>CM038681.1:520062297-520584372 GCA_021605205.1 Aegilops longissima
CTCCCGCGGGTTACCAATGAAAAAGCCAAGCCCGGCCGGGTCATACCGCGGGGTATATCCCCGACATTAGCCCCCAGTTTAATTTGGATTTATCCATGTTAAACTGATCCTGTAAAATAAACACAAGAACAAACTTGATAGGTTGTGCTCCGGGTTAAATATTTTCCTGAACCGGCACCTGATCATCTTTATGTCCTTGTCATTTCCTCCTAGATGCATACTCAAGATCTTATAGAAAATATCTTTTAACAAATATGTCCAAACCTTGCCAATGCAAAAAATCCAGTCACTTCTAAAAAATCAGGGTCAATAGACCAGCTTCATAACCAATTTGCTGACATTGACTCTTGTAGAGAAATATTATAAGAAATAATCCATTTGAGTCGGCCTTCAATGCTCTTACTCGACAAAAATATTGGTCTTGGAATATTCAACTGATATCCAGCCGGCTTGAAAATGTAGAACTTGCCAAGTTACGATTGCCAAAATTGCCGGGTAATAAATAAATGATGTCGGGTCATGATTGCTGTAGACACCGGGTTAATCTGAGAATTTGCCAAACTGAGAATAAGATTTCTTTCTCCCTTATATGCATATCACCTGTAGCCCCCAAGTGTCGGGTTGTCATGCTTGCAGCAACCTGGGACTTGTAATTGCCTTATGCTTATGAAAACTTCAACCAGTGTAGCCCCCAAGGGCTGGGTCATTATGCAATAATAAGCAGGGACTTTGTAGATATAACCATGTAAACTTGAACAGCAACATGTAGCCCCCAAAGGCCAGCTTAATAAGATAATACTGAGCTGGGACTTTGTATATAATTTATTGATAATACCATCATATAATATGATCTCCACCATGGGCTTGAACCCACGTTCACAAGGTTAAGAGCTTTGTACTCTACCATCTGAATAGCGGACGGGTCAATATAATGGATTAATGCTTGTCTCCCTTGAATTTTTTACAGGAGCAATTGGCAGCCCCCAAGGGTCGGCTCATTACAATGTGATGGGTCAGGTCTTCAGTAAAGTGAGCAAGAAATGACTTTACATTAGCCCCCAAGTGCCATGGTGCATGCTGGCAGTGACATGTGACTTGCATATTCGATGTAGTCTAAATTTGAATAGGGTAGCCCCCAAGTGCCGGGTCGTAAGCCTGCAGCGACTCGGGAATATTCCTTCCATTGTAGAATAAACCATATCCATTGATAAAATAATAGCCATTGCACCAAAGTGACTTTGAATACCTTATCTGTTGACAAGTAAATCCGGAGTTTAAATGCTCGGCGGCTCTTGGCCGATGACGATTTAATACGTCTCCATTGTAAACCGGAATTTTTATAACCAGCCTTTGAGAAAATCAAGAATTGATAACCCTTTTGAGACACCAATTTCAATATTTGATGATGGGCTGGAACTTAATCATTTATGTAAGTCATAACTCTGTAAATCCCGCTCAGAGTTTAAACAACATATGCCCTGGCGACTTAACGTCAAAAGCCAGGGCGGGTAACCACCCAAACGTAGTCTTTTCCTGCACACAAGTAGGTCACAAGATCCCTTGGCGGTTTACCGCAGGGCGGGTCATAATATCTCACATATAACCCTTTGTGATATTGAATTTGTACTACGGTTTACATGACCTGTGCAAGTAAGGGTGATAACCCAATCCTTAGAAGCCAATACTTCCAAATATATGATGATTGTCACATGCTGGCGACTTATCTTCCAAAGCCAAGCCGGGTTAAATTTAAACCACACTTATATACTTTAGATATGATCAAAAAAGCCTCAAGTAAAGTCGAAAAATTGTGATTGCAAAAAACTTATAGGAAACAAACAAAGTTTTTGAGGCTTTTGATTCGAATACGATCAGAAAACCATTCCAAAGGAGTTAAGCTAAGATTCGAATACGATCATATAGCCCCCAGTGGCTTTGGCGTTGCCGATCAAGAGGGTACCGACAACTATGTTCTTTTTGGTTCGAGTACAACCTATGTTTGAACAGGAAGCCCCCTAATGACCTTGAGAGTTGTTTAATGACGCTGATTCGAATACGATCCACGTCTGACCCAAAGGGGTTGAGCTATGATTCGGATACGATCAAGAAGCCCCCTAGTAGGATTGGCAGCATGCCAATCATAAGGGTATCGACAGCTATGTTCTCTTTGGTTTAAATACGACCTATGTTTGAACAGGAAGCCCCCAAATGACCTTGTGAGTTGTGCTCAAGGGGCACCTATGTTTGAACTATGCTTTTGCAACAGACTCTCTTTGGTCCCTTTAACCTGGGTAGTAAGGCCCCAAGTTTATTGTAAGCATGGCGTATAAGCCGGATCAAGAGGGATATTCACATCTATGCTCAATGAGAAGGAAGCCACCAAGTTATCAATAATATAACAAGCCAATAATGTAGGATAACCCAAGTTTGAACCGCGCATTATGGCAGCAAATTCTCTTTGGCAACCTTTAATTTTTCTGAAAACTCGAACTTGCGAGAGATGAATTCTTTTTGAACCAGAATTTCAAAGCGGATATTGAGAGCTTCAAAGCTTTGTGAGAGACAGAGTTACCTTGAGCCGGATTTTAAACCGGGATCTTTACTCTGAGCCGGAAATTTTCTGACGGCCTTTAAATTTTCATCAATATAACAGTAGCCTCAGGGACCGGGCTATCTTTCCCTCCAATGACCCGGGGTTCTTGAATCTCACAATATTTTCTAAGTCATATCATTGTAGCCCCCGAGTCTTAAGACGACTCAAGGAGTTGTCTTGAGATTCTCCACAGTTGACCTTGATATAAACTGGTATGAGTCATTCAACAGCTCAGTGATATAACTTGTCCTGCATTGGAGAACTTGCAAGCCAGAGTAATTGCTATTTTAAAGAAAGCAATATATAATATAAAAAATACTGGATGGATTTCACCTGATATGTTAAGCCAGAAATTATCCACCGCGGAGTTGATGATCACCATGGTGAAGCTGAAATCAATCACATCCGAGTCAGCTGTGGGAGCAGACAGATAAATCGGCCGCGACGTTGTAAGCCGGTGCGGATGGGGAGAGTCGGCAGCGGCGTTGTAAGCCGGTGCGGACGGGGAGAGTCGGCAGCGGCGTTGTAAGCCGGTGCGGACGAGAGAGTTGGCCGCGTCGTTAGAAACGGCATAGACACAAGCAAGTCAGCCATGGGTACGTACAATGAGTCGGTCGCGTGTGCTGATGTAACGGGGATGGCAACTTGCGCAGGATGAGCGCTAGTGCAAAAATAATATTTGCTCACGCCCTTTTGCAACACCTTTTTGTAAGGAATAATGGTCTTGCGAAAAAAATATCATAGACCAAGTAATTGTTCTTTGATAAAAACAATATATGTTAATAAAATAAACTTGGATGGACATCACCTGGTTTATTTAGACAATGGAAGGTCCGCGTCTGTGCCACCCTTTCCGTTAGAGACAAAGGCGGTACTGACGAGACCGTACTGAAGGTGGAGGCTTTAAAGCGCTGGAACCGGGCGGCTTAAAACGGATCCTTCGGGTCATGTTGACTCCTTTTATTTTCTTTTTTTTGAATTGCCGGCTCTACTATGGCCGGCTCTCCTGCCTTCTCCAAGGTTAATTCCTCTCCTTTTTCTAAAAGTAAGCTGAAAAATCGGGGCGGCCTGTATGTGCATCCATGTGATCGGCTCCATGCGGGCAGACGATAGCACAAGCTTCGGTGTGTTATTATAAACTGGACCGTACGATGGCAAGCCGTAGACGTGTCTGCTGGATGGCACGGTAATAATGAATGCTGACGCTGCTTCGGTAGTATTGATGGTGCGTCTGTCTGAACTGGGCGCTCGACAATTTGTTGGAAGCGACACAATAAACGCCATCAAATAACTATGGAGATGAACAGTTCTTGGTGCTTCACGTGGGATACCTTTAACTTTATTTGAGCTAGTACTGCTGGCTGATCAAATTCTTTGGTCAGCTGTTTCTTCCACAATGGGTTCTTTCTTCCCTGTCTAATTGTTTCTCCTCAGCTCTTGAACTTTCCTTAGTGTATGACCACCAAATACTTTTGACTAGGCCACTTCGAGATTCTCCATCCCAAAATCTTGCCTTGCTGAGCCTTGAAAAATACTTGAGCCTACTGCGATATGCTACTAAGCTGCTGCTCTCACCTTCTGCTTCTTCTCCGAGCACGAGTCTGACTTGTCTCTAAGCCGGGGACGCCCAGGGAGCAGGTGCAGGGACTTGGCGTCTTCACCAGGCAGGTGCCTGAGGCGATGGTTTGCATCAGATGGTCCGCCTGCTGCTGGCGGTGTGAGGTGGAACAGCCGGGTCGGCTCTAGGGGACGAGGCGGGTTGTCCGCAGCGACGGCTATCGGTGCAGAGGCGACGAAGGCAGCCAACGGCTGGCGGTTCAGAGAAAAAACTGAGCGAGGGGCGGCTCAACGCAGGTCGCCGAGACAACTGTAAGAGCAAGGGCGAGGCCTTGGCCACAGAGGCCAGTTGACGAGGTGGGTCGTCCGCAGCGGCTTGATGCGAACATCGGAGGGCGAGTCGTCGCGATGTACGGCGACTCTACAACGGATAGGTGGAGATGCAGAGGCCGGCCGACACGGCGGAAGAGAGCCGACCGGAGGCAGAAGGGGACCCGGCGATGGCTCAGAGCCGGTTGGCGGAGCCACGGCTGGCCACAACAACGGATCAGGCAGCTGCGGCTCTGCTCAGCTGCGTCTGAGGGGGAGCTGCTTGCGGCCTTGATCGAGAGCGCGCGGCGAGGACGAGCGAGGGCAATGACAGCGATACCGGCCGAGGCGATGGGAGTCCGTGAAGGCGGTTCGGCGACTTCAGGCGCTCGTAACAGCAACAGAGGAGTCCGATCCCATGGTCAATCCACTCCGGGGTTGTCTTCCATCATTAGGATTTGGAATTTTTGATGTTGTAGCATTTATCTTATCGTCTTCCGTAAATTTTCAGGTTGACACCGGGGCGGCTCAGGCGCTTGATCCATCCCTAAAGCAGCCGTGTTCAACGCGAGGCAAACCATAGTAACGGGGCGGCTCAGAGCCCCGGGCCGCTCGAGGTGTAGCGCGGAGTGACTCATCGGTTGAACACATCTTCTTCAGAAAATCTGTCCGTCTTGACTCAGCGACTTGCGGTGCAGCCTGGACGTGTAACCCTAAAAAATCTCTTGCTCACAATCTTGTACATGCTCAAACTGCCGGCTGCTCGTCGATGATATAAGTTTGATTGCGCCGGTTCTTCTTCATCCAATTAATCGCGAGCTTCTTGATCCCTTAGAAAAATCCCTCCAAGAACTCAACACCACCATGCGTGAGCCCCACGGTGGGCGCCAACTGTCGTGGAATTGTCACGGTAGATGTCCTAGTGTGAGGAATTAGTCGTGAGGCCAACACATCTTTGTAGTAGCTTGAGAGGGGTTGAGCGGAATCGAGAGACGCAACACAAGACAAGGATTTAGACAGCTTCGGGCCCCGGGAAACATCATCTCGTAACAACCCTACATGTTGTTTGTGGCTAGGTCTCATTATGATCATGAGGGAATCGCCGGTAAGCCGACTCTTTGTGTCTATCCCTAGAGATTGTTTTCTTCTTTCTTGTCCCTCTTTGGGGAGCCCTGCCCCTCCTTATATAAGTTGAAGGGGCGGGTTACATGTGGAGTCCTTTTAGGATTAGGACTAGTCTATTACAAGTGGAATCCTAGTCTGCCCCTTAAGGGAAAACTCCTTATGCCTTTCCTCGTAAACCGGCCCACCATAACATGAGCCGGCCTTCTGGGCCTTGGGCCTAGACTTCTATCTGACCCGCCATTAGAGCCATCCGTGAGTTGCCTGGCTCATGAGTCGCCACTCCGGCGGGTTACCAATGAAAAAGCCAAGCCTGGCCGTGTCATACCGCGGGGTATATCCCCGACAGAACCCCTTGACAGTTCGCCTTGAATAAAATTCTTCCAGCAAGGCCCAACATTGGTTTTACATTTGCCTAACAACCTAAGCCTTTTTCCCTTGGGTTTCCGGAGCCCGAGGGTCATCTTTATTTTATCCCCCCCGCACCAGTGCTCCTCTGAGTGCTGGTCCAAACCGAGCGATGTCCGGCGCTCCCTGGGCAATCAGGGTCTATGCCAACCCGACGTATTGCTCATCCGGTGTGCCCTGAGAACGAGATATGTGCAGCTCCTATCGGGATTTGTCGGCACATTCGGGTGGTCTTGCTGGTCTTGTTTTATCATTGTCGAAATGTCTTGTAACCGGGATTCCGAGACTAATTAGGTCTTCCCGGGAGAAGGAATATCCTTCGTTGATCGTGAGAGCTTATCATGGGCTAAGTTGGGACACCCTGCAGGGTTTTGGACTTTCGAAAGCCGTGCCCACGGTTATGTGGCAGATGGGAATTTGTTAATATCCAGTTGTACTAAACTTGAAGTAAACTCTTCTAAAATACACCAACCGTGTGCGGACCGTGATTGTCTCTTTTCGGGGTTGTTCGAGAGGAGAACACGGTTTTTGGGTTATATTTGATGTAAGTAGGAGTTCAGGATCACTTCTTGATCATTACTAGTTGACGACCGCTTGTTAAGCTCCTCTTCTTGCTCTTGTTTGCGTAAGTTAGCCACCATACTTTGCTTAGCCGTTGCTGCAACCTCACCACTTTACCCCTTCCTTACCCATTAAGCTTTGATAGTCTTGATACCCATGGTAATGGGATTCTTTGAGTCCTCGTGGCTCCTGATTACTACAACAACGATTGCTTGGTACAGGTTATCACGATGATCATGGCCGAGGCGATGTTTATTTGTGTTGGAGTTCTTCTTCTTCGTCGATCTGGGGTTAGGTTCCTGGTCAGCAGCCTGGGCTAGCAGGGTGGATGTCATTTGAGCTCCTGTTTGTGTTTCGTCCGTAGTCGGATGTTGATCTTGTGTATGATGTATTGATGTATTCTTACGGCATTTGCATGCCTTGTATGTATCCCCATCTATTTTGTAACGTTGATGTAATGATATCCACCTTGCAAAAGCGTCTTCAAGATGCGCTTCTATCCTTGGTGGGACCTTTGAGTTCCTTTAGGATAGGGTCGCATCTTGGGCGTGACAGCCGATTGTTGTAGTCCCCGGGCCGGGTTGTGAAGTCCCCGTGGCGCCTGCTGAGGTTCGCGAGCCGGCTGCTGTAGCCCTAGAGTCGGATCCGACTGCTTCGGGAGGAGCCGGCACAAAGATGGACTCAAATTCTGGGGAAGGCTTGATCGACGGCTTGAGGAGGCGCTGAAGGGAGACACCGGCTAGTATTGCTTGCTTGGTGGAGCCGATTCATGCCAAGGCATCTGCTTGCTCATTGTCGGCGCTTGGCATGTGAAGGAACTCGCACCCTTCGAAGTATCCAATGATTTTCTGGACGAGGAAGCGGTAGCTCGCCATATTTGCATCCTTGGCATCCCAGTCACCAGAAGACTGCTGGACCACCAAGTCGGAGTCGCCGTAGCATAGGATCCGGCGGATGCCGATCTATTTGGCCAACTGGAGGTCGTGTATTGGTGCTTCGTACTCGGCGACATTGTTGGAGGCGGCGAAGTGGATTTGCAATGTGTATCTGAGCTTGTCGCCTTTGGGAAAGGTGAGGACAATGCCGGCTCCCAAACCGGTGCGCATCTTTGAGCCATCAAAGTGCATCCGCCAATGAGTGGAGTCCGGAGCTGGCAGCAGGTACTGGCTCTCAGCCCAGTCGACGAGGAAGTCGGCCAGTGCTTGGGACTTGATGGTGGTGCGGGGCTGGTAGAAGATGGTGTAGGGGGCCAACTCGATGGCCCATTTGGCCACTCGGCCAGATGCATCTCTGTTGCCAATTATTTCAACGAGTGGGGCAGTGCAGACAACCGTGATCGGGTGCTCTTGAAAGTATGGCTTCAGCTTCTTGGCGGCAAAGTGCACGTCGTAGCACATCTTCTGATAGTGAGGGTAGTTCTGCTTTGAAGTTGACATCACCTCGCTCAAATAATACAACGGCCTCTGGACCGGCTGTGCCCTGCCGTCCTCCGGGCGCTCCACCACTATGACTGTGCTAATCACCCGGCTGGTGGCATCGATGTAGAGGTACATGGGCTCTTTAGTAGTCGGAGCTGCCAGGACAGGCGGTTTGGTCAACATCTTTTTCAGCTGGAGAAAAGCTTCATCCGCCTTGTCATTCCACTCGAAATGAGTGGTCTTCTTCATGAGCTGGTACAGGGGAAGAGCCTTCTCGCCCAACCGACTGATGGATGCCAAGGAGCCGGTAAACTTCTGGACGTCTCGTAGTCGGGTAGGCTTCTCCATGCTCTTGATGGCTTTGATCTTCACAGGGTTGCACTTGATGCCCCGTTTTGAGACCAGGGAGCCAAGGAGCTGGCCGGCTGGTACTCCGAACATGCACTTTTCTGGGTTGAGCTTGATTTGAAATCGACGCAGATTTCAAAAGGTTTCCTTGAGATCTTCGAGGAGTGTATTGCGCTTCTCCATCTTCACCACAATATCGTCTACATAGACGTGGGAATTTCTGCCGAGTTACTTGAGGAGGCATTTCTGCATGTAACGCTGAAACATGGCACCGGCATTTCTCAGGCCGAATGTCATGGTCAGGTACCAGAAGGCTCCGAATGGTGTGATGAAGGCGGTCTGCCGGGTTCAACTTGATCTGGTGGTATCCTGAGTAGGCATCCAAAAAACTCAACAACTCACATCCGGCTGTGGAGTCTATCACTTGGTCAATCCTTGGCAAAGCAAATGGATCTTTCGGGCAGGCCTTTCTGAGGCTGGTGTAATCAATGCACATGCGCCACTAGTTATTCTTCTTCAGTACAAGGACTAGGTTGGCAAGCCCTTCTGGGAAGAAAACTTCCATGATGAAGCCGGCTGCCAACAAACGGGCGATCTCTTCTCCAATGATTCTTCTCTTCTCCTCCGACAGTCGGCGGAGGGGTTGTTTGACTGGCTTAGCATCTTCTCTGACATGTAGCTTGTGCTCGGAAAAATCCGTCGGAACACCCGACATGTCCTTAGGAGACCATGCAAAGATGTCCCGATTCTCATGGAGGAAATCGACGAGCTCGCTTTCCTATTTGCTGTCAAGGTTTGTACCTATGACAGCATACCTCTCTGGGTGTTCCGGGTCCAATGGTATCTTCTTTGTCTCCTTGGCCGGCTTGAAGGATCCTTCGGCTTCCGAATCCTTGGGATTAGGGGACATGTCCGGCTGCTTGTCGGCCATGGCCACAACCCGGTCAAGGAGCCGCTTCTCGGCAGCGATCACAAGGGACTCGGCCAGCCGGCTGCTAGCGGCCGCACAGTCAGACGACTTCTGGTAATCTCCGGAGATGGTAATGACTCCCTTGGTGCTTGGCATCTTCATCTTGAGGTAGGCATAGTGTGGCACCTCCATGAACTTGGCTAAAGCAGGTCGGCCAAGCAGCGCGTGGTACGGGCTTTCCAAGTCAACTACCTCAAACTAGATGGGCTCTCGGCAGAAATGGTCTTTATCTCCGAATAGGACATCTATCTTGATCTTGCCAATTGGTGAGTCAGAAAGGCCAGGAACTATGCCATGGAAGACAGTCCGACTGGGCAAGAGGTGCTTGGGTTTGATCTTCAATTTCTTCATGGTATCGCGGTACAAGATGTTGATGCTGCTGCCGCCATCTATCAGGATTCGGGAGAAGCGAGCAGCTCGCCTCTCCGTAGCAAAGGTTGCTTCCAACACCAAAGCATAAGAACCCGGAGATGGCATTACTTCCGGGTGGTCAGCTCGGCTCCAGCTGATTGGCTTCTCTAACCAGTGCATGAACTTTGGGGCTTCAGTGGCTACGACGTTCACCTCTCGGGACTGTTGGCGCCGGCTGCGCCTGTCATCGGCCACACTGGTGAAAACAACATATGCTCTGTGCTGTTCAGGGAATTCATCTTGAACGACGCCGACTGTTGGGCGGGCCGCCGGCTGCTAAGGTGGCGGGGGCGGCTGGCGAGTAGGCGGCGGAGGTAGCAGTCCTTCGCCCTTGGAGATTCGCGTGAGCCAGTGACATTTCCGAGTGGTGTGGTTGGATGGCTTCGTGCCGCTGTGCAATTTTCAGGGAGCATCGAGGGTTTGCTCATAGGATAAGGCGGGCAACCAATTTAGCTTGCCGCCCTTCTGACTCTTGGGAGCAGGCTGCCCTTCCGGCTGCTGGTGTTTGACTATCACCACTTGCCGGCTGGTGGAAGCCGGCTGTGGTGCTTTGCGCTTGTTGTCGTTCTGCTGCTACCGCCGACTGGTGTCACTAGCCGGAGTCTGAGGAGCCTGAGGAGCCACTTTTCCGGATGCATCAAGTTGAATCTCCATCTTCATGGAGGTGTCGGCCATGGCATACTTGTCTGCTATGATCAGCAGGTCATCGAGGGTTGCCGACTCGTCACAGAGAAGTTGGTGCTCGATCAGGGTGCCTTCTCGGCACCCGGCAGTGAAGTACTTGATAGCCTGCACTTCGTGCACGCCCTCGCAAGAGCTGCGTAGCTCGGCCCAACGCGTGAGGTAGTTGCGAGTCGATTCGTTGGGGCCTTGAACGCACAAGGAGAGTTGGCAAGGCTTGAGCGGCCGCTTGTACGTGCTGGTGAAGTTGTGGACGAAAGCTTCGGTGAAATCTACCCAGTTGTTGATGCTGCGGGGCTTCAGTCCGTTTAGTCATGTCTGGGCGGTGCCCTGGAGCATGAGCGGAACATACTTCACGGCAACACGCTTGTTGCCGTTTGCTATGCTGACGGCCGTGGAGTAGTCGACCAGCCAATCTTCTGGCTTCACGGAGCTGGTGTACTTGGGCGTATCTCTTGGGAGTGTGAACCCTTTGGGGAAGGGATCTTCACGGATGCGGGGGCCGAAACAGGGCGGGCCCAGCACGTCTTCTTCTTCTAGCGCAAGGGATCGGTTGAGGCGGTCGATCCGATGGCGGGCATCATTCTCTCCGACTCCTTCTCGGAGGCCAAGGCGGTCGCCGAGTGTCAGGTGGTCAACAGGTGGCGGGGAAATGCGCCTCTCCCTGCGGGGAGGAGGAGGAGGCGGACAATCGTCCCGTCATTCCACTGCTCTTGGGCGGCTGTCTTGGTCGCGCTTGATGGTGATGCGAGTCCGGCTGCGACTGGCAGCCGGTTCCTTGTCTCTTCTATCGCGGATGCCACCAGTCGGCGTCCGGGATGTCGCGCCTTAATCTCGGCAAGGAGGAGGGTCGTCGTTCCGCCGGTTGGGTGCTTCGGTGCGGCAGCCGGCTTCTTGTTGCTCGGCAGCCGCATCAATGAGCCGCTGGACGCGCTCCGTCATGTGGCGACGCTCGTCGCCCTCGAGCTTGTCCAGCTCGTCTGCTGCCGCCTGGGCAGCTCGTATATTCTTCGCGGGCATGGCGTAGACAGGGCGGTCTGCCCTGAACATGCTGGCAATAGCCGCGTCGTGCAGCCGGACCGTGCCGATGCGGCTGGGCCCGCCAGGAGCTGGCGTGCCACCAACGGTGCGGTCCATCTCGCGCTGGTAAGCCTCCAAAAGGCGTCTCATGCTAGCTAGATTATTGGCGCTCTCGACGAGCTGGACGCGGCGGGCTTCCAGCGTCTCTGCGTTGGCGTCTTCTGTGATGGGTGCAGACAGGTCTTGCAGCGTTGCCTCGAGCGTGTCTCGGGCACCATCACCGGAAACTCCGTCATGGCTGATAACGAGCACCTCTGTGACGGTGCTACCGCCGCTGTCGGCGCGGGGGAGAGGATCATGAACGACCACCACGTTGGTGGGGAATGCGTCAAGCGATGCCGTGTCGGAGTCGACGAGCATCGGGTCGGTGGAGCCAACCGACAATAAGTCAATGGCCGGCTCGTTGGCGACGTAGAGCTGGTCGAGGAGGCTGATGAAGCAGATCTCGGGGCCGTCAGTGCCTGCGTTGGACACAGGCTCGTCGGAGAGGCGGATCTCGCCAACAAGTTTGGTGAGGCAGCTTGTCACGCAGTCGACCTCCGCGCCAAGCAACGCGTTGGCGCAAACGCCATCCGGCGTGCCTGGCTGGCTGCGCTTGCCAGGGAGGACGAGGGTTCGCGTCCAGAACAGATCTCCGGACGACGGTGCACCTAGCCCCACGGCGGGCACCAAATGTCGGGAGTTTGGTGCGACATATGCCAAAGGATGGCTTATCATGATGGGGGCTAGTAAGACGTCGCCATTGCCAGGAAGCGGGATGAGGCAAAGACATGCACGCCGGCGAATCTTACCCAGGTTCGGGGCTCTCCGTGGAGAAAACACCCCTAGTCCTGCACTACGGGGTCTCCGCATGATCACTCAAGCAACAATGGTGGCTACAAGCTTGCTCCTTGAGCTATTTCTCTAGAGGGGGAAGAAGAGCAAGTATAGCCCTAGCTTCCTCTCTCTATGTGGGTGTGTGGGCAAACAAGAGGCTGAACCCTTTGCATGGGTGCCCTGGGGGGTTTATATAGGCCTACCCCCTGGGGTACAATGGTAATCCAGCCGGGTGTGGGACCGAGACGTCAGTGTCTCTGGTCGCGGCTTCTCCGCTGACCGGTGGGGCCGTCGCCTGATGGGTCCCGCCGTCTATCGTGTACTTGGCCGACAGGCCGTACCCGCCGCTTGTGGGTCCTGCCGGCTGCCCGATACTGTAGCGATGCAGCTAATGATGCGTGCTTTGTCGGGGGAGGTGTGGCTACACGGCCACCGCCTGGCGGGCGTTCACTGTAGCCATTCCCTGTATCGTCGGGTTGATGGAGCACGGGTCCCCAAGAGGGGGAGGGCCGCCTGGTCATCTGCCGACTCCTGCTGAGCCGGCTGGCCAGGGACGGCCGCCTTCAGTTCTTCTCGTTGTCAAATAGGGCCCGCCGCCTGCGGGCCGTACCGATAGCCCGTCGTGGGGGCACAACCCCCTCTGACAGGGGTGACATCAGGGTCAACGTGGCGACAGTGTTACGCCGAACGGAGGAGCCCCGCTTGGTACCGCGTACTGTGGCCTCGCTGTGCCCTAGACTAGGGGGCGGCGGGGCGTGCTGTAGCCACGCCCCGTCTCGTCGTATTTATGAGGGTGCAGACTTTGAGAGCGCTTGGGGCCGCCTGCTGGGAGTCGGCCTCTTCGGAGGCCGCCAGCCAGGAGTCGGCTTGTCTTGAGGCCGCCTTCTGGGCCATGCCGCCTTCTAGCAGCTGGCCGCCTGGACCAGTTGGCGGCGAGAAGGCGGCGCTTTGGTCTTGGATTCTTGAGAGGTGCAGTCGGCCCCTATGTCTTGAAATGTCATGGGGAGCAGATGAGGCTACCCGTGGCTAATTACTCCGACAATCATTATATAGGCATCACGTCCAAGATTAGTAGACCGACTCCTGCCTGCAACTACTACTATTACTCCACACATCGACCGCTTTCCAGCATGCATCTAGTGTATTAAGTTCATGGAGAAACGGAGTAATGCAATAAGAACGATGACATGATGTAGACAAGATCTATTTATGTAGAAATAGACCCCATCTTGTTATCCTTAATAGCAACGATACATACGTGTTGGTTCGCCTTCTGTCACTGGGATCAAGCACCGTAAGATCGAACCCATCACAAAGCACCTCTTCCCATTGCAAGATAAATAGATCAAGTTGGCCAAACAAAACCCAAATATCAGAGAAGAAATACGAGGCTATAAGCAATCATGCATATAAGATATCAAAGAAGACTCAAATAACTTTCATGGATAAAAAGATAGATATGATCATAAACTCAAAGTTCACCGGATCCCAACAAACACACCGCAAAAAGAGTAACATCATATGGATCTCCAAGAGACCATTATATTGATAATCAAAAGAGAGAGAGAGAGAGGAAGCCATCTAGCTACTAACTACGGACCCGTAGGTCTACAAAAGACTACTCACGCATCATCGGAGAGGCAAGAACCCCTCCGTGATGGTGTCTAGATTCGATCTGGTGTTTTTGGAACTTGCGACGGCTGGAATAGATTTTCATCGACTCCCCTAGGGCTTCTGGAATATTGGGGTATTTATAGAGAAAAGAGGCGGTGCGGGAGGCCACCGAGGTGGACACAACCCACCTGGGCGCGCCTGGGCCTCCAGACGTGCCCTGGTGGGTTGTGCCCCCCTCGAGGCACCCCCAAGTCCTTCTCCGGCCCATTGGATGTCTTCTGGTCCATAAAAATACCACAAAAAGTTTCTCTGCATTTGGACTCCGTTTGGTATTGATTTCCTGGGATGTAAAAAACATGCAGAAAACAACAACTAACATTGGCACTATGTCCATAGGTTAGTACCAAAAAATGATATAAAATGACTATAAAATGATTGTAAAACATCCAAGAATGATAATATAATAGCATGGAACAATCAAAAATTATAGATTCATTGGAGATGTATCAACATCCCCAAGCTTAATTCCTGCTCCTCCTCGAGTAGGTAAATGATAAAAACAAAATTTGTGATGTGGAATGCTTCCTAACATGTTCATCACATATTCTTTTCTTTGTAGCATGGACATTTGGTTCAAAGCAATAGTCTAGTTTTGACATGATAATTTCAATACTCAAGCATATCAACAAGCAAATATGTCTTTCAAAATATCAACGCTAAAATATGTTATACCTAGCCCATCATGCTCCATCATTGATCCATTCATGAAACACACTCGCATATTAGCTACACTCAATGCTCAAGTACGATCATAGTGCCCCTTAATTGGTTCTTTATAAGAGAAGATGGATACTCAAATAAATAAATTGCATAAAAGTAAAAGAAAATCCCTTCGCGGAGGGAAGTAGGGATTTGTAGAGGTGCCAGATCTCAAAGCAAAAGAGTTAGATAAAAACATTTTCGGAGGCATGCTTTTCCTGTCAATGAGAATGATCGAGTAATTCCCAATACTTTCCATGCTAGATATATCATAGGTGGTTCCCAAACAGAAATTAAAGTTTATTCCTTTTTCAACCATACTTTCACTTTCCAAGGCTAGCCGTATCCACGGGTGCCTTCCATACCAACCTTTTCCAAGGAATTTATTATTTGACAGCATAAAGTAAATTCATTTTTCATTTCGGGACTGGGAATCTCAAATACCTTTGCCTCACTCTCGTGTAATGACAAGTGAATAAACACTCATCTTGAGAATAACATATCTAGCATGGAAATATATTAGCCACCCCTGCCGTTTCATGAGCGGTACGAGCACACAAAAGAGAAGTTTATTTTGAAAATTAGAGATGGCACATACAATTTGCTTAGAACAGCAAAAGAATACCGCATATAGGTAGGTATGGTGTACACATATGGAAAAACTGGTTTGAAGTATTTTGTATTCACAAGTAGTGATCATACTTAGTGCAAAATGAAGGCTAACAAAAGATTGAGAAGCGACCAACCAAGAAACGAAAAATCTCATAAGTGAGCATTAAGCATAATTAACACCGAATAATGCAACACAAGTAGGATGTAATTTCATTGCATAACTATGGACTTTTGTGCTTGCATAGGTAATCACAAACCTTAACACCATATTCTTACTAAAGCATAATTACTCATCAACATGACTCACATATCACATCCTCATATCTCAAAACTATTACAAGTAATCAAGTTTATTTTGTCCAATGATCTTCATGAAAGTTCTTCTTATGTCCTTCTTGGATATCTATCACTTTGGGGCTATTTTTCATATGTTGCTTTTGATAAGCTCAAACAAATATAAGTGAAGATCATGAGCATAACACTTCTTTCTCTCAAATTAATTTAACTGAAGCAAGAGAGAGTTTCTTAGAAAATTTTACTAACTCTCAAATAAATCTAAGTGAAGCATGAGAGCATTTCTTCAAAAAAACTAAAGCACACCATGATCAAAAAGATATAAGTGAAGCACTAGAGCAATTCCATAGCTCATAATGATTTAAGTGAAGCATAGAGAGCAATTCTAACAAGTCATGGAATAATTTTGGCTCTCTCAAATAGGTGTGTTCAGCAAGGATTCATGACTCAAAACAAAAGGCAAAACAAGCAAAGACTCATATCATACAAGACGCTCCAAGCAAAACTCATTGTATGTGATGAATAAAAATATAGTTCCGAGTAAAATACTGATGGTCGTTAGAAGAAAGAGGGGATGCCACTTGGGCATCCCCAAGCTTAGCTGCTTGCTTCTCTTTGGATAATAGCTTGGGATGCCAAGGGAATCCCCAAGCTTATGCTCTTCTTACTCCTTATTCCTTCATCTATCGTAACATCACCCAAAACGTGAAAACTTCAATCACACAAAAACTCAACAAAACCTTCATGAGATTCGCTAGTATAAGAAAGCAAATCCCTACTACAAGTACTGTAGCAAACCAATTCATATTTTATTCTTGCATTATATCTACTGTATTCCAACTTTTATATGGCAAAAACTCTTGAAATAAAACCATAAAATCATCAAAACAAGCACACAACGCAAAGAAAACAGAATCTGTCAAAAACAGAATAGTCTGTAGCAATCTGGATATTTCGAATACTTTTGTATCTCCAAAAATTCTGAAAAATTAGGACTACGTGAGAAATTTGTATATCAATCTTGTGTAAAAAAATTCAGAATTTTATCACGCTTCTATTATTTTCAAAAATTCTGTGTCAGGCGCACAAAGTTTCTGTTTTTCAACAAGATCAAATCAACTATCACCCACATGATCCCAAAGGCTTTGCTTGGCACAAACACTAACTAAAACACAAAAACACAATCATAACAGTAGCATAATTGTTTAGATACTCAAGAACAGAAAGAAAAAGACAAAAATAAATTTTATTCATTGGTTTGCCTCCCAACAAGCTCTTTCTTTATAGCCACTAAGATAGGCTTGAGATTTTATTGATGCTCACATAAAAGACTAGAATTGAAGCACAAAGAGAGCATCATATGTTGGATTTCAGGCTCCACAGACCCTTGATAGATTTGAACTCTGGGGTGCGTGCGAAGAACTCAACCTCCCCAGTTTGCATACTCGCCAATCTCACGGCCTAGCTCGATGAACAGGAGGAAACCTCTGCACTGCGCCCTCTGGCGCCCGCCTGGACTTGGTCGTCGTGGCTCACGTCATCTGAACCTCGCGAGGTGAGGCTTGCATAGAAATCTCTGCTCCTCAGGAGCCAGCCTGAGGAGTCTGCTCCTTCTGGAGGTCTTGGTGTCGTCCGCCTCGCGAGGCTTGGCCCGTTGTGAGGTTCTTGAGTTGTTGATGTTGAAAGTAGGTCGTACCGGGCCGTTGGTGGAGCCATGTTGCCGGCGTCAAAACTGACTGATCTCGGGTAGGGAGTCCCGAACTGTGCGTCTGAGGTTCGAAGGTAATAGGAGACAAAGGGGACACGATGTTTACCCAGGTTCGAGCCCTCTTAATGGAGGTAATACCCTACTTCCTGCTTGATTGACTTTGATGAGTATAGGGGTTACAAGAGTTGATCTACCTCGAGATCGTAATGGATAAACCCTAGATGTCAAGCCTATGTAAATTCTGACGGCCTCCACGAACTAAACCCTCCGGTTTATATAGACACCGGAGGGGCCTAGGGTTGTACAGGGTCGGTTTACAGAGAAAGAAAAGTCCACATCCGTACGCTAATCTTGCCTTCCACGCAGAAGAGAGTCCCATCCGGATACAGGGGAAGGCTTTCTACCTTGTATCTTCACGGCCCATCAGTTCGGCCCATGTCACATAGCTCAGACACCCGAGGACCCCATAATCAAGGACTCCCTCAGTAGCCCCTGAACCAGTCTTTCAATGATGATGCGTTGGATGCGCAGATTGTCTTCGGCATTGCAAGGCGGGTTCCTTCTCCGAATACTTCAAAGCAATCTTCTGAACAATAGATCTGTATCCGGCTCTATATAACAGTCACAACCCTCTACCACAAAGGCACAATACTTTAATCAAAATAAGGTCTATCTACTGACAACTTTTCTGGCGAAAAGTTATGTTTGTACTCTTTATATTTCGAACTGTTTTTTGACCTCCCGCCTCGCGTTTCGAGGCGCAACCGCTATTGAAACGTCTTGTAAAAACAGAGATAGTGTCCCCTTATTGCAGGATTCTCATCAATATGGGTTCGGGTAATCCAACCGTGCCACTTGCACGACCCCTTGGGAATAGGCGAGTTTTAAGGCTTGTGGGAGGGGCGTTCGGTATTTACTGCCTATATAAGCAGACAAAGATCCCTTCTTTTTCACCCCACGCCTTTTTCTTCCTCTACCTTCCCATCCTTTGAGCTCCAGCGCCCAAGCTTCAATGTTTCTCACCGCCCCAACCTCTTCAGCCATGTCCGGATCCGGCTCTCAAGGCAAGTGGATGCCATCCTCCGTTACGAAGAAGGACGTTAAGGAGCTCCGGGAAGCGGGGTACCTGGCTGCTGATGTCGCGCACAGGATCCCTGCCAAAAAGCAGGTCATCCCCACTCCGGAGCCGGGCGAGAGAGTGGTGTTCATCCCTCACTTCCTTCACGGACTAGGGTTTCCTCTTCACCCTTTCGTCAGCGGCCTCATGTTTTATTATGGGCTAGATTTCCATGATCTAGCCCCAAATTGCTTCCTCCACATCTCAGCGTTCATCGTCGTATGCGAGGTGCTCCTCCGCATTCCCCCCACTTCGTCCTATGGCTCAAGGTCTTCAATGTGAAGCCAAAGGTGGTCGACGGGCAGCATGCGGACTCCGGCGGTGCCATGGTGAGCAAGCTCCCCAACATCACCTAGCCCAAAGGGGCAAGCTCCCCAATGTCACCTGGCCCAAAGGGGCCTTCGTTGTGACTGTCAAGATATGGCAGCAGGAGTGGTTCTATATTACCGAACCCCGTGGTGCCACATGGGCAGCCACTCCTGAGTTTAGATCCGGACCCCCAATGCGGCTCGCGTCGTGGACCAACAAGGGTCTGGATTGGGCGTCGATCGACGAGGTGATGACGCTACAAAAGGGCATCCAAAATATGATAGAGAAGAATACCAGTCTTCCTGATGTGATTAGGTGATGCTTTTCCGCTGGATCCTCCCCTGCCAGCGCCGGTCTCTCCACATGTGGGAATTCAATCTGGAAGGGTCGTGAACCCTGCAGCGATTCTTCGGCACAACACATGAAGACATCTGGAAGCTGCTCTTCAAAGCCCAGAAGACGTGGCCGGAGACGACCGACGACATCGGCCTTGACAACACACATCCGTCCACCCCAGTAAGCTTTTAACTTCTGAACATAACTTCAATTTATAAATCAAAGGGTATACTGAGCCTTCTGTCCCTCAACCAAGGCTGGACAAAGAAGGCAGAGCGGATCAAGTGCCCGGCTCTGCTACCCGAAGACCCAGCCATTCCTCTTCTAATGAGGATGCTGGTCCTAGGGCCGTATCAGGCGCTGCAGAAGAAGGTCAAGAAGAAGAGCAAGGAAGCCAAAGGTGGCCTCCGCCATAAAGGTACTTCGGACACTATGTCCAGAGAGACCAAAGCTTCCTCCTCCCATGAGGGAGAGGAAGACGAAGAGGAGGAGGAGGAGGCAGAGAGCAATTCTCCCCTTAAGGGGAGGAAGAAGAAAAGGGTGGCCTCCGTAGATCGGGAGGCGGAGGCATCCAAGAGAGGAAAAATATCCTCCTCGGACGGCTCAGATTTGGATGCCGAAGCCATCCCCGAGCGGCGCCCCAGGGCGAAGCCCCAGACCGCATCGTAAGTACCCAAGATGCTTTAAATGTATCTGATCTTTTATGATTGTAGGATAACATATTATATTACGTGTTTCAGTCCGGCCTGTGACCTCCCCCAACTATCATCATCTTCGGGGAACTCTCTGGCACCGGAAATGGCGGAGAGTGAAATGCCTCAACGAGCCTCTCCGCCACCCGCCGCAGATGACACAGAGGTGTTATCCCAAAGGGCCTCTCCGACCCACGAGAGAGAGTGGGGGAGGCAAGACGGCACCTGAGGGTAATGCCTCGGCTGCCAAGAACATGGGGGACGCAACCCCCACGGAGACTGATGACGGGGGCCCCGACCAGTCCGGCCCCCAGCCGAACACCATTCCAAAGACCCATGTGGCTCCGAAATCGAGCGAGCAACCCCCTTTAAAGGAGGGGGAGCACCAACTCCAGCAACGACCTCCACTAATCCGGAGGCGCCGAACTCTTTGATGGAGGCACTGCAACGTGCTTCCATCATGGAGGAGCACTGCACCCTGATGGGTGTTGTGGTTGAGAAGGTTTAGTCTGCCAAGAGCGGGCTGAACGAAGCCTTCACCAGCCTACTAACTGGCTTCGAGTTATGCAATGTAATATGTTTAGCCGCCCTTCATATGAGAAATATGTAGGTGTATAGATAGTAGCCTCTGAGACTCTGTTTGATTTGAAAAAACACCCGACCAGAGGATCAAATAATAATCGCAGGAGATAACGTACTGATCTAGTGATAAACAGGCTTCTCTGTTAGCGGCGACCGTCCAGGCCGCTGAAGTTTCCGAACTCAAGCGGAAGCTGCAGCTGGCCGATGATGACATAGTCCATATTAACAAACGGTTCGACGAGGCGCAAGGTATCATTGAAAAAATTATTTACACACCTGAAGTGGCATGCCAATGCGGAGGCTAAGCTCGTGTGTTGCCCTGATCATTATTACAGGTAGTGCGGCCGAGGTTGAGACCGTGAAGAGCACCCTTGCCCAAGCCAAGGAGCAGGCGCGGGTGAGCAAAGCGGCAGGTGACAGAGCGGCTGCGGATTTAAAGGCCAAGTAGGTCACCCGCTGCCAGTATGAGGAGAGGGTTACCAAAGTGGAGCAAGAGCTCAAGGATGCCGCCAGCAAGTGTGAGGCCTTGGAGGAGAAGAATAAGGCCCAAGCGGTTGATCTCACAAAGGCTCTCTAGGAGGCCAAGGAGGCGTGGACCGAATCCTGCGGGCTCGTGAGGAGATCAAGCAGGCCGAACAGATAGCGGTTGGTAAGCCCTTTCTTTTGCAGAGTATATTTGGCAGTCGGAGGTATGCCTTGCTTAATCGACTACAGAGTCCTCCAGACGCTTTTGCGGATCTTTCGAGGAGTGCGGCCGACGCCGCATAATTCTTCTGGGCCCAGGAGGGGAACACCACGGAGAACCTCTTCTGTTCACAGTACCTGGCGCCCGAGCGTCCGGCGCTGTTGAACAACCAGATAATGCAGCCGGCGGAGCTGCATAGGATGTCTGGCTTGGCCATGAAGGACGTTATAGTCCGGCTCTGGCCAGCCGAACCCATTCCTAACAGTTACTTCGGCTTGGTGAAGCGGCTCTCCGACACGCTGCCCCGAATGGAAGCTGTAAAGCGTTGGGCGTGTATAGAGGGTGCGCGGATAGCCTTTGCCTGTGTCAAGATGCATTGGGCAAAGATGAAGTCCACCATCGTGGCGATCGAGGGCCCACCCGAAGGCAAGGACCACCGCAAACCGGAGCGGTATTTCGATGATGTCCTGGAGGGTGCCAAGTTAGTAGAGGGCCAACACTCTAAGGATATTGTATTCGAGTAAATGTATCCATATTATCAAAGGATTTTTTTTGTGAACAAGGTTTTGTAATATATTTGTGCCGCTTATCTGAAATTACTTTCCTCCTGTGCGGCCATTCATTAATCTTGAGAGTTTAACATTCGTCGGCTTCAGCCCCCACGTAGATACTACGGGGGTGTTCGGAATAGCGCACAACCACACTTGACCCAACGTTTTGGTCCATAAAGGAAGTGTCGGCGCAGCGAACCAGGCAATCGGACTATGCAGCTTTATCTCTTTCACTTAGCCATAGGAGTTTGACGGTGGGGCTAGAGATTAGTCCCTAGTGCATATATTGCTATCCCAAATAGGAAGCCTTAGACACATGATTGTACAAAGGCCAGTCCTTCATATAAGACGAAAAAATCATGAGAGATTTATAGTAAGTCACCGAATTGCTGACCAGCCCTCGCTTCATGACAGACAGTTTTTGGCCTTCTCTACTAAGGTGTTTGACCGGACGAACCAGAAACACAATCGCAGTAGTTCTCCTTTTACTACCTAAGCCGAACAAGCAGAACGTAAGGTAGTAACCACAGGAGCCGGGCAACCCAACTATTGACCAAAGATATGATTCGGAGCCGATGCATATAATGTAGTATTCGGGACGCCGAAGTGTACTCTGAAAGTGTTCGGACTTCTTCTTTTTCGAAAATATGTGTGGCCGAACAGAGCCCCTAGTATTGAAGCTGTACCAGGATGTATATGTGGCAGTCTTAGTACAAAAGAGAAAGTAGATTGTGAAATGAACCAAGACCGAAGAGGGTTGGTAAAAACCGTTTCCATTATAATCTGTTTCATACGTCAAGACGTGCTATTACAGATAATGCCAAGGCTATTTTACATGCCGGAGTTTGTACACAAGGGAAAGTTGTATACAGGCCTAAGAAAAAAAGGAACAATTTTCTTTGATGATCTCATTGATGCCCTGCCCCACGTGTACGCCGCTTTCGCCTTTGTGAAAAGATTCCTTGATAGGAGCGGTCCACGGTCGTTTATGCGGAAACGGGGAAACGGGCCCGGAAAGAGTCCTTGGACGGTCGTGGAGTAGCTAGGTTTTAATGCACCTGTGGTATGGTAAAAGAAAAGAAGATCAAAGGAAAAAAGGTAAGGTCACATAAGGTCGAGCCGCATTATGGACCTATGTGTATTGTGCCTCCGTCGTTGCCCAGGGTATTTTGAGTGCGTAATTATGCACACATGGTACATATGCCACGGGTATGTGTGGCGATCGACGGAGGCGAAATTGTTAGTCTAGCTCTGGAGTCGCTGAGCTGTCATCGTGCAGGGTAGTCCGGACGCGTTTAGAAGTGTTCGGGGGCTTGATGGCCGATGAAGTGTTTGGCTTGATGAGGTCGCTCTGCACTTCGGCTGTAACGCCCCGAGACCGATGCTCCAGAAGACTTCCAGCTATTCCGAGTTTCGTCGTGTGTTTATTTTGTGCTTGCTCTTTTATTTTTGCATTGCATCATGTCATCATGCCATCATGCCATTTAATTTTTATAACTCAGCTAAATAAATTGCATGGATCTTTGATCCATTTAAATCGAGGGAAGGGTGACTTCTCTTTATAACATACCCTCCTGATATTTAGGGAGCTATAATAAAACTATTCCATTTATTTGGAATTAACCGCAACCCACTTGCAAAATATCCCATGCCGTTGTTATCTCAATTCTTGGTCTCCAACCTTGCCCATAATTTCTTTCATCATTTTCCGGAGCTCCACCAAAAATCCGAACATTTTTGGACCTTCCTTTTATCAAGTCCTAGTTCAAACCCATTTGAATTAAATTCAAATGAGTTTGAATTTAAATCTTTCAATCATGGCCTTTCAATTTTTCTTGGAACGAGCATATTTCTGAGTCCGGAAAATACCCCATGCTCAAATTATTTCTCCAACCCTTTCTTTATCTCCTTTTCTTTCTTTGCTATTTACTGCTTTTGGTAAATAAAAGAGAGAGGAGAAGAGAGCCCAACCAGGCCAGCCCAGCCTCTAAGGCCCATTCCACAGCCCATCCATCCCCACAGCCCATCTAATCCCTTTAACCCTAGCCCGATCCCCTCTGTTCACTCTCTTCCTCCCTCGCTCCCTCCGAGCGCCGCCACGCAAGAACCCTCGATCCCTCGCGCCCTCGCCCGTCCATACACCGACGCTGTGGAGAGCCCAGCGCTCGATCCCTCTTCCTCGTTCTTGTTGTCAGAGAGAGAGAGAGAGAGAGAGAGAGAGAGAGAGAGAGAGAGAGAGAGAGAGAGAGAGAGAGAGAGAGAGAGAGAGAGAGAGGAGCGCCGCGCCCTCGTCCCGTCCCCTCGGCCTCCTCCTCGTCGCCTGCATCCGCCGCCAGCCACTGCAGAACCAGGCTGCTCCCGCGCCATCCTGCCTCCTCCGTCTTTGATCCGGATGCTCGCCACTGCATCCTCCCTGCGCGCGACCGCGTCACCTCTGCCTCTGCCACGCCTCTCCACTTCCACGCCGGCTGCCGCGCCTCGTTGCTGTCGGCGACCACCAGGAGGCCGCTGCCTCGGGCGCCAGCTCCGAGGCCTCGCCTCTGTTTCCGGCCACCGCCAGCGAGCAGCTCCGTCGGAGCCACGTCCGCTGCGCCAAGCCCCTACCTGCTGCTGGGGCCGGTGCCAAGCCGACCCCCCTGCCTCGTCCTCGTCACCTCCGACCACCAGGACCCTCCAGCAAGCCGCTGCCATCGTCCAGGACCACCATGGCGCACCAAGTTGCGCAGGAGCTCAGCGCCAAGTCCCGCCGCGGCAAGCCCTCCAGCGACAAGTCCTAGTGCCCCTCCATGGACGACCACCACTGCCTGTGCACGCCTCTGGATTCTCCAAGTCCGATGATGTTTTTGTACAACTACGCTGCGGAGACCAAGACCACCAAGTCCGCACGGGAGCCCGAACGACTACTTCCATGACGATGCGAGTACTAGTACCCTCTTCGTGGTTTTCGCCAAGTACCACGACGCCCGGAGCCCTCGGATCCATCAAGTCCAACAACGACTATGTACAACTACGGCGACGCCGAACATCTACGGATCATGAACGACTACTTCATCTATGAAACATGAACCACTACTTCCACTATCGTCGCCGTGTACCACTACTTCCACTACGGCCCGTGTACCATTACTTCCTTCGTCGAACTTGATCCGCCCCGAAAACGCACGCTTCAAAGGTATAACCACCAAGATGACCGACCGTGATCGAATGCATGTGTTGTATGAGATGCTCGAGTTTTGCACCGTGATCAAATTGTCCTTGCGATGCCCCTCTTTTGCCATGCCACCGTTTCGTGGGAACCCGGTAATCGGGATCACCCCACCATCTTGCATGACTCGCTCACGTCCACACTTTCCTTTGCACCGGCATCTCAATCGAGTTATCGGAACCGGAATGTTGCCTTGGCACCATTTCCGTTGTCATTGCCGTGGCACCCTTTTTCGTTTCCGCCATGACGACAAATGCTTCGTATCATGCTCTTGTCAACATTTTCATAAAAATTGCATGAACTTGTAAATGTCATCCGCATCATGATAACAACATTTAAAATGTCTAAAATTGATGTTTGCATTAAAATTGCTAAATGACATGAGGATTTTCCGGAATTGTTGTTTGTTGTTCCGGCCTCATTTAAACTTGCCTAAATAGTTAGTTTACTTATGCTTCACCCCTTGCCATGTTTAATAACATTTAATATTGTTGGGTAGCCTAAACAAGAGTGAACTAAATAAATGTTGTGAAGTTTTGTCAATATGCAACTCGTTGCATATTGAGCTCCACTTAACTTGTAGTGTTGTTTGTGCATATTGCCATGCCATGCCTCATTAAACCGGACATGCATCATACTTGTTTGTGCATCATGCCATGATTATGCTTGTGTGTTTACCATGTTGTTTGCTTCTTTCCGGTTTGCTTCTCTCGTTAGCTTCGGTTTCGCTCCGGAGTTGTGAGGATTCATTCGACTTCGTCCGTTTGTCTTCTTCATGGACTCGTTCTTCTTCCTTGCGGGATTTCAGGCAAGATGACCATACCCTCGAAATCACTTCTATCTTTGCTTGCTAGATGCTCGCTCTTTTTCTATGCCTATGCTACAATGCCTATCACTTTCTTATCATGCCTCCCATATTGCCATGTCAAGCCCCTAACCATCCTTTCCTAGCAAACCGTTGTTTGGCTATGTTACCGCTTTTCTCAGCCCCTCTTATAGCGTTGTTAGTTGCAGGTGAAGATGAAGTTTGTTCCTTGTTGGAACATGGAGATGTTGTTCCTTGTTGGAACATGTTTACTTGTTGGGATATCACAATATATCTTCTTTAATTAATGCATCTATATACTTGGTAAAGGGTGGAAGGCTCGGCCTTATGCCTGGTGTTTTGTTCCACTCTTGCCGCCTAGTTTCCGTCATATCGGTATTATGTTCCCGGATTTTGCGTCCCTAACGCGGTTGGGTGATTTATGGGACCCCTTGACAGTTCGCTTTGAATAAGACTCCTCCAAAGAAGGCCCAACCTTGGTTTTACCATTTGCCACCTAAGCCTTTTTCCCTTGGGTTCTCAGACTCAAGGGTCATCTTTATTTTAAACCCCGGGCCAGTTCTCCTTCGATTGCTGGTCCAAACCGAAGCGATGTCCGGCGCCCACGGGCAATCAGGGTCTATGCCAACCCGACGTCTTGCTCATCCGGTGTGCCACGAGAACGAGATATGTGCAGCTCCTATCAGGATTTGTCGGCACATCCGGCGGCTTTGCTGGTCTTGTTTTATTCTTTGTCGAAATGTCTTGTAGCCGGATTCCGAGACTGATCGGGTCTTCCGGGAGAAGGAATATCCTCGTTGATCGCGAGAGCTTATCATGGGCTAAGTTGGGACACCCTGCAGGTATTAACTTTCAAAGCGTGCCGCGGTTATGAGGCAGATGGGAATTTGTTAATGTCGGTTGTAAAAACCCGAAGTTGATCTTAATTAAAATACATCAACGCGTGTGTAACCGTGATGGTCTCTTCTCGTGAGTCCGGAAGTGAACACGGTGTTGGAGTTATGTTTGGCGTAAGTAGTTTCAGGATCACTTCTTGGTCATAGTTGTTCGACCGTGCCTTTCTTCTCTTCTCGCTCTGTTTTGCGAATGTAGCCACCAGATATGCTAGTCGCTGCTGCAGCTCCACCTCACTACCTTCTCCTACCCATAAGCTTCAATAGTCTTGATCTCGGCGGTGTGAGATTGCTGAGTCCCGTGACTCACAGATACTTCAAAACCAGTTTGCGGTGCCGATGATACGTGCGGTGGCGCATCCGAGCTCAAGGAGGAGCTCGATGAAGATCTTGTTCATTGTGTTGTTTCGTTTCATTGATTAGTAGTGGAGCCAGTTGGGACGATCGGGGATCTGTGTAGCATTTGGGGTAGTCTTCTTTTATTTTGGTTCCGTAGTCGGACCTTGATTGTATCTGTATGATGTAATGCTTTACTCATGTATTGTGTGAAGTGGCGATTGTAAGCCAACTATGTATCTCTTTCCCTTATGTATTACATGGGTTGTGTGAAGATTACCTCACTTGCGACATTGCTTTCAATGCGGTTATGCCTCTAAGTCGTGCTTCGACACGTGGGAGATATAGCCGCATCGAGGGCGTTACAAGTTGGTAATCAGAGCCATCCCCGACTTAGGAGCCCCCTTCTTGATTGTTTGTTGGCGTTGTTGAGTCTAGAAAAAAAATGTTTTGAGTCTTAGGATTTTATATATCGGAGAGTAGGATTCTTTTTACTCCTCAGTCCCTTCATCGCTCTGGTGAGGTCTCCTGGCGTAGAAGTTTTGACTCTTCTCTCCTCAAATTTCACTAAATTTTTTTTAGGATCACGCGGGTATCTTGGAATCGTTCCGATGGTTTTGTGACGAGAACATTGTTCTTGGTGCCTCGACATTTAGGGGTTGTGGCGGTGTCCCGGGAGTGGAGCTCCGAGGTGTTGTCGTCACAATTTTATCGTTGCAGATTCTGGAATACGAGCTTTGCCGACATCGAAAATCTCTTTTGTGCAGTTGTTGGTGAGATAACCCGATAACCCGAAGATTGGGCGAGCTCGAGAGTATTGCCATAACTCGTATAACGGATGCTTTTCGAAGGTTGAGGTACACGATTTTCGGAGTTTTCTTGGTTATGTGTTGAAGGATGGATACAGCTGGATCTAGGTATTGTTAGTTTGGGTGATATATTTTGTGTCCCCTGTATCCCCAACACCTGATTGCATAACCAGAAAGTTTCGGGAGTTTATAAGTGGGAATTCAAGTATCTCGTAGGATATCTTTCCAACAGACACATGATACGATATGGGATCTATCATATGTTTGTTTCCGGCTTATTCTGCAAGTCAAATCCTTTGTTTTTGTTCCGTTTTGTGGTATTCAAGTTGCTTCAATGCCAAGTGTTGATTCCATACCTTTCCTAAACGGTGTTCCCATATTTCTATGTGAATACTAATCCTTCTTGATCATCGAGCTTGTCATGTCAATCCTTTTCAAGCAGCGTGCTCCTCTTCAAGTGGATCCGATCATTTCAACAATTCACGGTGTTCATTCCATCTGCCCAAGTTGCCTTTGTTATCCCGCCCTCCCACCCTTTTTTTCAAGGACTCAGATTTCTTAATCAAGTATCCATTTTATTGAGTGAAGTTTCTTCATTCTTTTCCTTTAATGTTTTATCCGGTGATTCCTCATGAAGACGCTAAGGAAGTTTCAACCTTATCATTGTTCCATTCTAATTTTCTTCTCCGGTGGATTCAATTCAAGCTTTGTCGATCATATCCTTTTCCCCGTTTGAAATGTTTTCCCATACCGGTGCACCTCATAATCTTTCAGTTCTTGTTATTCAATTGTTCCGGAGTGTTGAAGATATCTCAGAAGATTCGTGTTTCCATTCTTAATCCGTTCAAGTTATTTCGAGATTGTTATCTCATTCAAGCCATTTAAATCAACCGGTGCAACCTCCCTTTCAAGCAATTTTTCAACGGTGGTTCTTTTGAGTGGGCCCTAACCCACAGGTCTTTTCCCAGGATCTTACCTGACTCTTCTAATTTTCCCGGCGCTATTCCCAAATTCATTGCAAAGTTTGACGTAAGAATGATTTATCATCAGTCAAATGCTTTTCTCCAAGATCTTTCAAATTATTTTCATCGTTGGTTCAACCTTCCCAATTCTCATTCCGGAGTGCCTCAACAATTCTTGGTGGTTCTCATCGTCATTCTCAACATTTGAAGACTGAAGAAGAGTTTCTCTTAAATCTTGCTCCATTCTCTTCAAGATTCATGGTTCTAGCTTGATGCCATCCTCTCATAATTATTTTCGATTGTGAGAATTCTTTTAACCCACCCGGAGCATTTCAGGAGTCTTTTCAGTTTGATTCTTCTGAGCCCATCATCTCAGAATTATTCATTGAAGCGTTCAACTCTTGTTTTCTAAATCTCACCGGTGCATCGTCGAAATATCCTCTAATCAGCTCATGATCTCTTCATTCTAATGTATCTAAATCCTGTCAAGCATCTTTATTCGTTTTCTAATTCTTCACGGTGAATTGTGCCTTTGCTACTTTCATTTTCAATTATTACGGCGGTTTGTTCAAGATTCCTCTTCCTATGTTCTCATATTAATTTATTCGTTGTTTCAATCCTACCGGTGGTTCGTTGAAGACCTTCCCAAGTTTGCGCCATATCTATCTTAATCCTCTCCACGAGAATAAGTAGTATACCAAATCCATGGCTTGCCATCAATTTAATTGGTGAAGGATCAGCATAATGTAATTCTTATTCTTGTTTCATCGAGTAAGTTCAATTCCTTATTCCGGAGGTTCATCAAAATTCTCGATTTCATTTGTTCATCTTTCTTTCTGGAGTTCCAAGTTTTCTCGGTTATATCATTTCAAAGCTTCATCTTATCACTGCAAGGCTTCACCTTGTGTTTTCAACTTCTCTTTCTTTCTATCACCCTTTTGTTTACCGGAGTTCTTCATGGAGGCTCTACATGGTGCTTCGTCAAGGATTCTTTTCATTCTTCAATTGTTCATCACGATTTCTCTCGGAGTTAAGATCCGTCAAGCCATACTTCAAAATAAACATGGTGTTCCAACACATGTTTTGTTTTGAGGAGTTCAAGCATTCTTCATCTTTCATTCCAAAGTGCAATTCGTTCTACCTTATCATTTGAGGTGGTGTTATGTCATTCTTGACAATTTGAGTTCGTGTTTCATGATTCACATGTTGTCAAGAATGAGATATTTTAAATCCACCAATCTCTTCGTTGGAGTCATCTTGTGTCATGTTTCACCTAAAGCCTTCCCTATGGAATGTTGCTATTATGGTGTTTATCAATGATCCAAGTTATCTCTCTATCATCTTGGTGGAAGAAGTTTTTCATCTCTTCGGTACTCTCAATCAAATCAATGGTTTCCATTTGTGGCCGGTTGTCACCTCATAGTCTTAAGATGTTTTCCATAAGCCCACTACAAGTTTATTCGTTTCGTTGTTGGTTTTCCAACAACTTCGTTATAACCTTCTTGGAAGGATGCTTTCCAAGTTCATTTGTGGCAGAAGTTGGCATTTTCTTCTCCATTCTTTTATTTCAATGATCTATCTTCTATTCTTTCTTCCGGAGGCATGGTGATGTTGCTCTCTTCACTCATCATCTCGAATTGTGAGGATCGTGTTCTTTTCGTGCTTATCCATTTAACCGGAGTGTTGTGTCATCTCTTCAAGTTCTTTTCATCTTATCAAGTCTTGCATCTCTTTTCAACCAGAGTGCTGCCCGAATTCTTCCTCTCTCATCTTGTTTTAACCGGAGTGGTTTCAAAATCTATCTTGTCCCCTAAGATCTTGGTTCTCATCATGTTCTTTGTTCTTCTCTGCTAACAAAGTGTTCACAATCTCGTTCATCTCCATTGTATTCTTCTTTCAATTTTTCAACCTCTCAAGGTTCATGGTTTCACTCGTTTGTCAAAGAAGCAACTCTGTTTTACCTCTTCCTCTTCCGCTTTTCTCCGGTGCCATCCTAGATCTCGGGACGAGATCCTCTCATAGTGGTGGAGTGTTGTAACGCCCCGAGACCGATGCTCCAGAAGACTTCCAGCTATTCCGAGTTTCGTTGTGTGTTTCTTTTGTGCTTTCTCTTTTATTTTTGCATTGCATCATGTCATCATGCCATCATGCCATTTAATTTTTATAACTCAGCTAAATAAATTGCATGGATCTTTGATCCATTTAAATCGAGGGAAGGGTGACTTCTCTTTATAACATACCCTCCTGATATTTAGGGAGCTATAATAAAACTATTCAATTTATTTGGAATTAACCGCAACCCACTTGCAAAATATCCCATGCCGTTGTTATCTCAATTCTTGGTCTCCAACCTTGCCCATAATTTCTTTCATCATTTTCCGGAGCTCCACCAAAAATCCGAACATTTTTGGACCTTCCTTTTATCAAGTCCTAGTTCAAACCCATTTGAATTAAATTCAAATGAGTTTGAATTTAAATCTTTCAATCATGGCCTTTCTATTTTTCTTGGAACGAGCATATTTCCGCGAGTCCGGGAAAATTACCCCCATGCTCAAATTATTTCTCCAACCCTTTCTTTATCTCCTTTTTCTTTCTTTGCTATTTACTGCTTTTGGTAAATAAAAGAGAGAGGGAGAAGAGAGCCCAACCAGGCCAGCCCAGCCTCTAAGGCCCATTCCACAGGCCCATCCATCCCCACAGCCCATCTAATCCCTTTAACCCTAGCCCGATCCCCTATGTTTACTCTCTTCCTCCCCTCGCTCCCTATGAGCGCCGCCACGCGCAACCCTCGATCCCCTCGCGCCCTCGCCCCGTCCATACACCGCATCGCCAGGGAGAGCCCAGCGCTCGATCCCCTCTTCCCTGCAGAGAGAGAGAGAGAGAGAGAGAGAGAGAGAGAGAGAGAGAGAGAGAGAGAGAGAGAGAGAGAGGAGCGCCGCGCCCTCGTCCCGTCCCCTCAGCCTCCTCCTCGTCGCCTGCATCCGCCGCCAGCCACCGCAGAACCAGGCCGCTCCCACGCCATCCTGCCTCCTCCGTCTTCGATCCGGATGCTCGCCACTGCCTCCTCCCTGCGCGCGACCGCGTCACCTCTGCCTTCGCCCCGCCTCTCCACTTCCACGCCGGCTGCCGCGCCTCGTTGCTGTCGGCAACCACCAGGAGGCCGCTGCCTCGCGTCGTCCGTCCTCGCACGTCAGCTCCGAGGCCTCGCCTCTGTTTCCGGCCGCCGCCAGTGAGCAGCTCTGCCGAGCCCGTCCGCTGCGCCAAGCCCTCGCCTGCTCTTGGCGCCGGTGCCAAGCGACCCCTGCCTCGTCCTCGTCACCTCCGACCACCAGACCCTCCAGCAAGCCGCTGCCGTCGTCCCAGACCACCATGGCGCACAAGTTGCGCAGAGCTCAGCGCCAAGTCCTGCCGCGGCAAGCCCTCCAGCGCCAAGTCCTAGTGCCCCTCCATGGACGACCACCACTGCCTGTGCATGCCTCTGGATTCTCCAAGTCCGATGATGTTTTTGTACAACTACGCTGCGGAGACCAAGACCACCAAGTCCGCATGGGAGCCCGAACGACTACTTCCACGACGATGCGAGTACAAGTACCCTCTTCGTGGTTTTCGCCAAGTACCACGACGCCCGGAGCCCTCGGATCCATCAAGTCCAACAACGACTATGTACAACTACGGCGACGCCGAACATCTATGGATCATGAACGACTACTTCATCTATGAAACGTGAACCACTACTTCCACTATCGTCGCCGTGTACCACTACTTCCACTACGGCCCGTGTACCATTACTTCCTTCGTCGAACTCGATCCGCCCCGAAAACGCACGCTTCAAAGGTATAACCACCGAGATGACCGACCGTGATCGAATGCATGTGTTGTATGAGATGCTCGAGTTTTGCACCGTGATCGAATCGTCCTTGCGATGCCCCTCTTTTGCCATGCCACCGTTCCGTGGGAACCCGGTAATCGGGATCACCCCACCATCTTCCATGACTCGCTCACGTCCACACTTTCCTTTGCACCGGCATCTCAATCGAGTTATCGGAACCGGAATGTTGCCGTGGCACATTTCCGTTGTCATTGCCGTGGCACCCTTTTTCGTTTCCGCCATGACGACAAATGCTTCGTATCATGCTCTTGTCAACATTTTCATAAAAATTGCACTTGTAAATGTCATCCGCATCATGATAACAACATTTAAAATGTCTAAAATTGATGTTTGCATTAAAATTGCTAAATGACATGAGGATTTTCCGGAATTGTTGTTTGTTGTTCCGGCCTCATTTAAACTTGCCTAAATAGTTAGTTTACTTATGCTTCACCCTTGCCATGTTTAATAACATTTAATATTGTTGGGTAGCCTAAACAAGAGTGAACTAAATAAATGTTGTGAAGTTTCATCAATATGCAACTCGTTGCATATTGAGCTCCACTTAACTTGTAGTGTTGTTTGTGCATATTGCCATGCCATGCCTCATTAAACCGGACATGCATCATACTTGTTTGTGCATCATGCCATGATTATGCTTGTGTGTTTACCATGTTGTTTGCTTCTTTCCGGTTTGCTTCTCTCGTTAGCTTCGGTTTCGTTCCGGAGTTGTGAGGATTCGTTCGACTTCGTCCGTTTGTCTTCTTCATGGACTCGTTCTTCTTCCTTGCGGGATTTCAGGCAAGATGACCATACCCTTGAAATCACTTCTATCTTTGCTTGCTAGATGCTCGCTCTTTTGCTATGCCTATGCTACGATGCCTATTACTTGCTTATCATGCCTCCCATATTGCCGTGTCAAGCCCCTAACCATCCTTTCCTAGCAAACCGTTGTTTGGCTATGTTACCGCTTTGCTCAGCCCCTCTTATAGCGTTGTTAGTTGCAGGTGAAGATGAAGTTTGTTCCTTGTTGGAACATGGAGATGTTGTTCCTTGTTGGAACATGTTTACTTGTTGGGATATCTCAATATATCTTCTTTAATTAATGCATCTATATACTTGGTAAAGGGTGGAAGGCTCGGCCTTATGCCTGGTGTTTTGTTCCACTCTTGCCGCCCTAGTTTCCGTCATATCGGTATTATGTTCCCGGATTTTGCGTCCCTAACACGGTTGGGTGATTTATGGGACCCCCTTGACAGTTCGCTTTGAATAAGACTCCTCCAGCAAGGCCCAACCTTGGTTTTACCATTTGCCACCTAAGCCTTTTTCCCTTGGGTTCTGCAGACTCAAGGGTCATCTTTATTTTAAACCCCCGGGCCAGTTCTCCTGCGATTGCTGGTCCAAACCGAAGCGATGTCCGGCGCCTCAGGCAATCAGGGTCTATGCCAACCCGACGTCTGCTCATCCGGTGTGCCACGAGAACGAGATATGTGCAGCTCCTATCAGATTTGTCGGCACATCCGGCGGCTTTGCTGGTCTTGTTTTATTGCTGTCGAAATGTCTTGTAGCCGGATTCCGAGACTGATCGGGTCTTCCCGGGGAGAAGGAATATCCTTCGTTAATCGCGAGAGCTTATCATGGGCTAAGTTGGGACACCCCTGCAGGGTATTATCTTTCGAAAGCCGTGTCCGCGGTTATGAGGCAGATGGGAATTTGTTAATGTCCGGTTGTAAAAAACCCGAAGTTGATCTTAATTAAAATACATCAACCGCGTGTGTAACCGTGATGGTCTCTTCTCGGCGGAGTCCGGGAAGTGAACACGGTGTCGGAGTTATGTTTGACGTAAGTAGTTTCAGGATCACTTCTTGGTCATAGTTGTTCGACCGTGCCTTGCTTCTCTTCTCGCTCTGTTTTGCGAATGTAGCCACCAGATATGCTAGTCGCTTGCTGCAGCTCCACCTCACTACCTTCTCCTACCCATAAGCTTAAATAGTCTTGATCTCGCGGGTGTGAGATTGCTGAGTCCCCGTGACTCACAGATACTTCCAAAACCAGTTTGCAGGTGCCGATGATACGTGCGGTGGCGATCCGAGCTCAAGGAGGAGCTCGATGAAGATCTTGTTCATTGTGTTGTTTCGTTTCAGTTGATTAGTAGTGGAGCCCAGTTGGGACGATCGGGGATCTGTGTAGCATTTGGGGTAGTCTTCTTTTATTTTGGTTCCGTAGTCGGACCTTGATTGTATCTGTATGATGTAATGCTTTACTCATGTATTGTGTGAAGTGGCGATTGTAAGCCAACTATGTATCTATTTCCCTTATGTATTACATGGGTTGTGTGAAGATTACCTCACTTGCGACATTGCTTTCAATGCGGTTATGCCTCTAAGTCGTGCTTCGACATGTGGGAGATATAGCCGCATCGAGGGTGTTACATCGGCCACGAGGGCCGCTGTGTGCTCCTTGGTGCGGAGGGAGCGCTCCGTGTTTCCATTGACTGGGATAATGCCGCAGGATCCAGGCATTTTGAGCTTTAAGTAAGCATAATGCGGGACCGCATTGAAGTGAATGAAATCGGTTCATCCGAGCAGTGTGTGATAACCACTGCGGAAGGGGACGATGTCAAAGATCAGGTCTTCGCTTCAGAAGTTGTCCGGCGAACCGAAGACTACTTCCAATGTTATTGAGCCCATGCAACGGGCTTCTACGCCAGGTATCACTCCTTTAAAGGTGGTGTTAGTAGGCTTGATTCTTGATGGTTCAATACCCATTTTGTGGAATGTGTCTTGACACATCAAGTTAAGACTGCTGCCGCCGTCCATAAGGACTCAGGTGAGATGGAATCCGTCTATGATTGGATCCAGGACCAAAGCTGTCGAACCTCCATGACGGGTACTGGTCGGGTGGTCCCTGCGATTGAAGGTGATCGGACAAGCTAACCACGGCTTGAATTTAGGGGCAATAGGCTCTACGACATAGACGTCCCTTAGTGCGCGCTTGCGCTCCCTCTTGGGGATGTGTGTGACATAGATCATATTCACTGTTTTCACCTCAGGGGGAAATTTCTTTTGCCCCCCTGTGTTCGGTAGGCGGGGCTCCTCATCGTCCTCGCTTGGCGGTCCTTTCCCCTTATGTTTGGTGTTTAACTTACTGGCCTGTTTAAAGACCCAACAATTTCTGTTGGAGTGGTTGGCAGGCATATCAGGGGTGCCATGAATCTGGCAAGGCCAGTCGAGTATTTTGTCCAGATTGGATGGACCATCTTTATTTCCTTTGAATGGCTTCTTCCGCTGACCGGATTTAGAGCCACTGAATCCGGCATTGACCGCCGTGTCTTCGTATCTTCATTGTTGCTTCGACGCTTGTGTTTTTTGCGTCGTGGCTTGCTGTTGCCATCTCTTGCTTCGGAGGTGCCGGGCTCGCTGGTACTGTTGCTTTTACGAGCTAACCAGCTGTCTTCTCTCACGCAAAAACGGGTCATGAGTGCGTTAAGGGCTGCCATGGACTTCGGATTTTCTTGGCCGAGGTGTCGGGCGAGCCATTCGTCACGGACGCTATGTTTAAAGGCCGCGAGGGCTTCGACGTCTGGACAATTGACAATTTGGTTCTTTTTAATTAAGAACCTAGTCCAGAGTTTGCGGGCGGATTCTCCGGGTTGCTGGAATATATGACTAAGGACATCAGCGTCCGGAGGCCGGACTTAGGTACCTTGAAAGTTGTCTCAAAAGGCATCCTCCAGATCTTCCCAGCTACCAATGGAGTTCTCTGGGAGGCTGTTTAACCAGTGTCGCGCTGGTCCTTTTAGCTTTAATGGGAGGTATTTGATGGCGTGTAGATCGTCACCGTGAGCCATGTGAATATGGAGAAGAAAATCCTCAATCCGTACCATGGGATCAGTCGTTCCATCGTATGATTCAATGTTTACGGGTTTAAACCCTTCTGGGAACTGGTGCTGCATTACCTCATCGGTAAAGCATAAGGGGTGTGCGGCGCCTCTGTATCGGGCAATGTCATGACGGAGTTCGGATGACATCCGTATTCGGTTTTTGGCCTAGGTGAGGTTATGCCTATCGCGCCAGGCTTGATGGCCGCCGTCTCGCGTTGGGGCATGCACCCTTGATCCATAGATTGATCTGGCCTAACCGGCTCTATTGTCCAGGTCCTGGTATAAGTCATAGGTATAGCCTGGAGCTGCTACCTCTTTGCCTCGACGGCGAGGTGGTAGGGGCTGGTGTTCGGCATAAGTAGCTGCTTTATCTCGCCCACGTGGTGGTCGGTCTGGTTCATCAGCGCGGTCATATCTCGACGGTATTGGCTCAAGGGCCTCGTCGTCGAATTGTGGTAGTAGCCGACGCTTTGGATAACTCTTTGTTGGGCGCTCGAGGCCGTATTCTTCGGCAGCTAGGACTTGGGCCAATCTGTCGTTGAGGGTATCCTATTCGGCTTGGAGCTGTTGCTGCTTCTTCTTTAGGCTTCTTGATAACCCACAAGTATAAGGGATCACAACAGTTTTCGAGGGTAGAGTATTCAACCCAAATTTATTGATTCGACACAAGGGGAGCCAAAGAATATTCTCAAGTATTATAAGTTGAGTTGTCAATTCAACAACACCTGGATAACTTAGTATCTGCAGCAAAGTAATATGGAAGTAACGGTAATGATAGCAAAAGTAATATTTTTGGGTTTTGTAGTGATTGTAACAGTAGCAACAGAAAAGTAAATAAGAAAAGAACAATATGTGAAAAGCTCGTAGCCATTGGATCGGTGATGGAGAATTATGCCGGATGTGGTTCATCATGTAATAGTCATAACATAGGGTGACACAGAACTAGCTCCAATTCATCAATGTAATGTAGGCATGTATTCCGAATATAGTCACACATGCTTATGGAAAAGAACTTGCATGACATCTTTTGTCCTACCCTCCTGTGGCAGTGGGGTCCTAGCGGAAACTAAGGGATATTAAGGCCTCCTTTTAATAGAGTACCGGACCAAAGCATTAACACGCAGTGAATACATGAACTCCTCCAACTACGGTCATCACTGGGAGTGGTCCCGATTATTGTCACTTCGGGGTTGCCGGATCATAACACATAGTAGGTGACTATAGACTTGCAAGATAGGATCAAGAACTCACAAATATTCATGAAAACATAATAGGTTCAGATCTGAAATTATGGCACTCGAGCCCTAGTGACAATCATTAAGCATAGCAAAGTCATAGCAACATCAATCTCAGAACATAGTGGGTACTAGGGATCAAACCCTAACAAAACTAACTTGATTACATGACAAATCTCATCCAACCCATCACCGTCCAGCAAGCCTACGATGGAATTACTCATGCACGGCGATGAGCATCATGAAATTGGTGATGGAGGATGGTTGATGATGACGACGGCGACGGATTCCCCTCTCCGGAGCCCCGAACGGACTCCAGATCAGCCCTCCTGAGAGGTTTTAGGGCTTGGCGGCGGCTTCGTATTGTAAAACGCGATGAATCCTTCTCTCTGATTTTTTTTTCTCCCCGAACACGAATATATGGAGTTCGAGTTGAGGTCGGTGGAGCGTCACGGGGCCCACGAGGCAGGAGGGCGTGCCCAGGGGGGCAGGCGCGTCCTCCACCCTTGTGGACAGGTGAAGGCCCCCTGACGTGGATTCTTCTTCCAGTATTTTTTATATTTTCCAAAAATAAGTTCCATGGAGTTTCAGGTAATTCTGAGAATGTTTATTTCTGCACATAAATAACACCATGAAAAGTCTGCTGAAAACAACGTCAGTCCGTGTTAGTTCCATTCAAATCATACAAGTTAGAGTCCAAAACAAGGGCAAAAGTGTTTGGAAAAGTAGATACGATGGAGACGTATCAACTCCTCCAAGCTTAAACCTTTGCTTGTCCTTAAGCAATTCAGTTGATAAACTGAAAGTGATAAAGAAAAACTTTTACAAACTCTGTTTGCTCTTGTTGTTGTAAATATGTAAAGCCAGCATTGAAGTTTTTAGCAAAGATTATGACTAACCATATTCACAATAACATTTGGTCTCATGTTTACTCATGTCAATAGCATAATCAACTAGCGAGAAATAATAATAAATCACGGATGACAACACTTTCTCAAAACAATCATGATATGATATAACAGAATGGTATCTTGCTAGCCCTTTCTGAGACCGCAAAACATAAATGCAGAGCACCTTCAAAGATCAAGGACTGACTAAACATTGTAATTCATGGTAAAAGAGAACCAATCATAGTCATACCCAATATAAATTAACAGTAATGGATGCAAATGACAGCGGTGTTCTCCAGCTGGTGCTTTTAATAAGAGGGTGATGACTCAACACAAAAGTAAATAGATAGGCCCTTCGCAGAGGGAAGCAGGGATTTGTAGAGGTGCCAGTGCTCGATTTTGAAATAGAGATAAAAAATATTTTGAGCGGCATACTTTCATTGTCAACAAACAACCAAGAGATGGCGATATCTTCCATGCTACACACATTATAGGCGGTTCCCAAACAGAATGGTAAAGTTTATACTCCCCTCCACCAACAAGCATCAATCCATGCCTTGCTCGAAACAACGAGTGCCTCCAACTAGCAACAACCCCGGGGGATTTTTGCTTGCAATTAATTTAATTTGATTTGCATAAAGCATGTGACTAGGCATCCCGGTGACCAGCCATTTTCTCGTGAGTGAGGAGCGGAGTCCACTCCTCTTAAGAATAACCCGCCTAGCTTGGAAGATACGGACAACCCTAGTTGATACATGAGCTATTCGAGCATACGAAATAGAATTTCATTTGAAGGTTTAGAGTTTGGCACATACAAATTTACTTGGAACGGCAGGTAGATACCGCATACAGGAAGGTATGGTGGACTCATATGGCATAACTTTTGGGGTTTAAGGAATTGGATGCACAAGCAGTATTCCCGCTTAGTACAAGTGAAGGCTAGCAAAAGACTGAGAAGCGACCAACTAGAGAGCGACTACAGTCATGAACATGCATTAAAATTAATATACACTGAGTGCAAGCATGAGTAGGATATAGTCCACCATGAACATAAATATCGTGAAGGCTATGTTGATTTGTTTCAACTACATGCGTCAAAATGTGCCAAGTCAAGTCACTTAAATCATTCAAAGGAGGATACCACCCCATCATACCACATCACAACCATTTTAATAGCATGTTGGCATGCAAGGTAAACCATTATAACTCATAGCTAATTAAGCATGGCATAAGCAACTATGATCTCTAATTGTCATTGCAAACATGTTTATTCATAATAGGCTGAATCAGGAATGATGAACTAATCATATTTACAAAAACAAGAGAGGCCGAGTTCATACCAGCTTCTCTCATCTCAATCAGTCCACCATATATCGTCATTATTGCCTTTCACTTGCACGACCGAACGATGTGAAAATAATAAGAGTGCACGTGCATTGGACTAAGCTGGAATCTGCGAGCATTAAATAAGCAGGAGAAGACAAGGCAATATGGACTCTTGGTTAAATCAACAATAATGCATATAAGAATCACTTCAACAATTTAATCATGGTCTTCTCCTATCGACCGCCAAAGAAAAGAAAAGAAATAAAACTATTTACACGGGAAAGCTCCCAACAAGCAAAAGAAGAACGGGAATTCTTTTTGGGTTTTCTTTTAATTATTACTACTACAACATGAAAAGTAAACTAGCTAAAAGCTATTACTAATTTTTTTGGTTTTTCTTAAGATTTATTAAACACACAAGAAGAAATCATAAAAAGAAAATAAACTAGCATGGATAGTATAGTGAAAAAGTATGAGCACCGACATCTAGCAATGAGTGTGCAAACATAAATGTAATGTCGATGGGAAATACGTACTCCCCCAAGCTTAGGCCTTTAGCCTAAGTTGGTTTATTGCCACGGATGGCCTGGCGGATATCCATAGTTGTAACCGGGGTCGTACTGAGATGAAGAAGCCCCTGATTGCCACTGGCTGGAAATCATCTCCGGATCCCACTGGTAGTTAGACTGTCGTGGAGGATCAAATTGTGGTTCCGGCTCTGGCTCTATAGCCGTTGTAGGGTTCCAGTAGGCGTAGATGGCCGCCAACAGAACTAGATACGAGCTTGCAGATAAATCAAACAAGGAAGGAGCAGGCAAGGTAATAGTCTCAGGGTGATGTTTATCAAAGAACAATTTGTATTTAAGTGCCCCTTCCCTATTCTTAACAATAAAATCATGCGCTACCATACTCTTATAATCTAAATAAGCAGTGGGCAGTAATTTTTCTTCTTTTTCATAGTGCCTAATAGGTATGTTATAGTGTGCAGCAAGGCGTGAAGCGTAAATACCTCCAAACATGGGGCACGGTTCAAACTTAACTGTTTAGCAATAATACCGCCCATACTAACAGAGTTATCACAGAATAAACCATGGAACAAAATGATGATATCAGGAACATTAAGGTTTCCACAGTTTCCGCGACCAATTAAGCAACGACTAGCAAATGTTGCAAAGTAGCGTAAAACAGGAAAATGTATGCTAGTGATTCTTGCATCGGAAACCTTCCTAGTTTCCCCTACAGTAATAGTATCATAAACCCGTCCACATCTTTACGATGTGGTTCCTCTAAGCTACCTTCGAAAGGTATTTTGCAAACCCTGCAAAATTCATATAGTGACATCTTCTTAACCACATCATATAAATGAAACTCTACCGAAGGAGGTGTTTCGTTAGGATAATAGTAGAAGTTTTGCACAAAAGTATTGGTGAGTAAGAGATACTATTCGCATTGTTCGCGGAGGAAGTCGGTAAGGCCTGCATTCTCAGCCAATTCATAAAAATCATCATAAATCCCGGCTGCTCTCAAGAAATCATCGGATGGCCATTCACACGGCCGAACCTCCGCGGTGCGAGGCAAATTATATTTGGGCCTCTCTGCTTCCTCACTTTGCTTTTCCTTCGAGCTTCGGCTCGATGAGCCCCTCAAAAATCTCTTCATTATTTTCTGAAAAATTCTGAAATTTTTAGTAACTTCAAATAAAAGTGAACCAAGCTCAACAAAATTGATAGCAACCACTCCTACAAGTGCCTAGAGCCTATATCATGCATTAGAACTACTTGGAACCAGATAAATTTGGCATGCAAGCTCAAGAACATGGTCACCTAGGAAGCACAAATTTGCAATGAATAAAGCACTAGAACAAAAACTAATTGGACCAATGGAGGAGTCACATACCAAGGAACAATCCCCCCAAGCAGTTTTGTGAGAGGTGCTTTGAGCAAGGAGATTGAAAATCGCAGCAAAATGAGCTAGAACTCGTGCTTGAGCTGGATGGTGATTTTTTTGGGAGGAAGAAGAAGTGTGTGGGTGCAGGAATAAGTGGAGGGGAGCCACCATGGGCCCACGAGGAAGGGGGCGCGCCCTGGACCCTCGTGGCCAGGTGCTTGCTCCCCTGCTGTGTTCTTAGTGCCAGATATTCTCAAATATTCCAGAAAAATCATATTTTAATTTCAGGGCGTTTGGAGAACTTTTATTTTTGGGGTATTTTTATATTGCACGGATAATTCAGAAAACAGACAGGAAAATACTATTTTTACTTTATTTCAACTAAATAAGAGCAAGTAAAGAGAGGGTACAGAAGGTTGTGCCTTCTAGTTTCATCCATCTCATGCTCATCAAAAGGAATCCACTAACAAGGTTGATCAAGTCTTGTTAACAAACTCATTCTGAATAACATGGAACCGGAGAAATTTCGAATAACACTATGCTACCTCAACGGGGATATGCACATCCCCAACAATAACAATATCATATCTCTTTTTGACAGTAGGAAGATGAAATTCAAAACCTCCAATAATAATCGATGGAATTTTTCCAATAGAATTGATACTATGGACTTGAGGTTGTTTCCTCGGAAAGTGTACCGTATGCTCATTACCATTAACATGAAAAGTGACATTGCCTTTGTTGCAATCAATAACAGCCCCTGCAGTATTCAAAAAGGGTCTTCCAAGAATAATAGACATACTATCGTCCTCGGAAATATCAAGAATAACAAAGTCCGTTAAAATCGTAATGTTTGCAACCACAACACGCACATCCTCACAAATACCGACAGGTATAGCAGTTGATTTATCAGCCATTTGCAAAGATATTTCAGTATGTGTCAACTTATTCAAATCAAGTCTACGATATAAAGAGAGAGGCATAACACTAACACTAGCTCCAACATCACATAAAGCAGTTTTAACATAGTTTCTTTTAATGGAGCACGGTATAGTGGGTACTCCTGGATCTCCTAGTTTCTTTGGTGTTCCACCCTTAAAAGTATAATTAGCAAGCATGGTGGAAATTTCAGCTTCCGGTATCTTTCTTTTATTAGTAACAATATTTTTCATATACTTAGCATAAGGATTCAATTTGAGCATCTCAGTTAATCGCATACGCAAAAAGATAGGTCTAATCATTTCAGCAAAGTGCTCAAAATCCTCATCATCCTTTTTCTTAGATGGTTTGGGAGGAAAAGGCATGGGTTTCTGAACCCATGGCTCTCTTTCTTTACCGTGTTTCCTAGCAACAAAGTCTCTCTTATCATAACGTTGATTCTTTGATTGTGGGTTATCAAGATCAACAACAGGTTCAATTTCTACATCATTATCATTACTAGGTTGAGTATCATCATGAACATCATCATTAACATTATCACTAGGTTCATGTTCATTACCAGATTGTGTTTCAGCATCAGAAATAGAAATATCATTTGGATTCTCAGGTGGTTCAGCAATAGGTTCACTAGAAGCATGCAAAGTCCTATCATTTTTCTTTTTCTTCTTTTTAGAAGGACTAGTTGCATCAATATTATTTTTCCGAGAATCTTTCTCAACTCTCTTAGGGTGGCCTTCAGGATACAAAGCTTCCCGAGTCACCTTACCAGTTCTAGTAGCCACTCTAACAGCATAGCCATTATTCTTATTATTCAATTCATTTAGCAAATCATTTTGAGCTTTAAGTACTTGTTCTACTTGAGTGGTAACCATAGAAGCATGTTTACTAATGAGTTTAAGTTCACCTTTAACTCTATACATATAATCACCCAAGTGTTCAATCGTATAAGTATTTTGTTTTAATTGTCTACCAAAATAAGCACTAAAATCTTCTTGCTTAACCATAAAATTATCAAACTCATCCAAACATTGGCTAGCAAACTTAGTAGGAGGGATTTCAGCTTTATCATATCTATAGAGAGAATTTATCTTTACTACCTGTGTCGGGTTATCAAGACCATGAGTTTCTTCGATAGGTAATGGATTAGGATCATATAGTTCTTCAGCAGGCGGTAAATTAAGACCATGTATTTCTTCAATAGGACGTAAATTCTTGACATCTTCAGCTTTAATACCTTTTTCTTTCATAGATTTCTTTGCCTCTTGCATATCTTCAGGACTGAGAAATAGAACACCTCTCTTCTTCGGAGTTGGTTTAGGAATAGGCTCAGGAGTTGGCTCAGGAAGTGTCCAGTTATTTTCATTTGTCAACATATTATTCAATAGAATTTCAGATTCATCCGGTGTTCTTTCCCTGAAAATAGAACCAACACAACTATCCAGGTGGTCTCTGGAGCACCAATTATTCCATTATAAAAGATATCAAGTATTTCATTTTTCTTAAGAGGATGATCACGCAAAGCATTAAGTAATTGGAGAAGCCTCCCCGAAGCTTGTGGGAGACTCTCTTCTTCAATTTGCATAAAATTATACATATTCCTTAAAGCAGTTGTTTCTTATGAGCAGGGAAATATTTAGCAGAGAAGTAATAAATCATATCCTGGGGACTATGCACACAACTAGTATCAAGAGAATTAAACCATATCTTAGCATCACCATTTAATGAGAACGGAAATATTTTAAGGATATAAAGGTAGCGAGATTTCTCATCATTAGTGAACAGGGTGGCTATATCATTTAATTTAGTAAGATGTGCCACAACAGTTTCAGATTCATAGCCATAAAAAGGATCGGATTCAACTAAAGTAATTATCTCAGGATCAATAGGGAATTCATAATCCTTATCAGTAACACAGATAAGTGAAGTAACAAAAGCAGGGTCAGGTTTCATTCTAGCATTGAGAGATTGCTGCTTCCATTTAGCTAATAATTTCTTTAGATCATATCTATCATTGCAAGCTAAAATAGCTCTAGCAGCTTCTTCATCCATAACATAACCCTCGGGAACAACATGTAATTCATATTTATTAGGAGGAGAGTCTTCATCATCACTATCATCAAAATTATCAGTTTCAATAATTTCATTCTCTCTAGCCCTAGCAAGTTGTTCATCAAGAAATTCACCAGGCGGCATAGTAGTATCAAGCATAGAAGTAGTTTCATTATAAGTATCATGCATAGCAGAAGTGGCATCATCAATAACATGCGACATATCAAAATTAATAGCAGAAGTAGGTTTAGGTGTCGCAAGCTTACTAAAAACAAAAGGTGAATCAAGTGCAGAGCTAGACGGCAGTTCCTTACCTCCCCTCGTGGTTGAGGGATAAATTGTTGTTTTCGCGTCTTTCAAGTTCTTCATAGTGACCAGCAGATATAAATCCCAAGTGACTCAAGGAATAGAGCTATTGTAACACCCCAAAATTTTAACCAGGTTTTAGTTATTAAATTTTTGCCAAGAGTTTAAAATTTTGCCTGCAAGAATATCTCTGTTGTTTTCAAAACTTTTCCTTTAATATTAAGGAGTTTATCCCAAGTGGATCCTTCCAAAACATATTGGACTTCTATGCCCCCTCATTAAAACATTTTCCTAATCAGTAGATTTATTTATTAAATTATTCCACCCTGAGCTATATTCATTAAAATGACTTGTTTTAAGTTTTGGAGCTCTTTTTGTACTACAACCATTTGATAAATTTAACTAAAAATCCAACCAAAATTTGGAGATGTCATGTGATGTCTCTAAATCACTTTTGTGCAATAATATATTTCATTCATTGCATATTTTGAGTGCTACACATGTTTTTCTTCTCGGTCCGATTGGGCAATTTTACATCGCAACCCTTTTAAATATTTGTTTCTAGCTTCCACCAAAATTGTGGGATGTCAGTAGCAGCATATGATTCCATTATATGAAATAATCCAAGGATGTTATTTGAAGATTTTGAGTAAATCAACCTAATCTTCATTCTGGTCCATCATGATGGTTTGTTCAGCAACCATATTTTTTCTTGCTCTTTAGCCCTTGATTCTTTCTCCTACTTGTAGTCCTCCATGCTAAACCCCTAAGTCCAGGAGCATGCAACCATTGGCATATTTTTGGTTCATGAAATAATGCCACTCACATCCTGTCCAGATTTGAAGTTCTGCAAAACTTGCACTAGAAAGTTTGTGCTTTCCACCAACTAACCTCACCACCCTCTTGTGCATCCAAGGAGACACTGATCTGGAAGATTTGGCCCCTCCAGGTAATGCCTAAGTGCATCTGGCATTTTGTCAAACACCCTGTGGGCATGAACAGTTTTGGCATGATTGTAAGTTTGTGTTGTGAACTTCCCCATCGGTCCAAACCAAGTTGTCTAGTAGCCTACTAATGGTCTCTAACCCAGACCTGTGGACTTGCTTTTGATCTCTAGCCGTTTTGGCCATCCTGGCATTTCGTCGAGCAGACGCCGTGCACGCCCGGAGCGCGAGCAGAGCACGCGTCTTGCACGTGCCCGCGCCCGAGCAAGCGCGCCCCTGGATAAACCTCCCCGAGTCCATCCTGATCCTTTCCCCCTCGCCGCGTCGTGCCAAGAACCCCGACCGCCCCTGGCTCGCTATAATGGCGCCGCAGCAAGCTCCTTGGCGGCACGCTTGCATCAAGATCCATGGACGGCGCCGCCCAAACCTCCTCCGCCGCCTTGCTGCCCCTTAAGCATCTCCACCACCAGCAGCTTCGTCCCCTAGCGCGCGTCGCCACCACGTCGCCATTGCTACAGAATGACGGTCGCCGCCATCCTTATCGCCGGCCGCCTCGGAACCGACCTCCACCGCGTATATAAGGGCCCCGGAGACCAACCGAGTGCTCGGGCAACCTCTTCTGATCCCCCTAGAGCACCACAGCCAGCAGTCGAGGAGGGGAAGGCCTTCTTCCCCGAGTCCGGCCGGTTCGGTCGCCGCCTCGCTCCAGCCAATTCCGTCGCCACCAGTGCCCCTCCCTCTCCATTCTCTCCACAAAGAACTCCCCCTTCCTCTCGTGAGTGCAACCCCTCGATCAATTTTGGTCGGAGACCACCGCAGCCCCAAACTCACTATCCACCCGAACGCCGGCTCCGCCGCGAAGCTCGTCGCCGGCAACTCCGTCCACGTCGGCGACCATGGCGGGTACCCACAGACTCGTCTCGACCCCCTGAGCACACCCATACCTCAGATCGCCAAGAGACGCCCCCGTTCGCAGGCAAAACCTCGCCGGAGCTTCACCTCCGTTCGGTCAGAAGGGAAACGGCGCGCACGTGGCTGGTCAAACCTGACCAGTGGGCCAGGCGGGCCCACCGTCAGTGACCCAGCGCCTATCCACGCAGGAGTAAGTGGACGCGCCTTTTTCTGAATACGCCTTCGACGTGTTTTTCTTTTAAAACGTTTTCTTTTCTGTTTTATTTTAAAAACAGGTTTTGACCAAACTTTGACCTACTGTATCTTTTTAAATATAACTCCAAATGAATTAATTCTTTTTCCTACCTCTCTTAAAAATTGTCTTGTTTATTTTAAGATTTATTTGAAAAAATTTCAGAACAAATTTTTGTGCTGTTTTTATTTTTATGTTAATTCATTTATATTTCTAAAATAGGATTTTTGAAGAGAGGAGAAATATTTCAAGAGTTTGAAATGCACCCTGCCTTCCCATGACCTGAAGGCAAGCATTCTGAACCCCGGCATAATACTTTTGTGTGTTCGTTGACACGCTTATAACACTTCCTCATTTTTAGAGGACTTGTTATTTCATGTGAGATGATCATGTGCATGGATGCATATTCGTGATTTCCATGCTGTTGGGAATGATCACACTTGTGATAATAATAATCCTCATGTGCCTTGCTTGCACGCCGGAAGGATTCCGGGAAAGCCTCTGCCTTGAGTAGGCATGAGTTTGTCGCCGGTCCCCGTTGGGACGGTTATGTCCGGTATGGCATGGTAAGGTATGGTGAGTGGTGATTCTGTTGGTTGAATTATTTTCTCTATACATGTCATGCAGGGAAATACTTAAACCTCCTGAGTCGACCGTAGATCGAGTCTTGTTCCAGTAACCCCCCATACTTGCTTCGTACTACCACTCATCTCTACAACAAGTAGAGTACGGTTCAGTAAGTTGTCAACCTCTTTCTTGCACACACTGCATGTGAGAGGCCAGGTGGAAGATACGGTTGTAGCTGGTAGGCAGGCCACCTGGTCCGGGGCATGGGTGTTTCGGTTGAGACCGAGAGGAGGCCACCCTTAGAGCGCGCAATATAAATTTGATCCCATGCTACGCGAGGTTGTAGCCTCCCACTTAGAGTTTGCTTGACAGTGTCGTGGGTGATTCTGCATAATCGTGATTTAAGCTGGTGTGTGCAAGTTAGGTGTGTTTTCAACAAAAAGACCGTAGACGGAATTAGTCCTGATGGACTAAAGAAATCCGTTACTCGTGGGTACAGAGTACACCCTCTGCAGAGATTAAACCTATTCGAATAGCCGTGTCCATGGTGAAGGATTACAGTCTGGGATGGGTCAAGTGTAGGTCTTAGTGTTGGTCTTCGGAGGTGAAACTATTAAACCAGAATTGGAATTACTACTTGTGACTTGTGATAATTATGATTATTATTGTTGTTGACTAACCCATGAGTATTATTGTTATCATCGAGTATCTCTGGGATGGTTCTACCTCTGGGATATTCATGATGATTGTTTCTTTTAAAGCCCTTTCTGTGGTGTCGCTCAGACGCCCGACTGTGGCATTTCTTTTAAAGCCCTTTCTGTGGTGTCGCCAGACGCCTCGATCATGCATTTCTTTTAAAGCCCTTTATGTGGTGTCGCTCAGACGCCCGATCGTGGCATTTCTTTTAAAGCCCTTTATGTGGTGTCGCTCGACGCCCGATCGTGGCATTTCTTTAAAGCCCTTTATGTGGTGTCGCCGACGCCTCGATCGTGGCATTTCTTTTAAAGCCCTTTATGTGGTGTCGCTCAGATGCCCGACTGTGGCATTTCTTTTAAAGCCCTTTATGTGGTGTCGCTCAGACGCCCGACTGTGGCATGCTTGTTATTTATTTCATTACATCGTTTAATACTTCTTTGATATTGCATATTCATATATAACATGCTTGCACGCATCAGAGTTTATTTATCTTTTGTGACCGACGTCATGAGCATAAGATATTTTCGGCATATTATTGTTATATTATTCCCGTGTTCATAATGTTTGCGAGTACATTCAAAGTACTCACTGGCTTGTCCCTGGCTATCGTCTTGGCCAGATTTCTTGCGCGGAAAGGAGCGACGTGATGACAGACCCGGAACCTAAGCAACGGTGATAGCAGCCTCGCGAAGATAGGAGTTAACCTGGTCAGCTGTTCCCATGGGAAATGGAGTCCCATAGACACTGATGATTTTCAGCCCGCTTCCGCCATCAACCGCTAGAAACCATTTGTTGTACGCACAGACCAGAATGGTCTTGTACTTCATATTTTGAATTTGCTTGGAATTTCTATATCAAGTTGGTGCCTCATCAGCTAACAGTTATCCTGGGGCTGATGAGCACAAGGGCCATTTTCTGGGAATTAGTGTTGGGGAACGTAGCAGAAATTCAAAAAATTTCCTACGTGTCACCAAGATCTATCTATGGAGAAACCAGCAACGAGGGGAAGGAGAGTGCATCTACATACCCTTGTAGATCGCTAAGCGGAAGCGTTCAAGAGAACGGGGTTGAAGGAGTCGTACTCGTCGTGATCTAAATTACCGGAGATCCTAGTGCCGAACGGACGGCACCTCCGTGTTCAACACACGTACAGCCCGGTGACGTCTCCCACGCCTTGATCCAGCAAGGAGAGAGGGAGAGGTTGAGGAAGACTCCATCCAGCAGCAGCACAACGGCATGGTGGTGGTGGAGGAGCGTGGAAATCCTGCAGGGCTTCGCCAAGCACCGCGGGAGAGGAGAAGGGAGAGAGGTAGGGCTGCGCCAAGGAGAGGTCAAACTCTTGTGTTGGCAACCCCAAAACCCTCAAGTATATATAGGGGAGAGGGAGGGGGGTGCGCCCCCTCTAGGGTTTCCACCCCAAGGGGTGCGGCTGCCCCCAATCCCATCTAAGGGTGGCGGCCAAGGGGGGAGAGGGGGGAAACTTGCCCCCAAGTTAGGTGGAAGCACCCCTCCCAAACCCTAGGCGCCTTGGGCCCTTGTGGGGCGCACCAGCCCACAGGGCTGGTCCCTCCACACTTGGCCCATGCAGCCCTCCGGGGACGGTGGCCCCACTTGGTGGACCCCCGGGACCCTCCCGGTGGTCCCGGTACGATACCGATAAAACCCGAAACTTTTCCGGTGACCAAAACAAGACTTCCCATATATAAATCTTTTCCTCCGGACCATTCCGAACTCCTCGTGACGTCCGGGATCTCATCCGGACTCGAACAACATTCGTAACCACATACAAACTTCCTTTATAACCCTAGCGCCATCGAACCTTATGTGTAGACCCTACGGGTTCGGGAACCATGTAGACATGACCGAGACGTTCTCGGTCAATAACCAACAGCGGATCTGGATACCCATGTTGGCTCCTACATGTTCCACGATGATCTCATCGGATGAACCACGATGTCAAGGACTCAATCGATCCGTATACAATTCCCTTTGTCTAGCGGTATTGTACTTGCCCGAGATTCGATCGTCGGTATCCCGATACCTTGTTGAATCTCGTTTCGCAAGTCTCTTTACTCGTTCCGTAACACATCATCCCGTGATCAACCCTTTGATCACATTGTGCACATTATGATGATGTCCTACCGAGTGGGCCCAGAGATACCTCTCCGTCACACGGAGTGACAAATCCGATCTCGATTCGTGCCAACCCAATGACACTTTCGAGATACCTGTAGTGCACCTTTATAGCCACCCGATTCGTTGACGCGTTTGGTACACCCAAAGCATTCCTACGGTATCCGGAGTTGCACAATCTCATGGTCTAAGGAAAAGATACTTGACTTTAGAAAAGCTTTAGCATACGAACTACGATCTTTGTGCTAGGCTTAGGATTGGGTCTTGTCCATCACATCATTCTACTAATGATGTGATCCCGTTATCAATGACATCCAACGTCCATGGTCAGGAAACCGTAACCATCTATTGATCAACGAGCTAGTCAACTAGAGGCTTACTAGGGACATGGTGTTGTCTATGTATCCACACATGTATATGAGTTTCCTATCAATACAATTATAGCATGGATAATAAACGATTATCATGAACAAGGAAATATAATAATAACTAATTTATTATTGCCTCTAGGGCATATTTCCAACAGTCTCCCACTTGCACTAGAGTCAATAATCTAGTTCACATCGCCATGTGATTAACATTCACAGGTCACATCGCCATGTGACCAACATCCAAAGAGTTTACTAGTGTCATTAAACTAGTTCACATCATCATGTGATTAAGACTCAATGAGTTCGGGGTTTGATCATGTTTTGCTTGTAGAGAGGTTTTAGTCAACGGTCTGCAACATTCAGATCCGTATGTACTTCGCAAATCTCTAGGTCATATTGTAAATGCTGCTTCCACGCTCCACTTGGAACTATTCCAAATGGTTGCTCCACTATACGTATCCGGTTTGCTACTCAGAGTCATTCGGATAGGTGTTAAAGCTTGAATCGACGTAACCCTTTACGCCGAACTCTTTATCACCTCCATAATCGAGAAACATGTCCTTATTTACTCCAAGGACAATTTTGATCGCTGTCCAATGATCCATTCTGGATCATTCTTGTACCCTTGATCGACTCATGGCAGGCACACTTCGATGCGGTACACAAGATAGCATACTATAGAGCCTAAATCGAAGCATAGGGGCGACCTTCGTCCTTTCTCTCTCTTCTGTCGTGGTCGAGCTTTAACTCTTAACTTCATACCTTACAACTCAGTCAAGAACTCCTTCTTTGATTGATCCATCTTGAACACCTTCAATATTATGTCAAGGTATGTGCTCATTTGAAAGTATTATTAAACATTTTGATCTATCTCATAGATCTTGATGCTTATTGTTCAAGTAGCCTAATCCAGGTTTTCATTGAAAAACACTTTTCATACAACCCTATATGCTTTCCAGAGACTCTACATCATTTCTGATCAACAATATGTCAACAACATATACTCATCAGAAATTTTATAGTGCTCCCACTCACTTCTTTGGAAATACAAGTTTCTCATAAACTTTGTATAAACCCAAAATCTTTGATCTTCTCATCAAAGCGCACATTCCAAACTCCGAGATGCTTACTCCAGTCCTTAGAAGGATCGCTGGAGCCAGCATACCTTTTAGCATCCTTAGGATTGAAAAAAACTTTCTGATTGTATCACATACAACATTTCCTTACGAAGACTGGTAAGGAAACTCGTTTTGACATCCATCTGCCAGATTTCATAAATGCAGCTAATGCTAACATGATTCCGACGGACTTAAGCATCGCTACGGATGAGAAAATCTCATCGTAGTCAACTTGTGAAAAACTCTTTGCCACAAGTCGAGCTTCATAGACGGTGACATTACCGTCCACGTCCGTCTTCTTCTTAAAAATCCATTTATCTCAATAGCTTGCCGATCATCGGGCAAGTCCACCAAAGACCATGCTTTGTTCTGATACATGGATCCTATCTCGGATTTCATGGCCTCTAACCATTTGTCGGAATATGGGCCCACCATTGCTTCTCCATAGCTCGTAGGTTCATTGTTGTCTAGCAACATGACCTTCAAGACAGGATTGCGTACCACTCTGAAGTAGTACGCCTCCTTGTCACCCTACGAGGTACATTAGTGACTTGATCCGAAACTTCATGATCACTATCATAAGCTTTAACTTCAATTGGTGTATGTGCCACGGGAACAACTTCCTGTGCCCTGCTACACACTAGTTGAAGTGACGGTTTAATAACCTCATCAAGTCTCCACCATCCTCCCACTCAACTTTTCGAGACAAACTTTTCCTCGAGAAAGGACCCGATTCAAGAAACAATCCCTATTACTTTCGGATCTGAATTAGGAGGTATACCCAACTGTTTTGGGTGTCCTATGAAGATGCATTTTATCCGCTTTGGGTTCGAGCTTATCAACCTAAAACTTTTTCACATAAGCGTCGCAACCCCAAACTTTTAAGAAACGACAACTTAGGTTTCTCCAAACCATAGTTCAAACAGGGTCGTCTCAACGGAATTACGTGGTGCCCTATTAAAGTGAGTGTGGTTGTCTCTAATGCCTAACCCATGAACGATAGTGGTAATTCGATAAGAGACATCATGGTACGCACCATATCTAATAGGGTGCAACTATGATGTTCGGACACACCATCACACTATGGTGTTCCAGGCGGTATTAATTGTGAAACAATTTCCACTATGTCTTAATAGCGTGCCAAAGCTCGTAACTCAGATACTCATCTCTATGATCATATCATAGACATTTTATCCTCTTGTCACGATGATCTTTAACTTCACTCTGAAATTACTTGAACCTTTCAATAATTCAGACTTGTGTTTCATCAAGTAAATATACTCAAGATCTACTCAAATCATCGTGAAGTAAGAACATAACGATATCCATCGTGCCTCAAAGATTCATTGGACTGCACACATCAAAATGTATTACTTCCAACAAGTTGCTTTCTTGTTCCATTTCACCAAAAACGAGGCTTTGGTCATCTTGCCCATGTGGTATGATTTGCATGTCTCAAGTGATTCAAAATCAAGTGAGTCCAAACGGTCCATTTGCATGGAGTTTCTTCATGCATATACACCAATAGACATGGTTCGCATGTCTCAAACTTTTCAAAACGAGCGAGTCCAAAGATCCATCAACATGGAGCTTCTTCATGCGTTCTATACCAATATGACTCAAATGGCGATTGCCACAAGCAGGTGGTACTATCATTACTATCTTATATCTTTTGGCATGAAAATGTGTATCACTACGATCGAGATTCAATAAACCATTCCTTTAGGTGCAAGACCATTGAAGGTATTATTCAAATAAATAAAGTAACCATTATTCTCCTTAAATGAATAACCGTATTGCGATAGACATAATCCAATCATGTCTATGCTCAACGCAATCACCAAATGACAATTATTAAGGTTTAATACTAATCTTGATGGTAGAGGGAGCGTGCGATGTTTGATCAAATCAAACTTGGAAGCACTTCCAACACATATCGTCAGCTCACCTTTCGCTAGTCTCCGTTTATTCCGTAGCTCTTTTATTTCGAGTTACTAACACTTAGCAACCGAACCGGTATCTTAATACCCTGGTGCTACTAGGAGTACTAGTAAAGTACACATTAACATAATGTATATCCAATATACTTCTATCGACCTTGCCAGCCTTCTCATCTACCAAGTATCTAGGGTAATTCTGCTCCAGTGGCTGTTCCCCGTATCACGGAAGCACTTAATCTCGGGTTTGGGTTCAACCTTGGGTTTCTTCACTAGAGCAGCAGCTGATTTGCCGTTTCATGAAGTATCCCTTCTTGCCCTTGCCCTTCTTGAAACTAGTGGTTTCACCAACCATCAACAATTGATGCTCCTTCTTGATTTCTACTTTCGCGGTGTCAAACATCGTGAATACCTCAAGGATCATCATATCTATCCCTGATATGTTATAGTTCATCACGAAGCTCTAGCAGCTTGGTGGCAATGACTTTGGAGAAACATCACTATCTCATCTGGAAGATCAACTCCCACTCGATTCAAGTGATTGTTGCACTCAGACAATCTGAGCACAAGCTCAACGATTGAGCTTTTCTCCCTTAGTTTGCAGGCTAAGAAAATCGTCGGAGGTCTTATACCTTTTGACGTGGGCACAAGCCTGAAATCCCAATTTCAGCCCTCGAAACATCTCATATGTTTGAGAAACGTCTTTGGTGCTTCTACTCTAAACCATTTAAGCGAACTATCACGTAGTTATCAAAGCGTGTATGTCGATGTTCGCAACATCCACAGACGACGTTTAGGGTTCAGCACACTGAGCGGTGCATTAAGGACATAAGCTTTCTACCGTCCGCATAATCGCTACTGTCAACTTTCAACTTTATTTTCTCTAGGAACATATCTAAACAGTAGAACTAAAGCGCGAGCTATGACATAATTTGCAAAGGGTTTTTGACTATGTTCAGGATAATTAAGTTCATCTTATGAACTCCCACTCAGATAGACATCCCTCTAGTCACCTAAGTGATTACATGATCCGAGTCAACTAGGCCGTGTCCGATCATCACGTGAGACGGACTAGTCATCATCGGTGAACATCTTCATGTTGATCGTATCCTCCATACGACTCATGCTCAACCTTTCGGTCTCTGTGTTCCAAGGCCATGTCTGTACATGCTAGGCTCGTCAAGTTAACCCTAAGTGTTTCGCGTGTGTAAATCTGTCTTACACCCGTTGTATGTGAACGTAAGAATCCATCACACCCGATCATCACGTGGTGCTTAGAAGCTTACGAACTTTAGCAGCGGTGCACAGTTAGGGGAACACTTTCTTGAAATTTTAATGAGGGATCATCTTATTTACTACCGTCATTCTAAGCAAATAAGATGTATAATCATGATAAACATCACATGCAATCAAACAGTGACATGATATGGCCAATATCATATTGCTCCTTTTGATCTCCATCTTCGGGGCTCCATGATCATCATCGTCACCGACATGACACCATGATCTCCATCATCATGATCTCCATCATCGTGTCTCCATGAAGTTGTCTCTCCAACTTATTACTTCTACTACTATGGCTACCGGTTAGCAATAAAGTAAAGTAATTACATGGCGTTGTTCAATGACACGCATGTCATACAATAAATAAAGACAACTCCTATGGCTCCTGCCGGTTGTCATACTCATCGACATGCAAGTCGTGATTCCTATTACAAGAACATGATCAATCTCATACATCACATATCATTCATCACATTCTTCTTGGCCATATCACATCACATAGCATACCCTGCAAAAACAAGTTAGACGTCCTCTAATTGTTGTTTGCATGTTTTACGTGGCTGCTATGGGTTTCTAGCAAGAACGTTTCTTACCTACGCAAAACCACAACGTGATATGCCAATTGCTATTTACCCTTCATAAGGACCCTTTTCATCGAATCCGTTCCGACTAAAGTGGGAGAGCGGCACCGCTAGCCACCTTATGCACCAAGTGCATGTCGTTCGGTGGAACCTGTCTCACGTAAGTGTATGTGTAAGGTCGGTCCGGCCGCTTCATCCCACAATACCGTCGAAACAAGATTGGACTAGTAACGGTAAGCATATTGAACAAAATCAACGCCCACAACTACTTTGTGTTCTACTCGTGCAAAGAATCTACGCAATAGACCTAGCTCATGATGCCTTTGTTGGGGAGCGTGGCAGAAATTCAAAAATTTCCTATGTGTCACCAAGATCTATCTATGGAGAAACCAGCAACGAGGGAAGGAGAGTGCATCTACATACCCTTGTAGATCGCTAAGCGGAAGCGCTCAAGAGAACGGGGTTGAAGGAGTCGACTCGCCGTGATCCAAATCACGGAGATCCTAGTGCCGAACGGACGGCACCTCCGCGATCAACACACGTACAGCCCGGTGGCGTCTCCCACGCCTTGATCCAGCAAGGAGAGAGGGAGAGGTTGAGGAAGACTCCATCCAGCAGCAGCACAACAGGCGTGGTGGTGGTGGAGGGCGTGGCAATCCTGCAGGCTTCGCCAAGCACCGCGGGAGAGGAGAAGGAGAGAGGTAGGGCTGCGCCAAGGAGAGGTCAAACTCTTGTGTTGGCAGCCCCAAAACCCTCAAGTATATATAGGGGAGAGGGAGGGGCGCCTCTAGGGTTTCCACCCAAAGGTGCGGCTGCCCCAATCCCATCTAAGGGTGGCGGCCAAGGAGGAGAGGGGAAACTTTCCCCCAAGTTAGGTGGAAGCACCCTCCCCAAACCCTAGGCGCCTTGGGCCTTGTGGGGCGCACCAGCCCACCCGGGCTGGTCCCTCCACACTTGGCCCATGCAGCCCTCCGAGGGCAGTGGCCCCACTTGCTGGACCCCGGACTCTCCGGTGGTCCGAGACGACACCGATAAAACCCAAACTTTTCCGGTGACCAAAACAGGACTTCCCATATATAAATCTTTACCTCCGGACCATTCCAGAACTCCTCGTGACGTCAGGGATCTCATCCGGGACTCAACAACATTCGTAACCACATACAAACTTCCTTTATAACCCTAGCGTCATCTAACCTTAAGTGTGTAGACCCTACGGGTTCGGGAACCATGCAGACATGACCGAGATGTTCTCCGGTCAATAACCAACAGCGGGATCTGGATACCCATGTTGGCTCCCACATGTTCCACGATGATCTCATCGGATGAACCACGATGTCAAGGACTCAATCGATCCCGTATACAATTCCCTTTGTCTAGCGGTATTGTACTTGCCCGAGATTCAATCGTCGGTATCCCGATACCTTGTTCAATCTTGTTTCCGGCAAGTCTCTTTACTCGTTCCGTAACACATCATCTCGTGATCAACCCTTTGATCACATTGTGCACATTATGATGATGTCCTACCGAGTGGGCCCAGAGATACCTCTCCGTCACACGGAGTGATAAATCCCATTCTCGATTCGTGCCAACCCAACAGACACTTTCGGAGATACATGTAGTGCACCTTTATAGCCACCCAGTTACGTTGTGACGTTTGGTACACCCAAAGCATTCCTATGGTATCCGGGATGTCGTGGAATTGTCACGGCAGATGTCCTCGTGAAAGGACTTAGTCGCAGGGCCATCGTACGGGTTAACTTAGAGGGGTTAAAGCGGACACAAAGACACGGAGTTATACTAGTTCGCCCCTTCGATGAAGGTAAAGCCTACGCCTAGTTGTGATGGGATTGATGTGATTTGGCGACTAGGGAGCAATAGCCGCCTAAGCCTCAATTGTCTCGTCCCTAAACCGCCGCCGGTCGTCCCCTTATATACACGGGTTGACGCCTCGACCGGTCTCTGAGTCCCGACCCGGCTCATACAAGTGTCCGGCTCGGTCTCTTCTCTCTTATCTTACAGCACAAGTTACAAGACTAAGGCGGTTTACATAAATGGACCCTAATCCGCCTCTGGGCTCTGGGCCTCAAGCGTGCCTTCGTGGGCCCTGATTATGGACGAGGATAACCCGGCCCCTTTGGGTGGTTTACGTTCAACGGTTATATCCCCGACATTAGGCCCCAGATTGACTTGAACCGGTTCATGTTAATCTTCAACATCTTTTAGGAAACTCTGAACCTCCTTTCATATTTCGTAAACCGCCATCTGCTTGAACCGCCGTGATGTCATCCTTCGATCGCAGCACCGGGGTGCCTTGACGTCATCCTTAATAAAGAAATCCAAACAGTAAGATTCCCTTCCTTTAATACTATCCCGGAAATCGAGGCGACCGCTGCGCCGTCCGCCGCTTTTGACTCCTCGATTCTCGCGCTTTGTTAATTGCCCCGTTTCCTTATAAATAGACCGGCAGGCCCTTTCTCTTCTTCTTCCGCACTTCTTCTTCCTCGCGACGCTCCCGCTCTGAAGCTCCGCCGTCGCCTCCGACCTTCAAACGCCGCGTCAGCGCCAGGCCACTGCATCAACCTGACTGGACCAGAATCTCCTCCGCTGTTCTCCGCATCGGGTAAGGCCCCTTTTCGAACCCTAGATCCGCATCTGAAGATCCCTGCTCCTCTCGTAGTTCGTAGGTGCTCATCTTAGTTTCTTCATACCTGCCCTGCCATGGCCGTATGATTCAACCGTAGTATACATCCTGTGCGGCGACTGCTCCGCCATCAGTTTAACTCTTTGTGCCTCTTTCATTTTGTTCAGATCTTCTTGTTTAGGACGCACGAACCTTCCTGCCCTTTATGAGGCTTGTATAGGTCGCAGAAATTTTTCTTACTGAATCTTCGGTAGATCTAAATTACCTCCATTCGCATGTGAAATCTGTTTTTGTCCACACTTAGTAGATTTTCCAGTTCTGTCTCTTTGGCGGTTTGACTTTTGATAGCTAATCCGTCCTCCATTAGTCCTCGCTAAACCGAATGGGAAGCGGGCGGCTGCTGAATTGCCGGTTTAACATTGTGTATCGTGGTCCGAACCGTTAACGGTAAATCGTTCTCCTTTCCTTTCGCAGTTTAGTCTTCGGAATGGCCCTCAATTCTCAGCTTGCAATTGGGTCCGGTCTAAGGCCACCGAGACGCAACTCAACGGATACGTCACCACCGGCGCTTTAGCTTCTAAAAATGTCCTCCACTGGCGGGTTCCGGATGCCGAATGCCCTCCCAATCCGCAAGAAGGAGAAGCAATTGTGTTTGTGCAGCACTTAGACCGGGGATTCTGCCCGCCCGGATCAAAATTCTTCCGGGATGTCCTTGCCAGTTTTCAACTCCATCCACAGGATATTGGTCCGAACTCCGTGTCAAATATATGCAATTTCCAAGTTTTCGTGAAGTCTACCTTCAAGAAGAACCATCGTGGAGCTGTTCCGGATTTCTTTCACCGAACCACCGACAGAATTTTCGGATGGCCCTAACACGGAGCTGGCGGCGTTTCAATCCAAAAAGGAAGGAAGTGGATTTTCCTCACGCCAAACACCATAGCCATCCGAAAGATTGGAACCAAACCTGGTTCTATTGCCGAATATCGCTCCGACAACGAGAATCCTTTGCCGGGTTACCGTCCTCACCGGCTTAGCAACCATCATCCGTTGTTTTACGCTTGACCGCCATGAACGGAAGAATTTTGTGCCTCAAATCATTAAACTCCGGGTTCTAATGGCCAATGGACTAACTGGTGTGGACCTTGTGCGATGCTGGGTTTCTTGGGGCATCTTGCCATTAAGCCGCCGGCCCGGATTGATGCACGAATACACTGGCAGCCTCCAAGACCCTCAAAGACATCACGAGTTACCAATAACTGAACTTGAGGTCACAGAAACTGTAAAGAAGATGCTTGATGAACTGATCTCTGTCCGCAGCCAAACCGGGTTGGCCCCATTCTGTGTCGCCAACAAACCGCCTGCGGTAAGGCTCTGCTCACCGCTTTTCTGATATTACTGCCTTGTTGATCTATATTAATCCTTGTTATCTCTTAGGCGAACAGCTCCTTCTGGAAGCGGACCAAACCGGCCCGGGCTCCGCGTGTAAAGTCTAAGACCACCAAGAAGGCTGGCAAGAGGAAAACCGCCGAGTCTTCTGATCCGCCGGAAGACGAAGATTCAGAAGCTGTGGTAAAGCTGGATATCCTCACGAAGAAGTCGCCGTAAACCGGCTCTCCTCTTTGTGTTTCTTCTTGCTTGCAGCTTGTTCCTTTTATTCTTCCTTTTACTGACAATTTTAACTCCCAGGATGATGCTGAAGCCAGTCAGGCCGACCATGTTGAGGTAATCTTTCTTTCTTCCGAATCCGACCTCGTACCGGTTAAAAGAATTCGCCGCGCAGTCCGGAAAGTGAAAAAATCTCATTCCTATGCTCATCTGAATCCAAACCTTTCCTTGAAGACACAACAGGCTGAAGAGCGCCGTACAACCCGGCACAGTGGCCAACAGATTACCTCATCCGGTTTACCGGATACACCAACCCGGAAACGTCGTCCAGACGTGATTTGTTCTCCTGAAAAGCGTTACCCTTTAAAAGGTTTCTTCCGATGTCCTCTCAATCCGTCTGACCCGAATTATCAGGCCTCTTCCAACTCCTCTGGCGGTTCATCAACCACGCAACTGCCTCCGCTTAAAGTTGCTGCAGGGTAAGCATCATACTTCTGTCCCGCCAATTCGGTTTATATTTGCGTTGGTCGGTTTATCTTATTCTAATTCGAACACCGCAGCACCAAGGCTCGCTTGAGTAAAAAGCGAAAACCCTTGACCCTCTGCGGATGTGGATCCGGAGAAGACCCCGAGCAGCATGGCGAAAATCTCAAGTCGCTAAAAATAGCTCGCGAGTTGTACCAAGATGACATTGCTGATCCGCCGGAAACTGAACCGGAGGCCCAAGTGGAAACCTCGCATCCTGCTCCACCGAGCCCGGCCACAGAGCGGGTCGTAACTGTTGAACCGCCGAGCCCAAAGAAGACCGCCAATCCGGCCAGCCCGGTCAAAAATGATGATGTTATTGTGATGGGCGCTGGCTACACCACTCCTAGCCAACCGGTCGCTTTAGCAAAACACAGCGCCAAGGAAGAGTCTACTACTATGAGCAAAGATAAGGGAAAACTGATCGTCACTTATGACAACCTCTCGCCCAAGAACTTCACTCCGCTTTCGAACCGGCTCTACACAAGCCGTGACTTTGAAGCCGGTCTGGTAAACCGCATGAAGGACCGCTATGAGGTAAGGAGTTATGCCTTTCTTGTACTTTTTTCTGCATAGTAGCCCCCAAGGGTCGGTTCAACTTAGCATAGTTAAACCGACATTTAACTTTGCATAGAAACCATACGCCTTAAACTGCAGTACTGTAGCCCCCAAGGGTCGGTTCAACTTAGCATAGTTAAACCGACTTAATTTCAGTATCCTCATAGCAAACCGAGATCAACTAGCCATTAGCCCCCAAGTGCCAAGTTGAATATTTGTATTGAGCTTGGGACTTTATAATGAAACAACTAACGTGCTCCCTTTGTCATCGTAATGAGATATACCAAACAAACCGTGCAACTCAAGGACCTTCGTGCCAACTCGAAACTCAACAATCGAAACCACCAAGGCCAAGGATGAGTTGAAAACTGCCTTGGCCACTATGGAACAGTTGAAGGAGTGGTATAAACCGAAGCGGGCCAATTGGGACACCGAGAAGGCCGGTTTGAAAAACAGGCGGAAGATGCTGAATCAGCTCTTAAACCGGTGATCAAGAGCTTACGATCAAGCGCCAAGTTCATGCCATGACCTCTCGCCATCTTTGGTAAGAAAATTTTGCATCGATTACCTCTGTTTTGATTTTCCCACCGGTTTAACCTGAGCTGTCCGAAACCGTGCAGCAAGCGTATTGCTCATCCGGCTCGATGTGCGGAAGAAACTCAAGGCCGCTTACACGCTGATTGAGCAGTTGTATACGGCGCCCAGCGAGTCATATGTGCCACATCGCACGACAACACAGCTCCGCCTTGATCAAAGACACCTTGGACCGGCTGTCCATGGTTCGGGGCAGCTTGAAGAGTTGAAACGATCTGCGGCCGGCTGGCACTCTCATGGCTCTTACCGCGCCAAGGCATGGATAGCAGATCTTGATCCGCCGACATAGCCAAGGGTTTCCCAGCGCCAAGAGAACGGTGAAGCCTTTGACAATGACATACGAAATGAATAACAAAGGAGATCGTCATTGGCGAGTCAATCGGCAGCGAGGTTAACTGGCGGTTCACCGCTTTTTATGATGCAAACAACAAGCGGGTGGAGTTTGTCATTCCGAAGTGCGAGCCTTATTCCTCCAATCCGTAAGCACACTTATGCCCCGACGTTGATCCGGCTGAGCTTATAAGTGAAGAGGCTGTCTTTCAGGCCTTAACCCGGATTGACTGGTCTACCAATGACTTCCGGGCTTTGGGTGATGAAGAGGAAGAAGTTGAACCGACGCTAGGCGCCCCCTCTTCCTCACGTCAACCTGGCAAAGAAGCTTAATCCGTCAAGCCGGGCGATGCATCAGGAACTGCTAGTCATAACGCCATGCGAAACACCGGGCCTCGGAAAGCCTTGTAATAGAATAGCCAGCACTTTGTTTTTGAACATGCTTTTATGCTCTCAGTCTGTAACCTTCGCGCAGAGGTGCTGATACTTTGGTTTGAAACCTTCAATACAGTTTGCCTGCAATCACAAATTCTTAAACCGCCACGGCGGCTTGTGTCGCCAGCCGGCTTGTGATGCCGATATATTTATATAAGAAAATATTGATGTATATGCTGAAACCTTTGTGATACAAAAACAAATACCTGCCAGCTTCGGGCATGCAATTGGCTTAGCCAATCTTGAGGCGGAGGGTGTATAAACCATTACCGTCAAAGGAGAAAACAACTCCTGTGTTTATAATGCCGGTTTACCGTGTAAACCGTGTTGGGTCATGACAAGCCCCCTGTTACTCCATAATGGGATGTTAACAGAAAAAATCAAACCAAGCAAATATCTCCGGATTAAAAATAGACCGAATTCCATTAATTGACAGATTGAACGGTTTAAAGAGGTCATCGGTTTAAAAAGCCAAAAATCAAATAACAGTTATGAAATCAATATGGAAGCAAAGGCAATTATAAAACCGTTTGCAAGAAGAGGCTTTATCGAGCTTCGATCGATGGTGTTACCATGGTCGGACAGACCAAGCTCCCCATAAGGTGTAGCGATGGTTCAAGTCAGCCATGCCCCCAATCAAACCGTGGCATTATGCCGATCAAGTGGCATGGCAATGGTTGGGTTCACCAAGCCCCAAGTGATTCTATGGCCTTAGGCCGACCAAGAGGCGTGATGGTTCAGATGTGACCATGTCCCCAAGTGATCTGGTGGCTTTCGCCCATCAAAAGGTGTTGCATTGGTTCGGATACGACCAAGCCCCCAAGTGACATAAAAACTTCTGAAAAGCAAGATCAAGGGCTAAACCGGAGGCTGCCTTGCGACAACAACTCCATGTACCCAAACCGGACTTTTTACGTAGCGGATACCCCGCTTTAGCCGAGGCTCGGTTTATTGCTTTTATTCATAATATATACATTGTCTTAATATGTACATAAGTGGAGCCGATGGCTCAGGTATAATAAGGCCGAAGATGAGCTATGTTCCACGGCCTGTTGGTCTCCTCTTCTGACGTGCGTGAGTCTTTTCGCTCTCGAACATCAATCAGATAGTATGACCCATTGTGCAGATTCTTGCTGACCACAAAGGGCCCTTCCCAAGGTGGGGATAGCTTGTGCATATCCGTCTGGTCTTGAATGAGCTGAAGCACCAAGTCTCCTTCCTGAAAGGTTCTTGTTCTAACCCGCCGACTGTGATACCGACGAAGATCCTGCTGGTAAATCGCCGACCGAGCAGCCGCCATATCTCGCTCTTCATCCAGTCGATCCAAAGCGTCCTGCCGTGCTGCCTCGCTATCAGCCTCAACATAGGCTGCCACGCGGGGCGAGTCATGACGGATATCGCAGGGAAGGACCGCCTCCGCTCCATAGACCATAAAGAACGGTGTGTATCCAGTGGATCTGTTAGGGGTAGTATTGATACTCCATATCACAGATGGTAGCTCTTCTACCCAACAACCCGGCGTCCTCTCTAAAGGGACCATAAGCCGGGTTTGATACCTCTCAAGATCTCTGATTAGCTCGCTCGCTTGACCATTGACTGCGGGTGGGCCATCAAGAAACGCTGCGGATGTGCTCGCTCACAAAACTCCTTCATGGCTCCCTTGGACAAATTGGTGCCATTGTCCGTGATGATACTATGTGGAAACCCAAACCGAAGATCACCCTTTTATGAACTGAACCGCCGTGGCGCATCACACTTGCTAATGTGCTCGCCTCGACCCACTTTGTAAACTTGTCAGCCGCGACCAGCAAGTGTGTTTTCTTGTCCTTGGACCTTTAAAAGGCCCCACCATGTCCAACCCCAAGTTGCAAACGACCAAGTAATTGGAATCATCCTCAATTCCTGAGCGGTATGTGAGCACGCCTAGAAAACTTCGGCAACCATCACATCGCTGACCAGTTCCTCCGCATCGGCATGGGCAGTCAACCAATAAAAACCATGGCGGAACGCTTTGGCCACCAAGGATTTTGAACCGGCGTGGCGACCACGATCCCTTCATGGATCTCACACAATATCTCACGGCCTTCCTCAGGGGACACACAACGCTGAAACGCCCCTGACACGCTGCAATGATGCAACTCGCCATTATATATGGTCATAGACTTGGACCGCCGAATTATCTGTCGGGCCAACGTCTCATCTTCTCGTAACTCGCCCCGGTTCATGTATGCCAAATAAGGAGCGCCCAATCCGAATGACATGCAAGGTTGCCACCAATCGAGCCTCCGGATCGGGAATAGCCAAATCTACTTCATCAGGAATCTTAACTGACGGATTGGGCAGTACGTCAAGGAAGACATTGGGCGGGACCGGTTTACGTTGAGAGCCCGATCGGCTTAGAGCATCCGCCGCCGTTCTTCCGACGATCCACATGATCCACGATATCCTTTAAAGTGTCCTGCAACAATATCCACCTCCCGACAGACGCAGCCATGAGTGGATCTTTGGAATCCCAAGTACGATACTTGCTGGGCCACCAAGTCCGAGTCACCAAAGCACTTAAGCCGCCTTAGATTCATCTCCTTAGCTATCCGGAGACCATGAAGCAAAGCTTCATACTCGATTGCATTGTTAGTACAGGGAACATTAAGCTTAAGAACGAATGAACTTGTCACCTCGTGGGAAGTTAACACGACTCCGGCCCCGGCCCTCCAATTACTGGACCCATCAAAGTGGATGGTCCAATAGGTATGATCCGCTTTTCTTCAGCGCTTGCAACTCTGTCCAATCATTAATGAAATCCACAAGTGCTCGAGACTTTCTGCCGACCGAGGCACATACCTTAAACCGTGTGACCCAAGTTCTATAGCCCACCTAGCAATCCGCCGCCGCTTCCGGTTCAGTATGATATCGCCCAAAGGAGCTGGCGACCTTCGTGATGGGGTGCCCTGAAAATGTTGCTTCACTTCGCTTGCCATAAAAACTCCATATACCAGCTTCGCCAATGCGGATATCATTGCTTAGACTCAATAAGGACCTCGCTGATGTAATAAACCGGCCGTTGAACCGGATACTCCTTCCCTGCCTCCTTCCGTTCCACCACAATGGCTACGCTGACTGCCCTGGCATTAGCAGCAACATATATGAGCGGCTCCTTGTCAATGGGAGCGGCGAGAACAGCAGGTTGGCTAACCGCCGCTTTAAGTCCTCCAATGCTTCATCGTGGTGAACTCGCACAAACCGATCCGTCTTCTTGAGATCGGTACAAAGGAATGGCCTTTTCTCCTAGGCGGCTGATAAACCGGCTTAGCGCGGCAATCCGACCCGCCAATCGCTGGACATCATTGATGCACTTTGGCTTAGCCAAGGAGGTGATAGCTATAATTTTATCCGGATTAGCTTCAATCCCCTTGTTGGACACAAGAAAACCCAATAACTTGCCTGCCGGAACACCGAAGACACACTTAGCCGGGTTGAGCATCATCTTGTACACCCGCAAGTTGTCAAAAGTTTCCTTTAGATCCTCAATCAACGTTTCCTTCCTCCTTGACTTAACCACAATATCATCCACATAAGCATGCACATTACGGCCAATCTGTTCATGCAAGCAATTTCACGCATAGCGTTGATAAGTTGCTTGGGCGCTCTTGAGCCCAAAAGGCATAGATACATAGCAGAAGGCTCCAAAAGGGGTGATAAACGCCGTCTTCTCCTGGTCCTTAACCGCCATCTTAATCTGATGATATCCGGAATATGCATCTAAAAAGCTCAAACGCTCACAACCCGCCAGAAGGCCAATAATCTGATCAATGCGGGAGGGCGAAGGATCTGTTGGACAAGCCTTGTTAAGATCTGTAATCCACACACATGCGCCAAGTGCCATTCTTCTTAAGGACCAACACCAGATTAGCGAGCCACTCGGATGGAAAACCTCAACGATAAACCCTGCCGCTAAGAGCACGGCAACCTCCTCTCCAATGGCCTTGCGCCTTTCCTCGTTAAACCGCGAAGAAACGCTTTACCGGTCTGTACTTGGGATCAACATTAAGAGTGTGCTCGCGAGTTCCTCGGTACACCGGCATGTCGGAAGGTTTCCATGCAAAATGTCCCGATTCTCACGGATGAACTCGATGAGCGCTTTCCTATTTAGGATCCAAGTTAGCACCGATGGTGAACTGCTTGGACGAATCGCCGCACAAAATCAACAAGTTTAGTCTCGGCCACCGACTTAAACTTCAAACCGGATCGTGCTCTGTAGTTGGCTTCTTCAACGGGTCATATCCGCCGGATCAACATTGTCTTTATAGTACTTTAACTCTTCGTGGCACAAACCGACTCTGCATAAGCCGCATCACCTTCCTCGCACTCCAACGCAATCCGACGGCTCCCATGAACCGTTATCGTCCCTTTGTGACCCGCATTTTCAGCTGCAAATAAACATAACAAGGCCGTGCCATAAACTTAGCATAAGCCGCCGCCCAAACAGGCGTGGTAAGGGCTTTGGATTTTTACCACCTCAAACGCCAATGTTTCCGATCTCGAGTCATGTTCATCTCCAAAGGCTACCTCCAGAGCTATCTTACCGACCGGGTATGCTGACTTGCCAGGCACCACACCGTGAAACACGGTGCTGGACGGTCTGAGATGCCTATTCGTTAACCCCATACGTCGGAAGGTCTCGTAGTACAGGATGTTGATGCTGCTTCCACCATCCATAAGCACCTTGGTAAACTTGTATCCTCCCACCTGAGGTGCCACCACTAGGGCTAGCTGACCCGGATTGTAAACCCGGGAGGATGATCCTCTGCTCCATACAATAGGCTGCTCGACGGTCACGGGTAATGCGGCGTGGCGGTTCAACAACACCGACCGCCCGCTTCAAGTTTTCGGTCTCGCTTGTCCAAGCTGGTGGTAAAGACATGGTACTCATCCACCGCTCAAGCTGCTGGATTACTTTGATAACCCGACCGCTGCTGCTGTTGATTGTAACCCCTTGGTTACGATTGTTCGATTGTTACGATTGCTCGATTGCCTTGCCCGCCGGATTACCATGAACCTCGGGCCGAATTTCTCCATCAGAACCTGGCGGACCTCGAACCGCCGCCGGGCCCTTGATCATACCGAAAGCATTAGAGTTTTTGAACTCCTGCATAATATAACAATCCTTCCAGAGATGGTTCGCTGGTGCCTCCTTCCCCGGCTGCCATCACCGCTGATGAACCGGCGACCATGGGCGCCGCGGTCGAAGAGTGAAGCGTCGCTTGTGTACCAGCCATGAAGATTCCAACCGGTTGGGTAGATCAAAGGTCCGAATACTCTCCCGTCGGAACAGCCCCGATCCGCCGTCTTGCAGCTGGTACAGAGACTCGGTTTCTCGGCCGACGACTCGTCGCCAGAGTAGACAACGGTTTCGCCGCCAGACGCTGATCCGCCCTCATAGCCTCCGTGGGACGACTCCCACGAAGCACGCTTGACAGCCGGTTTAGCTGTATGGACTCTCCTTCGCCTCGCCGAGCCGTCTCGACGAGGTCGGTGCAGATATCCGCCCAGGCCTGGCTCGCCGATCTTGCCGATGAACACGTGTATGCCACCAAAGGGGACCGGTACCAGACTCGATCGAGCGGCCTCGGGGCCCGATGCAGATCGCCGATGTAGAGCTTGCCGCGACGACTCTTAGTCATCCGCCCACAGATAGCCTTCGAGTCCTTCGAACTTGCCCCTAAGATCATCAAACCATCGTGCGATAGCCCCACGGTGGGCGCCAACCGTCGTGGAATTGTCACGACAGATGTCCTCGTGAAAGGACTTAGTCGCAGGCCATCGTGACGGGTTAACTTAGAGGGTTAAAGCGACACAAAGACACGGAGTTATACTAGTTCGCCCTTCGATGAAGGTAAAGCCTACGATAGTTGTGATGGGATTGATGTGATTTGGCGACTAGGGAGCAATAGCTTCGCTTAAGCCTCAAATTGTTCGTCCCTAAACCGCCGCTGGTCGTCCCTTATATACACGGGTTGACGCCTTGGCCGGTCTCTGAGTCCCGATTCGCTCATACAAGTGTCGGCTTGGTCTCTTCTCTCTTATCTTATAGCACAAGTTACAAGACTAAGGCGGTTTACATAAATGGACCCTAATCCGCCTCTGGGCTCTGGGCCTCAAGCGTGCCTTCGTGGGCCCTGATTATGGACGAGGATAACCCGGCCCCTTTGGGCGGTTTACGTTCAGCGGTTATATCCCCGACACGGGAGTTGCACAATCTCATGGTCTAAGGAAAAGATACTTGACATTAGAAAAGCTTTAGCATACGAACTACGATCTTTGTGCTAGGCTTAGGATTGGGTCTTGTCCATCTCATCATTCTACTAATGATGTGATCCCGTTATCAATGACATCCAATGTCCATGGTCAGGAAACCGCAACCATCTATTGATCAACGAGCTAGTCAACTATAGGCTTACTAGGGACATGGTGTTGTCTATGTATCCACACATGTATATGAGTTTCCTATCAATACAATTATAGCATGGATAATAAACGAATATCATGAACAAGGAAATATAATAATAACTAATTTATTATTGCCTCTAGGGCATATTTCCAACAATTAGTACCCGGAGAATCGGTCGCCACATACTTGGTATCAGAGCCAGGCTGACCATTGGCTAATCCTATCTTAGCCACGTCTGAAAACTTAGGCAAACCAACCTACCAGACCTTAACCAAACCCCAGCCAAGCTTCCCGTACAAGATAGCCACACTGTGACCCCAACACTTTTTGGCAGTCGGCGCCCAACCTATTAGTCTAGCCTGTCGATCACACGCCAATGACTGATGGCAAAAATGTCTCATTCGCAAGCGTGCGAAGGAAGACTCCGTTCCCTTTTTCTATAAAAAGGGCACGCTAGCCTCAACCCAGCACAACATCTTCCCCAACCTAGCCACAATGCCTGGTCCCATAGTGCAGAATGAGACCACAACAACCAATCTTGGAGGTTTTGTGACCATACTCGCAAACCTCACCCGTCGTGCCTATGCGTTAGAAGAACCCCCAGCATATGTTGTGTACCAAGGACCCATGGGCGGTGAAAGCCGTCAGTTTTGGGCCACTGTGCACATCTACGGTAGGGGTCTGTCGCCAGAATGCCCCTACAGGTTCACCGGAAGAACAACTTCCTTTGAGCCACAAGCCATCCAGCTAGCTGCTCGAGAAGCTATAGTTCAACTCCGGCAGTTGTCGCCTAGAGTTAACTGTCGCTCGTTCTACTACTACCCCAGGCGTGAAGGGTATGGTAGACCACCCCAAGTTGCCAACGGAGATTACGAGACGGATCCCGCATTGTTGCACCTAGTGCGCTATGTGAGTGCACTAGAGGCATTGTTCGATCAAATCACTATTGATCTGATCACAGCTCGAGGAGAGCTGGCTCGCCGAGCCCCGGTAAGCAGAGAAACCGAGGCCGACACCGACAACCCAGTCGTGCTGTTCGAACACCCGATTGATACCCTGAGGTCAGCCCCAGCCATCATCCAAGATACTGTGATGACCCCAGAAGTGCTTCGTCGCCTTTTGGGAACACACTCCAACGGGATTGTGGCCAACAATCCCCGCGATGGTCATCATAGCTACCCGACCCTGCAGTTCCTCCACCATCTCCGGCTAATCGCGACGGTGAGACCCGTGGAGAAGCCTCAACATCCTCGAGGCAGGCTTGTTTAGATGTAAACGAGGTAGACTAAGTCACCCGAGTAGTGCCGAGTCTCGATGTATTCTCGCTTTGCAATCATGTAACCTTGTGAGTAAGCGCCGCCTGTCGTTATGCCCCAGTTTTAAATAGTAGCCTTGCTTATTTTCGTCAGCGCGCAGTTGCATGTTTTTTTTTTCAGGCACAGCTATCAAGACCAACCCCGACGACAACCACAGTAACACGTCTCTTTATGAGATATGTGTATCTCTGACACTGACCCGACCTTTGGAGCTAAGCTGGTAAATTTTCACTACGGTAAAATGACCCAGCTCCTTTGCTATATAAAGACCACCTTGTGATCTTACCAAGCACCCCACACCGTGTGCACCACCCTCACAACTTTTTCCTATCATGCCGAGCCCCAGTATTCATCTGAGAACCCCAGATGCAACCCCAGGTAGCTTTGTCAAAATATTGTGGGGCTTTACTCGTAGTACCATGGGTTCTACCCATCCACCCCAGTACGAGCTGTTCAAATCAAGAATCACCTCTTCCACTTCAGAATATTGGGCAGCAGTACACATCCCTCCAGTAGACCCCAACCAAGATCCAACGGAAGTTTCCTTCGTGGGGAGATCTATGCCAACCCCACACCTGGCCATAGAAGCTGCTGCGAAAGAAGCAATTGCTCTCCTTTGATCCGCAGTGCCCTATGCCCGCGAACGAGGATATTATTACTTTCCGAGCCGTGCAACGCCCGGAGGAGTAACATCTTTTCCCGGTGGGCGGATTGAGAGAGACCCAGTGCTAGCCAACCTCATCCAGTACATCATCGCTCAAGAGCATCTGAACCAGCGAGTAATGGATTATCTCCAGAATCTCACTGATCTAAACCCTCAGATTGCAATCGGCAGTCCACTGAGGCCCGAATCGGAGAGACTCATACATCGACTGATCAACCCACTTCCTCCGATAGAAGAGGAGTGCGTTCCGCTACCAGAGACTTTTCCTCGAGACCCTGTCCAATTACCATCTTCATTTTAGACGTCGCTACCGTATTGGTAGTTCAGCATGTAATATTACGTTGTAACTTATGCTTAGTGCCTTAAATTTGTGCGACAAGTCGAGTAGTTCAGTTCCTGCTTATATGAGTAGTTCTCCTTGATATTAACATGCGTAACCGCGGAGAAATCCTAGAATGAGATTTCTTTTCCCTGAGCTACTGCATCGTTTATCCCCTCACTACATAGTTTATTTTCATTCACAAGAAGACCACAAAGAAGAGACTCACATCCGCTCAACGCTGTATGGAGTATTTGTTTTCCTCAACGGCTCTTAGCAAATCTCGAGGACGAGATTTTTCTTAAGGGGGGTAGTAACTGTAACACCCCAAAAATTTAACCAGGTTTTAGTTATTAAAATTTTGCCAAGAGTTTAAAATTTTGCCTGCAAGAATATCTCTGTTGTTTTCAAAAACTTTTCCTTTAATATTAAGGAGTTTATCCCAAGTGGATCCTTCCAAAACATATTGGACTTCTATGCCCCCTCATTAAAACATTTTCCTAATCAGTAGATTTATTTATTAAATTATTCCACCCTGAGCTATATTCATTAAAATGACTTGTTTTAAGTTTTGGAGCTCTTTTTGTACTACAACCATATGATAAATTTAACTAAAAATCCAACCAAAATTTGGAGATGTCATGTGATGTCTCTAAATCACTTTTGTGCAATAATATATTTCATTCATTGCATATTTTGAGTGCTACACATGTTTTTCTTCTCTGGTCTAGTGGGCAATTTTACACTGCAACCCTTTTAAATATTTGTTTCTAGCTTCCACCAAAATTGTGGGATGTCAGTAGCAGCATATGATTCCATTATATGCAATAATCCAAGGATGTTCTTTGAAGATTTTGAGTAAATCAACCTAATCTTCATTCTGGTCCATCATGATGGTTTGTTCAGCAACCATATTTTTTCTTGCTCTTTAGCCCTTGATTCTTTCTCCTACTTGTAGTCCTCCATGCTAAACCCCTAAGTCCAGGAGCATGCAACCATTGGCATATTTTTGGTTCATGAAATAATGCCACTCACATCCTGTCCAGATTTGAAGTTTTGCAAAACTTGCACTAGCAAGTTTGTGCTTTCCACCAACTAACCTCACCACCCTCTTGTGCATCCAAGGAGACACTGATCTAGAAGATTTGGCCCCTCCAAGTAATGCCTAAGTGCATCTGGCATTTTGTCAAACACCCTGTGGGCATGAACAGTTTTGGCATGATTGTAAGTTTGTGTTGTGAACTTCCCCATCTGTCCAAACCAAGTTGTCTAGTAGCCTGCTAATGGTCTCTAACCCAGACCTGTGGACTTGCTTTTGATCTCTAGCCGTTTTGGCCATCCTGGCATTTCGTCGAGCAGACGCCGTGCACGCCCGGAGCGTGAGCAGAGCACGCGTCTTGCACGTGCCCGCGCCCGAGCAAGCGCGCCCCTGGATAAACCTCCCCGAGTCCATCCTGATCCTTTCCCCCTCGCCGCGTCGCGCCAAGAACCCCGACCGCCCCTGGCTCGCTACAATGGCGCCACAACAAGCTCCTTGGCGGCACGCTTGCGGCCGCATCCATGGACGGCGCCGCCCAAACCTCCTCCGCTCGCCAGCTGCCCCCTTAAGCATCTCAAGCTCAGCCGCAACCGTCCCCCTAGCAGCCGCCGCCACGTCGCCATTGCTACAGAATGACGGTCGCTGCCATCCTTATCGCCGGCCACCTCGGAACCGACCTCCACCGCGTATATAAGGGCCCCGGAGACCAACCGAGTGCTCAGGCAACCTGTTCTGATCCCCCTAGAGCACCACGGCCAGCATTCGAGGAGGGGAAGGCCTTCTTCCCCGAGTCCGGCCGGTTCGGTCGCCGCCTCGCTCCGGCCGATTCCGTCGCCACCAGTGCCTCTCCCTCTCCATTCTCTCCACCAAGAATTCCCCCTCCCTCTCGTGAGTGCAACCCCTCGATCAATTTTGGTCGGAGACCACCGCAGCCCCAAACTCACTATCCACCCGAACGCCGGCTCCGTCGCGAAGCTCGTCGCCGGCAAATCCGTCCACGTCGGCGACCATGGCGGGTACCCACAGACTCGTCTCGACCCCCTGAGCACACCCATATCCTCAGATCGCCAAGAGACGCCCCCGTTCGCCGGCAAAACCTCGCCGGAGCTCCGCCTCTGTTCGGTCAGAAGGGAAACGGCGCGCACGTGGCTGGTCAAACCTGACCAGTGGGCCAGGCGGGCCCACCGTCAGTGACCCAGCGCCTGTCCATGCAGGAGTAAGTGGACGCGCCTTTTTCTGAATACGCCTTCGGTGTGTTTTTCTTTTAAAACGTTTTCTTTTCTGTTTTATTTTAAAAACAGGTTTTGACCAAACTTTGACCTGCTGTATCTTTTTAAATATAACTCCAAATGAATTAATTCTTTTTCCTACCTCTCTTAAAAATTGTCTAGTTTATTTTAAGATTTATTTGAAAAAATTTCAGAACATATTTTTGTGCTGTTTTTATTTTTGTGTTAATTCATTTATATTTCTAAAATAGGATTTTTGAAGAGAGGAGAAATATTTCAAGAGTTTGAAATGCACCCTGCCTTCCCATGACCTGAAGGCAAGCATTCTGAACCCCGGCATAATACTTTTGTGTGTTCGTTGACACGCTTATAACACTACCTCATTTTTAGAGGACTTGTTATTTCATGTGAGATGATCATGTGCATGGATGCATATTCGTGATTTCCATGCTGTTGGGAATGATCACACTTGTGATAATAATCATCCTCATGTGCCTTGCTTGCATGCCGGAAGGATTCAGGGAAAGCCTCTGCCTTGAGTAGGCATGAGTTTGTCGCCGGTCCGCGTTGGGACGGTTATGTCCGGTATGGCATGGTAAAGTATGGTGAGTGGTGATTCTGTTGGTTGAATTATTTTATCTATACATGTCATGCAGGGAAATACTTAAACCTCCTGAGTCGACCGTAGATCGAGTCTTGTTCCAGTAACCCCCCATACTTGCTTCGTACTACCACTCGTCTCTACAACAAGTAGAGTGTCACGCCCAATATGCGACCCTATCCAAAAGGAACTCGACGGTCCCACCAAGGATAGACCCGCATACTGAAACGCTTTTGCAAGGTGGATATCATTACATCAACATTACATAATAGATGGGGATACATACATAAGGCACAAATGCCACAAGAATACATCAACATCATGTACAAGAGCAACATCCGACTACGGATGAAACATAAACAGAAACTCAAACGACATCCACCCTGCTAGCCCAGGCTGCCGACCTGGAACCTATCCCCGATCAAGAAGAAGCGGAAGAAGAACTCCAATACAAGCAAACATCGCTCTCACGCCATGATCATCGCAAACCTGTACTGCAATGGTGGTGTAGTAATCTGTGAGCCACGAGGACTCAGCAATCCCATTACCATGGGTATCAAGACTAGCAAAGCTTAAAGGGAAAGGAAGGGGGTAAAGTGGTGAGGTTGCAGCAGCGGCTAAGCATATATGGTGGCTAACATATGCAAATGAGAGCGATAAGAGAAACAAAGGAACGGTCGCCGACTAGTAATGATCAAGAAGTGATCCTGAACTCCTACTTACGCCAAACATAACCCGAAACCGTGTTCTCCTCTCGATCAACCCGAAAAGAGACACTCACGGTTACGCTTTACGGTTGGTGTATTTTAGAAGAGCTTGCTTCAAGTTTACTACAACCAGATATTAACAAATTCCCATCTGCCACATAACCATGGGCACGGCTCTCGAAAGTTTATACCTCGCAGGGTGTCCCAACTTAGCCCATGATAAGCTCTCGCAATCAACGAAGGATATTCCATCTCCCGGGAAGACCCGATCAGTCTCGAATCCGGCTACAAGACATTTCGACAAACAATAAAACAAGACCAGCAAAGCCGCCCGATGCCCCGACAATCCCGATAGGAGCTGCACATATCTCGTTCTCGTGGCAACACCGGATGAGACTAGCTACGAGTAAAACCAGACCTCGAGTTGCTCGAGGGGCCCCGGCCAGAAGCTCGGTTCAGCCAAGACTTAGAGAAGCACCGGCCCGGGGGCTAAAATAAAGATGACCCTTGGGCTCCGAAACCCAAGGGAAAAAGGGCATAGGTAAGGCAAATGGTAAAACCAATGTTGGGCCTTCTTTGGAGGAGTCTTATTCAAAACGAACTGTCAAGGGGGTCCCATAAATCACCCGACCGCGTTAGGGACGCAAAATTCGGGAACATAATACCGATATGACGGAAACTAGGGCGGCAAGAGTGGAACAAAACACCAGGCATAAGGCTTGCACCCTTTACCAAGTATATAGATGCATTAATGATATAAGATATATTGTGATATCCCAACAAGTAAACATGTTCCAACAAGGAACAACATCTCCATGTTCCAACAAGGAACAAACTTCATCTTCACCTGCAACTAGCAACGCTATAAGAGGGGCTGAGCAAAGCGGTAACATAGCTAAACAACGGTTTGCATAGGAAGGGTGCAAAAGGTTAGAGGCTGACATGGCAATTTGGGATGGCTTGATAACAGGTAATAGGTAGCGCAGCATAGCGATAGAACGAAGCAACTAGCATAGCAATGATAGTAGTGAGATCCAGGGTAGCGGTCATCTTGCCTGAAATCCGCAAGGAAGAAGAACGAGTCCATGAAGAATACGAATGGATGAAGCCGAACCAAGCGTTAGACGAACCGAATCCTCACGATCGCAACGAAACAGAACTAACAAGAAGAAGCACACAACATAGTAAACACACCACACATAGACAAGACATGATGCACAACAAGCATGATGCATGACAAAGCTACATGAAGCTACTCATGGCAAGAGATGATGCAAACAAGAGCAACACATCAAGGCAAGTTTAAATGAGGCCGGAAACAACATATAACAATTCCGGTAAGTCCTCATATGCAAATTTTGAAATTGGTCCAGATCTGAATAAACCTTATTTTCAAGTTGTTAAACAGCAAGTTAAAATGCACCACGATGATCTACACGAAATTCTAGTCAAGTTACATATAAAGTTCATTTAATTCGGAGCTACGGCCTAGAAGATATGAGCTAAACAAGATAAGCATGACATTGATGCAAAATGCACCCAAACATCAAACAAACACTCTCAAGACAAGGATGCAACATGATAATATGAAACTACATGCAAAATCAAGCAAGTTTCATATAGATCACACTCAAAACGTTGCAACGGTTCAACACATACACATGAAACAAGTTATAGCAACAATCTGTCCAAAACAACAAGTAGGCATATTGCAAGCACCAAAACAACATGCTACAGGACCTCAACATAATAAAAAAAGGCATGGGCATGATGTACAGGTAAAGCATTACAAAACATGAACACTGAGCTATCTCCAGAAACAACTAGAACATGCTCAAAATGACATGTCAAGATTGCAAATAATAACAGTTTCAGGCATTGGCAGAAATAACATCAGGTTGCAATGTTTAGAGCTATCAAACAACATGTTACAGGAACTCATCATGGCAAACAAAGGCATGGCAAGAATCTAATAATAGCATAGAACAAAAGTCCCTTACTGACCATGAGCCAAAATGTATCAGAAGATATGATGGCACCCATGTAAACATAGCAAGTTATATTACAGATTTAACCATGGCAGGAACAACGATAAGTAGGCATGTTGGTGAGCTTGAACCACTCACCACAGAGGAATACATGGCATGGCAAGGCAACCAACAGTAAGAAGACATGGCATAGAAGCTATACATGGCAAGAACAACATCATAGCATACACGGATCAACTACAACAACCTTGGCAAAATTGAATAACATGTAAACAATCTGCCAGGAAACATTTTATAGCAAAAGTAGAGCTCGATTGACTCAAGCTAGACTACTCCATAATTGCAAACAAGGGCATGGATGGATAGATCAAGACATGTATAACAAAACATCCTTACTGAAGTATCTCAAAATATGCATGGATCTCTCTGTAGCATCAAGTTAACATGGCATAAAAATATCAGCAAAACAGGGCTGAAATCAGCAACATCATGAAGCCTAGTTTGCATGCTTGTGCTAGTCACCACAGAGATCAAAAAAATACATGGCATACTCCCCTGGAAAGATGGCATGGCATATTACAAAACACATGTAGGAATCAAGTTCATAGGATGCACACATCAATCATGGCAAAAATGACAAAAGTGCATGTTCTGATAAGAATCAGAAACTAACATCACATAGCCCTCTTCTAACAGCATTTAGGGCATCAAGATGAGCTCAAATGAAAATTATGCAATGGAATGAAATGATCTACTCATCGAGGCGAACATTTTGGCATATTATACACACAAAACGGACCTACGGATGCAGAGTTATGGCATGATGAAAATGCACGAAAATGATGAAAACGCTCGGGACTTGGTCGTTTTCTCACCCCGGGGAAAGTCAACGCGGGCGGGAACCGAAGTGGATCCGGGCGCAGCGGGTCGGGTCCGGAGCGGATCGGGTCGGGACGGACCCGGACGGCAACGGGCGGCGGATCCGCCGTATACGGGCGGGCGCAGCGGGCGCGCCGCGCGGAGGGAGGCGGCGCCGGCGAGGCTCCCGGGCTGCGGGCGGTAGCGGCGCAGCGAAGCTCGCCGGCGAGGGGCAGCGGCTTGGGCAGCGAAGGAGAGGCGCGGCAACGGCAGGCCGGACGGGCGCCATAACGCGCGCGGCCGGAGGCGCAGGGCGTGGCCGGAGGCGCTGGGCCTTGAAGCTGCGCGGCGGGGCGGGCGAGGGTCGCCGGGAGGCGCTGACGGAGGAGCAGGGCGGCGCGGCGGAGGCTTCGCCGGCGGCGGGCGAGGTCCGCGGCGTCTCGGCCCGGAGGCGGAGACGCTGGGCGGCGGCGGGGCTCATGCGAGCCCTTGGGGCGCGCGGGACGGGAGAGACAGAGTGGCGGCTGGCGATTCGCCCAGGGACGGCGGCGGACGTGTCCGGCTGCGGCCGGACGTGTCCGGTGGCGGCGGGGACGAATCTGCTAGGGTTAGGGGGGGTTTGGACCGCGAATTTCGGAGGGGGAGGTGTTTATATAGGCATAGGGAGCTAGGAGACTCCAAATGAGGTGCGGTTTTCGGCCACGCGATCGTGATCGAACGACCGAGAGCATGGAGGGGAGTTTGGTGGGTTTTGGGCCACTTTGGAAGGGGTGTTGGGCTGCAACTTAAAGAGGGCTTCGCGGTTACCCGGTTAACCGTTGGAGTATCAAACGACCTCCAAATGATCCGAAACTTGATAGGTGGTCTACCGGTGCTATACCAAGGCCACTTGGCAAGGCTCGGTCCATTCCGAGACCGTTAAACACCCGCACACGAAAAGAGGTAAAAGGGGGCGCCGGGAGACATAGGAGTGCCGGATTGCAAAACGGACAACGGGGAAAATGCTCGGATGCATGAGACGAACACGTATGCCAATGCGATGCACATGATGACATGATAAAAATGCAGATGATGACATGGCAAAGTGCAACACGCAAGCACATGACATGGCAACGACGGCGAAAAATTGGCGGACACCTGGCGCATCGAATCCGGGGCGTTACATAGAGTACGGTTCAGTAAGTTGTCAACCTCTTTCTAGCACACACCGTACAGAGAGGCCAGGGTGGAAGATACCAGTTGTAGCTGGTAGGCAGGCCACCTGGTCCGGGGGCATGGGTGTTTCCGGTTGAGACCGAGAGGGGAGGCCACCCCTTAGAGCGCGCAATATAAATTTGATCCCATGCTACGCGAGGTTGTAGCCTCCCCACTTAGAGTTTGCTTGACGGTGTCGTGGGTGATTCGCATAATCGTGATTTAAGCTGGTGTGTGCAAGTTAGGTGTGTTTTCAACAAAAAGACCGTAGACGGAATTAGTCCCGATGGACTAAAGAAATCCGTTACTCGTGGGTAAAGAGTACACCCTCTGCAGAGATTAAACCTATTGAATAGCCGTGTCCATGGTTAAGGATTACGACCAGGATGGGTTAAGTGTTGGTCTTAGTGTCGGTCTTGGAGGTGAAACTGTTAAACCGAATTGGAATTACTACTTGTGACTTGTGATAATTATGATTATTATTGTTGTTTACTAACCCATGAATATTATTGTTATCATCTAGTATCTCAGGATGGTTCTACCTCCGGATATTCACTATGATTGTTTCTTTTAAAGCCCTTTACGTGGTGTCGCTCGGACGCTTGGATCGTGGCATTTCGTTTAGAGCCCTTTACGTGGTGTCGCTCAGACGCCTTGATCATGACATTTCTTTTAAAGCCCTTTATGTGGTGTCGCTCGACGCCCGATCGTGGCATTTCTTTTAAAGCCCTTTATGTGGTGTCGCTCGACGCTCGATCGTGGCATTTCTTTTAAAGCCCTTTATGTGGTGTCGCTCGGGCCTCGATCGTGGCATTTATTTTAAAGCCCTTTATGTGGTGTCGCTCAGACGCCCGACTGTGGCATGCTTGTTATTTATTTCATTACATCGTTTAATACTTCTTTGATATTGCATATTCATATATAACATGCTTGCACGCATCAGAGTTTTAAAGCCCTTTATCTTTTGTGACCGACGTCATGAGCATAAGATATTTTTGGCATATTATTGTTATATTATTCCCGTGTTCATAATGTTTGCGAGTACATTCAAAGTACTCACTGGCTTGTCCCTGGCTATTGTCTTGGCCAGATTTCTTGCGCGGAAAGGAGCGACGTGATGACAGCCCCGGTACCTAAGCAACGGTGATAGCAGCCTCGCGAAGATAGGAGTTAACGTGGTCAGCTGTTCCCGTGGGAAATGGAGTCCCGTAGACACTGATGATTTTCAGCCCGCTTCCGCCATCAACCGCTAGAAACCATTTGTTGTACGCACAGACCAGAATGGTCTTGTACTTCATATTTTGTATTTGCTTGGAATTTCTGTATCAAGTTGGTGCCTCATCAGCTAACAGTTATCCTGGGGCTGATGAGCACAAGGGCCATTTTCTGGGAATTAGTACCCGAAGAATCGGTCGCCACAGCTATGCTCGCCGGCAACGGCGCCAGAAAATAGTCTTGATAACCCACAAGTATAGGGGATCGCAACAGTTTTTGGGGGTAGAGTATTCAACCCAAATTTATTGATTTGACACAAGGGGAGCCAAAGAATATTCTCAAGTATTAGCAGCTGAGTTGTGAATTCGACCACACCTGGGTAACTTAGTATTTGCAGCAAAGTATTTAGTAGCAAAGTGATACGTCTCCGCCGTATCTACTTTTCCAAACACTTTTGCCCTTGTTTTGGACTCTAACTTGCATGATTTGAATGGAACTAACCCGGTATGATGTTGTTTTCAGCAAACTTTCCATGGTGTTATTTATATGTAGAAACAAACATTCTCGGAATGACCTGAAACTCCACGGAACATATTTTTGGAAAACATAAAAAATACTGGAAGAAGAATCCACGTCAGGGGGGCCTCCACCTGTCCACGAGGGTGGAGGGCGCGTCCCCTGCCTCGTGGGCCCCCTAACGCTCCACCGACCTCAACTCCAACTCAATATATGCGTCTTCGGTGAGAAAAAAAAACCAGAGAGAAGGATTCATCGTGTTTTACGATACGGAGCCGCCGCCAAGCCCTGAAACCTCTTGGGAGGGCTGATCTGGAGTCCGTTCGGGGCTCCAGAGAGGGGATTCCATCACCGTCGTCATCATCAACCATCCTCCGTCACCAATTTCATGATGCTCACCGCCGTGCGTTAGTAATTCCATCATAGGCTTGCTTTACGGTGATGGGTTGGATGAGATTTATCATGTAATCGAGTTAGTTTTGTTAGGGTTTGATCCCTAGTATCCACTATGTTCTGAGATTGATGTTGCTATGACTTTGCTATGCTTAATGCTTGTCACTAGGGCCCGAGTGCCATGATTTCAGATGTGAACCTATTATGTTTTCATGAATATATGTGAGTTCTTGATCCTATCTTGCAAGTCTATTGTCACCTACTATGTGTTATGATCCGGCAACCCCGAAGTGACAATAATCAGGACCACTCCCGGTGATGACCATAGTTTGCGGATTTCATGTATTCACTATGTGTTAATGCTTTGGTCCGGTACTCTATTAAAAGGAGGCCTAATATCCCTTAGTTTCCGCTAGGACCCCGCTGCCACGGGAGGGAAGGACAAAAGATGGCATGCAAGTTCTTTTCCATAAGCACGTATGACTATATTCGGAATACATGCCTACATTACATTGATGAATTGGAGCTAGTTCTGTGTCACCCTATGTTATGACTGTTACATGATGAACCGCATCCGGCATAATTCCTCATCACCGATCCAATGCCTACGATCTTTTCACATATTGTTCTCCGCTTATTACTTTTCCGTTGCTACTATTACAATCACTACAAAACCCAAAAATATTACTTTTGCTATCGTTACCGTTACTTCCATATTACTTTCCTACTAAATACTTTGCTACAGATACTAAGTTATCCAGGTGTGGTTGAATTGACAACTCAACTGCTAATACTTGAGAATATTCTTTGGCTCCCCTTGTGTCGAATCAATAAATTTGGGTTGAATACTCTACCCTCGAAAACTATTGCGATCCCCTATACTTGGGGTTATCAAGACTATTTTAAAGCGCCGCTTCGGGAGCTTAGCTCTATTCTTTGAGTCACTTGGGATTTATATCTGCTGGTCACTATGAGGAACTTGAAAGACGAGAAAACAAAATTTATCCCTCAACTACGAGGGAGGTAAGGAACTGCCATCTAGCTCGCACTTGATTCACCTTCCATTTTGAGTAAGCTTGCGACACCTAAACCCGCTTCGCTATTAATTCTGATATGTCGCATATTATTGATGATACCACTTCTGCTATGCATGATACTTATGATGAAACTACTTCTATGCTTGATACTACTGTGCCACTTGGTGAATTTCTTGATAAACAACTTGCTAGGGCTAGAGAGAATGAAATTATTGAAACTGATAATATTGATGAAAGTGATGATCAAGACTCGCCCAATAAATATGAATTACATGTTGTTCCTGAGGGTTATGTTATGGATGAAGAAGCTGCTAGAGCTATTCTTGCTTGCAATGATAGATATGATCTTAAGAAGTTATTAGCTAAATGGAAGCAGCAATCTCTTAATGCTAGAATGAAACCTGACCCTGCTATTGCTACTTCACCTATCTCTATTACTGATAAGGATTATGAATTCTCTGTTGATCCTGAGATAATTACTTTGGTTGAATCCGATCCTTTTTATGGCTATGAATCTGAAACTGTTGTGGCACATCTTACTAAATTAAATGATATAGCCACCCTGTTCACTAATGATGAGAGAACTCGCTACTTTTATATCCTTCAAATATTTCCGTTCTCATTAAAGGGTGATGCTAAGATATGGTTTAATTCTCTTGATCCTGTTTGTGTGCGTAGTCCCCAGGATATGATTTATTACTTCTTTGCTAAATATTTCCCTGCCCATTAGAAACAAGTTACTTTAAGGGATATATATATATATAATTTTGTGCAAATTGAAGAAGAGAGTCCCCGACAAGCTTGGGGGAGGCTTCTCCAATTACTTAATGCTTTGCCTGATCATCCTCTTAAGAAAAATGAAATACTTGATATCTTTTATAATGGACTAGCCGATGCTTCTAGAGATTACCTGGATAGTTGTGCTGGTTCTGTTTTCAGGGAAAGAACACCGGATGAAGCTGAAATTCTGTTGAATAATATATTGACAAATGAAAATAATTGGACACTCCTGAGCCTATTCCTAAACCAACTCCGAAGAAGAGAGGTGTTCTATTTCTCAGTCCTGAAGATATGCAAGAGGCAAAGAAATCTATGAAAGAAAAAGGTATTAAAGCTGAAGATGTTAAGAATTTACCTCCTATTGAAGAAATACATGGTCTTAATTTACCGCTTGTTGAAGAAACATATGATCTTAATTCATCACCTATTGAAAAAACTCATGGTCTTGATAACCTGACACAGGTAGTAAAAGTAAATTCTCTCTGTAGATTTGATGAAGGTGATATTCCTCACTATAAGTCTGCTAGACAGTGCTTAGATGAGTTTGACAATTTTATTGTTAAACAAGAAAACTTCAATGCTTATTTTGGTAGAGAATTAAAACGTAATTCTTACATGCTTGAACACTTGAGTAATTACATGGCTAATGTTAAAGGTGAACTAAAACTCATTAGTAAACATGCTTCTATGGTTACCACTCAAGTAGAACAAGTACTTAAAGCTCAAAATGATTTTCTCAATGAATTAAATAATAAGAAAAATGACTATGTTGTTAGAGTGGCTACTAGAACTGTTAAAATGAATTAGGAACCTTTGTATCCTGAAGGCCATCCTAAGAGAATTGAACAAGATTCTTAGAGAAATAATATTGATGCACCTAGTCCTTCTAAAAAGAAGAAAAAGAAAAATGATTGGACTTTGCATGCTTCTAGTGAACCTGTTGTAGACACACCTGAGAATCCAAATGATATTTCTATTTCTGATGCTGAAACACAATCTGGTAATGAACATGAACCTAATGAAAATGTTAATGATGATGTTCATGATGATGCTCAACCTAGTAATGATAATGATGTAGAAATTGAACCTGCAGTTGATCTTGATAACCCACAATCAAAGAATCAATGTTATGATAAGAGAGACTTTGTTGCTAGGAAACACGGTAAAGAAAGAGAACCATGGGTTCAGAAACCCATGCCTTTTCCTCCTAAACCATCCAAGAAAAAGGATGATGAGGATTTTGAGCTTTGCTGAAATGATTAGACCTATCTTTTTGCATATGCGATTAACTGATATGCTCAAAATGAATCCTTATGCTAAGTACATGAAAGAAATTTTTACTAATAAAAGAAAGATACCAGAAGCTGAAATTTCCACCATGCTTGCTAATTACACTTTTAAGGGTGGAATACCAAAGAAACTTGGAGATCCAGGAGTACCAACTACACCATTCTCCATTAAAAGAAATTATGTTAAAACTGCTTTATGTGATCTTGGAGCTGGTGTTAGTGTTATGCCTCTCTCTTTATATCATAGACTTGATTTGAATAAGTTTACACCTACTGAAATATCTTTGCAAATGGCTGATAAATCAACTGCTATACCTGTCGGTATTTGTGAGGATGTGCCTGTTGTGGTTGCGAACATTACTACTTTAACGGACTTCGTTATTCTTGATATTCCCGAGGATGATAGTATGTCTATTATTCTTGGAAGACCTTTCTTGAATACTACAAGGGCTGTTATTGATTACAACAAAGGCAATGTCACTTTTCATGTTAATGGTAATGAGCATATGGTACACTTTCCGAGGAAACAACCTCAAGTCCACAGTATCAATTCTATTGGAAAAATTCCATCGATTATCTTTGGAGGTTTTGAATTTCCTCTTCCTACTGTCAAGGAGAAATATGATATTCTTATTATTGGGGATGTGCATATCCCCGTTGAGGTAGCATAGTGTTATTCAATATTTCTCCAGTTCCATGTTATTCAGAATGAGTTAGTTAACAAGACCTGATCAACCTTGTTAGTGGATTCCTTTTTGATGAGCATATTTTTGGATCAACCTAGTTATTCGGAATGAGTTTGTTGATAAGTAATATGGAAGTAACAGTAACTATAGCAAAAGTAATATATTTGGGTTTTGTAGTGATTGTAACAGTAGCAACAGAAAAGTAAATAAGCGAAGAACAATATGTGAAAAGCTCGTAGGCATTGGATCGGTGATGGAGAATTATGCCGGATGCGGTTCATCATGTAACAGTCATAACATAGGGTGACACAGAACTAGCTCCAATTCATCAATGTAATGTAGGTATGTATTCCGAATATAGTCATACATGCTTATGGAAAAGAACTTGCATGACATCTTTTATCCTACCCTCCCGTGGCAGCGGGGTCCTAGCGGAAACTAAGGGATATTAAGGCCTCCTTTTAATAGAGTACCGGACCAAAGCATTAACACACAGTGAATACATGAACTCCTCAAACTACGGTCATCACCGGGAGTGGTCCCGATAATTGTCACTTTGGGGTTGCGAGATCATAACACATAGTTATGACTATAGACTTGCAAGATTGGATCAAGAACTCACATATATTCATGAAAACATAATAGGTTCAGATCTAAAATCATGGCACTCGGGCCCTAGTGACAAGCATTAAGCATAGCAAAGTCATAGCAACATCAATCTCAGAACATAGTGGATACTAGGGATCAAACCCTAACAAAACTAACTCGATTACATGATAAATCTCATCCAACCCATCACCGTCCAGCAAGCCTATGATGGAATTATTCACGCACGATGATGAGCATCATGAAATTGGTGATGGAGGATGGTTGATGATGACGACGACCACGGATTCCCTCTCCGGAGCCCCGAACGGACTCCAGATCAGCCCTCCCGAGAGGTTTTAGGGCTTGGCGGCGGCTCCATATCGTAAAACGCGATGAATCCTTCTCTCTGATTCTTTTCTCCCCGAACACGAATATATGGAGTTGGAGTTGAGGTCGGTGGAGCGTCATGGGGCCCACGAGGCAGGAGGGCGCGCCCAGGGGGGCAGGCGCGCCCTCCACCCTCGTGGACAGGTGGAGGCCCCCTGACGTGGATTCTTCTTCTAGTATTTTTTATATTTTCCAAAAATAAGTTCTGTGGAGTTTCAGGTCATTCCGAGAACATTTGTTTCTGCACATAAATAACACCATGGAAAGTCTGGGTTAGTTCCATTCAAATCATACAAGTTAGAGTCCAAAACAAGGGCAAAAGTGTTTGTAAAATAAGATACGACGGAGACGTATCACTTCTCGCAGTTGCGATTAGCTGGCGCTTAAAGCGCTCTTGCTCGAGGGGTTCCTCTGGCACGATGAGATCTTCGTTGCCGAGGCAGACATCATCCTCGGAAATCAGTAGATAGTTACTATCTTCCGAATCCTCATTCCCGACCCGCTCATCGGGGTTGACTTGTCCCTCCTCCCACTCATCTTGTTCGGATGTGGGCTGGACCGGGTCTTTGGGATCCTCGGCATTGTCCGGAGTGTTATTGTCTCCGGTGTCGGTATTACTGTCCTTTTCGCGACGCAATTTTGAACGGCGCCTTTGACGTCGATGCTTTGGTGGTGCCTCAACGGGCTTTTCCTCGACCGGATCTTTCCTGCCTTCGTCGTCCTCCTCTTTAGGTGTATCCACCATATACACATCATATGTGGAGGTAGCCGTCCAGCACCCGGTGAATAGCAGGTCTTGGCTTTGTTCGTCTCCGGCATTGTCGTCCATACCATCGATGTCTTCGGAGGCATAATCTAGCATGTCAGTCAAATCCTTGACAGTGGATATTAAGTGGGTGGTGGGTGGGACATAAAATTCCTTACTCTCAGCCCCTAGTCGGGGCTGGGCATAGTTCGGAGGTAACACATCCGTAATGGCGAGGGATTGCATTAAGTCCAAGGCCTCGCTTAAGAGCGAGGGCCGGACGGGGACCAAGGACCTGCAGGGCTAGGCACGGCAGATTCCAGGCTGTGCTCACCCTATGCGAAAATCGAGAGTTCGGAGTTTGCATCCTGAGGCGGGCTCGGCTGTCCGATTATGGGGAGAGTCCTGCTTGACTCCAGGCTCGTCGAAGACATAGCCGCCTCTGGGTCTCCAGAGAAAGTTGTAGGACCTTGAAGTATGTCTAGAGGGGGGGGTGATTAGACTACTTCACCAATAAAAACTTAACCTTTTCCCAATTTTAGAGTTTGGCGGATTTTAGCTACTTTAGGACAAGTCAAGCAATCATCACACAATTCAAGCAAGCATGCAAAGAGTATATAAGCAGCGGAAATTAAAGCATGCAACTTGCAAGAATGTAAAGGGAAGGGTTTGGAGAATTCAAACGCAATTGGAGACACGGATGTTTTTGGCGTGGTTCGGATAGGTGGTGCTATCCTACATCCACGTTGATGGAGACTTCAACCCACGAAGGGTAACGGTTGCGCGAGTCCACGGAGGGCTCCACCCACGAAGGGTCCACGAAGAAGCAACCTTGTCTATCCCACCATGGCCGTCGCCCACGAAGGACTTGCCTTACTAGCTGTAGATCTTCACGAAGTAGGCGATCTCCTTGCCCTTACAAAATCCTTGGTTCAACTCCACAATCTTGTCGGAGGCTCCCAAGTGACACCTAGCCAATCTAGGAGACACCACTCTCCAAGAAGTAACAAATGGTGTGTTGATGATGAACTCCTTGCTCTTGTGCTTCAAAAGATAGTTTCCCCAACACTCAACTCTCTCTCATAGGATTTGGATCTGGTGGAAAGAAGATTTGAGTGGAAAGCAACTTGGGGAAGGCTAGAGATCAAGATTCATATGGTAGCAATGGAATATCTTGAGCTCAACACAAAGGTAGGTGGTTCTCTCTCAGAACTGGTAAGTTGGAAGTGTAGGTTTGTTCTGATGGCTCTCTCCACGAATGAAGAGGAGGTGGAGGCGTATATATAGCCTCCACACAAAATCTAACCGTTACACACAATTTACCAATCTCGGTGGGACCGAATCAACAAACTCGGTCGGACCGATTTAGTAAACCTAGTGACCGTTAGTGATTTTCAGTGGGACTGACACGCAACTCGGTAGGAACGATATGGTTAGGGTTAGGGCATAACGTAATCTCGGTGAGACCGATTACACAAACTCGGTGAGACCGATTTGGTAATTAGCTAACCAGAGAGTTGGTCAGGTAAACTCAGTGGGACCGATTTGCTCTTTCGGTGAGACCGAAATGTTACAAAAAGGAAACATAGAGTTTACATTGCAATCTCGGTGGGACCGATCCGCTCTTTCGGTGAGACCGAAAAGTTACGAAAAGGAAACAGAGAGATTACAATCCCATCTCGGTGAGACCGAGATCCCTATCGGTAGAACCGATTTGCTTAGGGTTTGGCAGTGGCTATGACATTTGAAACTCGGTGGCGCCGGATAGAAAGAATCGGTAGGGCCGAGTTTGGCTTTGGGTTTAGGTCATATGTGGATATGAGAAAGTAGCTGAGGGTTTTGGAGCATATCACTAAGCACATTAAGCAAGAGGCTCATTAAGAAACACCTCATCCCTCCTTGATAGTATTGGCTTTTCCTATAGACTCAATGTGATCTGGGATCACTAAAATATAAAATGAAGAGTCTTGAGCTTTTGAGCTTGAGCCAATCCTTTGTCCTTAGCATTTTGAGGGATCCACTTTCATCATCCATGCCATGCCAATCATTGAGATTTCCTGAAATATTCATCTTGGAATAACATTAGCTCAATGAGCTATATGTTGTTATGAATTACAAAAACCACCTAGGGATAGTTGCACTTTCAATCTCCCCCTTTTTGGTAATTGATGACAACATATAGATCAAAGCTTTGATAAATGATCAGATTTAGAACATCATCGCTTTGAGAAGTATGTGATAAGCAAGAGCTCACCCTAAATTTGTGCATATTTTAAAATTTGCTTTGGACTGCAAATGCACAAGAGATTAGGCTCATGGGTTACTCTTCCATGTCACGTGGAGCGCTCAAAATAACAAACAATGACTACATGCACTCATCACCAAGCAAAGTGAATGATCACATAAGATAGATAGGATAATATCAAGCATGCATAAGTGTAGCTTATGATCAAACACATGATCATCAATGTCTCACAAGCATATCATAGTATCTCAACCAAAACCAAACAAAGTTTGAAAAACCACCAAATAAAGCAAGAGAGAATAAAGGTAACACACTCTCTCTCTCGAAGCCTATGATCTATACATTTTTCTCCCCCTTTGGCAACAAGTTACCAAAAAGTTCCTAGAAAATGCATAGTGCTAGATCGACTCTCAGGCTTGATCTTCTGGTGGTGGTGGAGTCTGGATCACGCCAAGGACGAAGGCATCTGTTGAAGTGGATGGAGCTGGAGCTGAAGTGGACGCTGGAGCTGGTTGGGCTGGTGCTGTAGCTGGAGCTGAGGTGGTGGCTCTGGTGTCTGAAGCTGGCACTGTGGCTGACCTCTGAGCTCGTGGCACTCTGGCAAATGCATCAGTAGTAGTCTTGCCCTTCCTCTCCTGCATGTCATCTTGAAGTTGCTCCACTGCAGACTGAATCTCTGTTACTTTTATATCCAAGTCATAGAACTTTTGTTCCACGATTCTCTCTAAGCTCTCCTGATTCTGAGTGAGGGTGGCCAGTCCTTTCTCAATCCTCAGTGTAGATGCAATCAAGTAACTAAGCTGCTCCTGCTTGGTTTTCAAGAAATACTCAGATGCCTCCTCTTGAGTTGGCATCTTGGCAGCTTTCTCCTTCCCTGCCTTCTCCTTCTTTGCTTGTGCTTGAACTGATGATGGTTCATTCTCATTCATGACAACCTGATTGTCCTCAAAATCTGGATGAATAGGCAAGTGTTCCTTGTCCAACAAGTAAGTGCCTGTGCCCATCTTTGAGTTAATCAACTCCTGGATCTGAGGGGCATAACCACAGCTTCTCTTCTGATCTGCTGCAGTCCTCTTGATAGTCTCTACTATGAGGCTCATGACCTTGAATTTCTGAGGCACATCAAATATATGTAGCAAGTTAATTGCATGGCCTCTGATCATTCTGTGATCTCCAGACTTGGGAAAAAGTGTGTGCCTAAGGATCCAGTTGATCGTAGGCAGTCCTGACAACAAGTGTTTTACGAACCCAAGCTGGTGAGTGTCAAGATCATCTACAGGAATCTCCTTGTAGATATTTGCCATTGAGTTATGATCCATCTTTTTCTTTGCATAGACATCCAAATCATCTTCATTTTCCTCTGGGGCATTGATCAACTTTGCCCATTCCTCAACAGTTGATTGGTACCTTGTACCTTCAGACATCCATACTATCCTTCCATCTGGATAAAAATGAGCTGTGGAGTAGAATTGCATAATGAGATCTTCGTTCCACTTTGTGAGCTTCTGCCCAACAAAGTTTGCAACTCCACAAGCACTAAAGCTGTCTTGCACTCCAGGATAGTGTTCCTCATTTTCTTTCATGTAGGTCCAGTCGACCCACCTCATGTCACAGACGATAGGCTTCTTATCCAACAAAACTGTCTCATAGAAGTCCTGCTGTTCCTTTGTGTGGAACCTGTAGTTTACAACAGTTCTTCTCCTTGTAGCATATGGATCTGCTTCTCTCCACCTCCTGAGCCCTGAATCTCTTCTGATTTTCATGTTCTCAGCCACAGGATGAGCATCATTGTGGTCTGGAATCTTGGGTTTGAGTTTCCTCAGGATATGTTCTTCATATTCTTCAATAGCTTCAGGCACTGGGGCCTTGTTCTTCTCAGTAGCTGGTATGTTCCTGGTGTTTCTCTTTGGAGCTGACTTGGCCTTGGAGGCAGCTTTGGGTGCATCTTTGGGCTTGGATGCAGTAGCCCCTGATCTGATTGCATCTCCCATAAGCTTAGGTGCCTTAGGTGCTGGTGCAGCAACCTATTCTTCATCTTCTTCATCTGATGAATGCCTTTCAAATTCAGCCATTGGATCAACCATCTTGCACCATCTGCCTCTTTTCCTTTCCTTCTTCCCTTCAGCAACAACTGGCTCTTTGGGTGCAGGCTTATCAGGAATCTGAGTTGAAGCTCTGGCCTTTGGCATAGGCTGCCTACCTGCTGTCCTTTTGATTTTCAGGCCTCGCTTTGTGGTCTGTGCTGAGCCATACTCCTTCTTGAGCACTACTTTCTTGGAAGTGGCTTCCTCTTCCTCTGCCACATAATCTTCATCCTCTGAGTCTGAGGTTTTCTTCTTCCTTTGTCTGGTGGCAGCTTTTGGCAAATTGCTTGGGGTACTCCTGCTGCCTTCATCTGAAGAACTGGAGGGACTAGTGCCCTCACTCATGTGCACTTGCTGTTCTGACATGTTCTGGCTGTCACTCTGATCAGACATACTGCAAAAGTTGACTGCTGACCTTGTGAAGAGTTTATAGATGAGGTGGAAAAGATGAGCATCACAAAATGCAGAGATTTTTGCAAAAGAATGATTCAAGAACTTAGTTTTAGTTTCCCACAGAAAGCATTTCGGATCTACCGATTTTCAAACTCGGTGATACTGCAGCAGTTTTGGAACCTAAACTAGTGAACTCGGTCAGACCGAGTCACAGTTCGGTGGGACCGAGACTGCTAGGGTTTCACAAAGTTCCAAAATCGGTCACACCGATTAGTAATTCTCGGTCAGACCGAGTCTCACTTGTGCAATGGCATGAGCCAAATCGGTGGGGCCGAGTTTTTCAACTCGGTGGGTCCGAGATGGTTTCGGCGGAAACCTAACCCTAAAATTTTCGAATCAAACCTATTCTATGAATTGCATTGACTGGATAGGAGTGTTTCAATCGTGGCTAGAATCAATAAGATCACAATGTGCTAGGAATCAGATTGGGAATAGCACAAAGATCGAGTCCATACCCTAGTTCGGTGGAGACTCGCTACGGCGGCAACGACGGGGTTGAATTCCGTTGACGGCGATGGAGACCAGCGACAGGAGGCGGCTGGCGGCGAGGAGACGATCCGGAGACCACGTAGGCAGGGCGAGCTATTGCGCGGGCGAAGGGGTTCAGAGAAATTTCCAAATTTTTGCCCGTGTTTATATATAGCCCGACCCTGTCGGTGTGACCGAGTGGAACAACTCGGTGGCACCAAGATGCAAAACTGTATACAGTTATTGCAACTCGGTGTGACCGAATGGTTCAAATCGGTTGCACCGAGATCGAAAACATAGATCGACTTGATGATCTCAGTAGGACCGGAAAGAAGATATCGGCCAGACCGAGAATCACAAAGAAGTTTTGGAAGTTTAAGTCTATGACGAATCGGGGACTCCGAGTGCTCCTCACACAGAGTGGTTCGAATCTGACTTGATCAAATTTTGTGATGTAGCATGAATAGAGTTTGAGACGAGAAAAGCATAGATAGCTAGAGAAGGTTCTTAGGCATCCTTTTCCATCCACTTGTCAAAAGAAAAGAAACCAAACAATCAAAACAACAAGTGGATGTCCTCGAATGAGTAAAATATGCAGCCAACATGCTCACACAATAAAATGGCAATTGAAATATGTGGCAAAGCATGCACAACCAATTATAGCATCTATCAAGCAATTGGCGATGACTAGGTCATCTATATATGAGTATATTGACTTAGGAGTCAGATGAGAACATTTGATCATAGGTCATACTCATCGTTTAAGCACAAGTGGGGTTACCACTTTTACATAATGCATTGTTGTGTTCACATCATTAGAGTTGCTTTAGCTCAAGTCTTAGAGTAAAGCTCCCCTTAGATGTGATATCCCCCCTAAGAGGGATGAACTAAACTTGGGTTTTGTCGATGATGACTTCATGTAGATGTTGAAGATGTGGATGCTCAATGTTGATGTAGAACAATTGGAGCTATCCGTTGGAGTGAATTGCACTTTCAATACCTACATGGGTTAGTCCCACAAGGAACAAACAAGGATATCCATAGACAAGGAGTGATGCACACACAAGATGATGTCTATGAAAGCTTTTAGGTGACCTTGTCCCTTGACTTACCAACAAGAGGGTTTGTGACTCCTTGAACTAGTGCAAGATGTGGAAGTTGATTGCACTTGTTCTTGCCAAAATGATAAGAGTGAAGTATGTTGGCGGAGTCACCCTCAAGAACTCTCTAGTTCTTCTTCTTTTGGATCGACACCATCTTGATGGGAATCCTTGGAGTTGTAGTCGTACTTGATGAAGTGGAACTTGAAGTAGTCTTGGGAATCCACTTGACTAAGGTCTTAGGAGTTTCTTCAAATGCATCAATTTCTTCTGGAAGCTTGTCCTTGCCTTTGTTCTTGTAGTCTTGTGGTGGAAGATCATCTTGAGCTTGTGTCCCTTTAAAAGAAGTAGGATCATACTTCTCTTGTTGAGGAACAAACTTTGTCTTGGGGTATTGATCTTCTTCCCACTCAACTCCATTGGCGTTGAACTTTCGTTCAAAACCAACACCTTGATTCTTACGATGCCTTCCTTGCTTGCGTACAATTTCCTCGAATTGCTTACTTCCGGCAAGGCTCTTGTAGACTCCTTTCTCTATAATTCCCTTCAATAGGCTATTTTCTTGCTCAAGTGTAACTTGGCTAAGAGAATCATTAGTGGAATCAAGAGAACTACTAGAAGCAACAATATTGGATTTAGCATGATCATTGTTACTACTAGAGGAAGAATCTTTCTTGTTCTTGTTACTAGATTTGACTTGAGGCATGTAAGTAGATAAGAGTAAACGCTTGGCAATGTAAGAAGAACTTTTCTTGCAGAGATCATCATTGATTGCCTTTAACAACTCATGCTCTTGCTCAAGGTTGAGCTTTTCAAAGCGTAATTTCTCATGAGCTCTTAAAAGTTCTCGATGATCTTCGAAGATAGTTTCATGAGCTAACTAAGAGTGTTTAGTTCTTTAGTTCGAGCCTCAATCTTCTCGTTATCATTGTCATTCGTTTTATCTTGATTAGCATGATTAATTGACGTTTCATCATAGTATTCATCACTAGAGTTGTCAACAAGTAAATCATCATCACCTAACAAGTCATCTTCATCACTATTGAAATCAACATACTCGGGGTGTGTTACCTTAGGACATTTGGCCATGAAGCATCTTCCAATTCCTTCATTTGGTGATTCAAATATGTCGTAGGAGTTGGTTGACACAAGTGCTAGACCGGCAACACCTTCATCTTGAGTATATTCGGAATCGGAGTGATAACTTCTCTCGGAGTGGTTGTCGGAGTCGTAGCCGGATACCCATTCACCAACATGAGCTTGATGTCTTCATTTTGTGTAGATCCTTGATGACTTGTCCTTTCTTTCCGAATCCTTGCTTCTCCGTGAGTGTCTTCGTTCATAACGATCATCTCTACTCCTTCTCTCTATTAATGGTGATTCTTCTCTTTTGCTTCTTCTTTTGGGAGAGTCTTCTCTTCTCTTGTAGGGAGCCGTACACTCATTGGAATAGTGTCCGGGTCTTCCACAATTGTAGCAGTTTCTCTCTCGACTAGAAGATCTTTTGTCATTGTACCTTGACTTGGAGCTTCTATCTTTGCTTCTACTCTTGTAGAACTTGTTGAAGTTCTTCACAATTAAGCTCAATTCTTCATTGAAGGTTTGTTTCTCACTTGATGATGTGGGGGCTTCACCTGAGGCTTTGTAAGCACCACTTGATTTGTTGTGAAGTTCCTCTTTATCCTTGAGTGACATCTCATGAGCAACAATTCTTCCAATGACTTCCCTTGGCTTGAGATCTTTGTAATTTGGCATCATTTGGATCAATGTGCACACGGTATCATATTTTCCATCCAATGCTCTTAGGATCTTGTTGATGATGAATCTATCGGTCATCTCTTCACTCCCTAAGCCGGCAATCTCATTTGTGATAAGAGCAAGCCTAGAGTACATTTCAGCGACACCTTCACCATCCTTCATTTTGAACTTGTCAAGTTGACTTTGAAGCACATCCAACTTGGATTCCTTGACTGAGTCGGTACCTTCGTGCATATCAATCAAAGTATCCCAAATTTCCTTTGCGTTCTCAAGACGGCTGATTTTGTTGAATTCTTCGGGGCACAATCCGTTGAAGAGAATATCACAAGCTTGAGCGTTGTATTGCAGCATCTTCAATTCTTCCGCGGTAGCTTCACGGTTTGGTTCTTTCCCATCAAAGAAGTCACCTTGCAAACCAACACACACAATAGCCCAAACGGCGGGGTTATGTCCAAGAATATGCATTTTCATTTTATGCTTCCAACTAGCAAAATTAGTACCATCAAAGTAAGGACCTCTACGGTGATAATTTCCCTCGCTAGACGCCATACTCTCCTAGGTTGTGAAACCAAGGCTATGACCACCATAAGCTATGGAAATCAAAGCAAATGGAGACCAATGCTCTGATACCACTTGTAGGACCTTGAAGTATGTCTAGAGGGGGGGTGATTCGACTACTTGACCAATAAAAACTTAACCTTTTCCAAATTTTAGAGTTTGGCAGATTTTAGCTACTCTAGGACAAGTCAAGCAATCATCACACAATTCAAGCAAGCATGCAAAGAGTATATAAGCAACGGAAATTAAAGCATGCAACTTGCAAGAATGTAAAGGGAATGGTTTGGAGAATTCAAACGCAATTGGAGACACGGATGTTTTTGGCGTGGTTCAGATAGATGGTGCTATCGTACATCCATGTTGATGGAGACTTCAACCCACGAAGGGTAACGGTTGCGCGAGTCCACGGAGGGCTCCACCCACAAAGGGTCCACGAAGAAGCAAACTTGTCTATCCCACCATGGCCGTCGCCCACGAAGGACTTGCCTCACTAGCGGTAGATCTTCACGAAGTAGGCGATCTCCTTGCCCTTACAAACTCCTTGGTTCAACTCCACAATCTTGTCGGAGGCTCCCAAGTGACACCTAGCCAATCTAGGAGACACCACTCTCCAAGAAGTAACAAATGGTGTGTTGATGATGAACTCCTTGCTCTTGTGCTTCAAATGATAGTCTCCCCAACACTCAACTCTCTCTCATAGGATTTGGATCTGGTGGAAATAAGATTTGAGTGGAAAGCAACTTGGGGAAGGCTAGAGATCAAGATTCATATGGTAGGAATGGAATATCTTGAGCTCAACACAAGGGTAGGTGGTTCTCTCTCAGAACTGGTAAGTTGGAAGTGTAGGTTTGTGCTGATGGCTCTCTCCATGAATGAAGAGGAGGTGGAGGGGTATATATAGCCTCCACACAAAATCTAACCGTTACACACAATTTACCAATCTCGGTGGGACCGAATCAACAAACTCGGTCGGACCGATTTAGTAAACCTAGTGAACGTTAGTGATTTTCGGTGGGACTGACATGCAACTCGGTAGGACCGATATGGTTAGGGTTAGGGCATAACGTAATCTCGGTGAGACCGATTACACAAACTCGGTGAGACCGATTTGGTAATTAGCTAACCAGAGAGTTGGTCAGGTAAACTCGGTGGGACCGATTTGCTCTTTCGGTGAGACCGAAATGTTACAAAAAGGAAACAGAGAGTTTACATTGCAATCTCGGTGGGACCGATCCGCTCTTTCGGTGAGACCAAAAGTTACGAAAAGGAAACAGAGAGATTACAATCCCATCTCGGTGAGACCGAGATCCCTATCGGTAGAACCGATTTGCTTAGGGTTTGGCAGTGGCTATGACATTTGAAACTCGGTGGCGCCGGATAGAAAGAATCGGTAGGGCCGAGTTTGGCTTTGGGTTTAGGTCATATGTGGATGTGAGAAAGTAGCTGAGGGTTTTGGAGCATATCACTAAGCACATTAAGCAAGAGGCTCATTAAGCAACACCTCATCCCTCCCTGATAGTATTGGCTTTTCCTATAGACTCAATGTGATCTTGGATCACTAAAATATAAAATGAAGAGTCTTGAGCTTTTGAGCTTGAGCCAATCCTTTGTCCTTAGCATTTTGAGGGATCCACTTTCATCATCCATGCCATGCCAATCACTGAGCTTTCCGGAAATATTCATCTTGGAATAGCATTAGCTCAATGAGCTATATGTTGTTATGAATTACCAAAACCACCTAGGGATAGTTGCACTTTCAAAAGTTCCATAGTAGGAGAGGGTCCGGTTGGTTTTAGATACTCATATTTGGATGAAATAATCTGCCCTGGATCTAAGGCCAGGGCAGGGATGATAGTTGGTCCTTGGGCGGTGCCTGATAATGGGTTCGGTGAATTTCCCTCTTGGAGAAGAGGAACAACGGTCGAGACTGTGAACCCTTTGAAGATTAAGTCTCCTCAGACGTCGGTGACGTAATTCAGGCTCCCGAATCTGATCTGGTGACCAAGGACGTAGCTGTCGATCTATTCGAGGTGACCAATCAAATTGGCGCGCGCGAAGCCGCTGAACACAAAAAGTTGACCAGGGAGAAAGGTTTTCCCAGAAACAGCATAGTTGTTGATGATTGAACGATCCATCGAACGTTCTGCTGACGACACAGTGGAAATCTCAATGAAAGCACTAATGTCGGTGTCAAAACCGGCTGATCTCGGGTAGAGGGGTCCTGAACTGTGGTCTGAGGATCGAAGGTAACAGGAAACAAAGGGGACACGATGTTTACCCAGGTTCAGGCCCTCTTAATGGAGGTAATATCCTACTTCCTGCTTGATTGACTTTGATGAGTATAGGGATTACAAGAGTTGATCTACCTCGAGATCGTAATGGCTAAACCCTAGATGTCTAGCCTATGTAAATTCTAATGACCTCCACGGAATAAACCCTCCGGTTTATATAGACACCGGAGGGGCCTAGAGTTGTACAGGGTCGGTTTACAGACAAAGGAAAGTACACATTCGTACGCTAATCTTGCCATCCATGCAGAGGAGAGTCCCATCCGGACACGGGGGAAGGCTTTCTACCTTGTATCTTCATGGCCCATCAGTCCGGCTCATGTCACATAGCTTGGACACCCGAGGACCCCATAATCCAGGACTCCCTCACACGCCGTGGGCCGCAGGTAGGAAACTCTGGGTACCCCGTTCCCAGAACGCAGACAGTAGCCCCCGGACCCAAGGCACTCTCGGACTTGGCTTCGAGGCGAAGCCAAGGGGCGAGGGTGAACCGCCGCGGGCCCCAACCGCCCGAGGCCTTGGTCGACACGTGAAAATTGATGGGACGTGGGTGTCTCCACTTCCTTATGCGGCCTCGATAACTATCCCGGGCTGACAAAAAGGCTGGCACCTGCCGCTGAGCCTTCATTGCCTTCCCTTCGTCTTGCTCCAAATCCCCTTCTCCCTTTGCTCAGACGCCTCCAGATCTGCTGAATTCTTTCCCCGAGCTCGCCATCGATGGCCACCGACAAGGCGAGGTCATCAGCCCCCGCCGCGCGCTCGGCCTCCTGGTTTGAGCCGGCCCTGAGCGCGCCCACCATTGCAGAGGAGAAGCACCTTGCCGCCGAGCTCCCGCTGATGGCGTGCAGTGGCAATGAGGGAGGAGAGACGATGCTCCGGGTCGGCTTTGCCAAGCCGTAAGCCTTGGTGAAACCTAATTCTACCCCTTCTTTCTGTACACCGTCTTCGCGGGGCTCGTCCCCTCCCTTCTCCAATTTATTATTCACCATCCTCAACCATTACCGGATCCATGCTCTTCACCTTCATCCCAACTCCATCCTCCTCCTATCAATCTTTGCCTTATATTGCGAGGCATTTTTGGGGGTGATGCCCTTCATCGCACTTTTCCGCCACTTCTTCTACCTCTGGATGGGCAGCTCCCAGTGCTCTGGGTGCGCTAGCTTCGTCGCGGCTCACGGTAGCAACGCGATCTCGTGGGCTGGGAAGAAGGTGGAGCTCTTCCAGCACAAGTGGATCTTCATGGACGCCAAGCGCTCCCTCGCTCGGCTGGAGCTACCGACCGCCTTCCCGGCGAAGCTGGACCGGTGGGCTCACGAGAAGCTCAGCGACCTCCATGCGAAGCGGTTGCTGGAGAAGATGACGGTTGACCTGAAGGCAGAGAAGCTGACAGGGGCCATGATCGTCAAGGAGTTCCTGATGCGGCGCTTGGCTCCGCTCCAGGTGCACTCGCGCCCCCTGTGGAGCTTCAAGTGTGCGGAAGATGACCTCCGGTTGCGCCCGGACGACCTGTCTGACGAGGAGCTGAGCAAGGTCGTGCACACCTTGCTCGAGAAGGACCAGGGAGGCCCCCCAGAAGCCCATCTCCTGCTGTACTGCCGCGTCGACAGGGAGAAGGTGGCCGCCGCCATGCCTGTCTTCAACGAGCGGGGGCTCGTGCCGCTGAAGCCTTCCTGCCTGTCGTGGTGTTGTCACGGCAGATGTCCTAGTGTGAGGACTTAGTCGTGGAGCCATCACAACGAAGTTAGCTTAAAGGGGTTAAACGGGACAAAGGACACGGGGAGTTTATACTGGTTCGGCCCCTTGCGGTGAAGGTAAAGGCCTAATCCAGTTTGAGGTGGTATTGCTAGGGTTTCGATGACCAGGGAGCGAATACGCTTAACCTGGCTCTCGATCTGTTGTTTCTTGTCCCTAAACCGCCGCCGGGTCGTCCCTTTATATACACAGGTTGACGCCCGGCAGTTCACAGAATCCCAGCCGGCTCATAAACGTGTCCGGCTCGGTATCTACTCTTTCCTATCTTACAATACAAGTCATACGCCTGTGGCGGTTTATGTCTATGGGCCCTAACCCGCCTCTGGGATTTGGGCCTTCTTATTAAGTCTCTTTCATAAGTCGCCATCTTCTATGTCTTCATGGGCTTCAATACTGGTAGATCATCATGAGCATATTCCGGCCCCTCCTGGGCGGTTTATACTCAATAGTTATATCCCCAACATTAGGCCCCAGGTTGATTTGAACTTGTTCACATCAATCGTCAACACTTAGAAAAATCCCTCCTTCATTACCTTCGCGAAACTTATAACTCGCCATGACGTCATCTTCTGGAATCATGATAATCCGCCATGATGTCACCTGCCATTAACTTTACACTAAGCCAAAATCTTTTAATGTATCTCCTTTTCTTTAATGAATCTGCAAAAATCAAAGGCGTCTGCACGTCTACATATCGGTTTTTTGATCTCCTCAATTCCCGCGCTTGCCATTTATCCATTCACCTTATAAATAGGACCGGGGGTCACTTTCACTTCCCCCCATGCCTCTTCGTCTCATCGTCTTCCTCGCGACGCCCTAGCGCTTCGAGCTCAGCCGCCGGCATCAAACTTTTGCCTCAATGTTGGCCGCTGCATCAACCTGTTCGGACCAGACTCCACTCGCGCGTCTTCGCTGTTTAACAGCCTCAGTGAGTTCTTCCTCCTCCCCTGTGCAGATCTGGTTAGAGTTCTCCCAAACTTATGGAGGTTCGGTGCTGTTCTTCGCCTGTTCTTCACCGTAGCATAAATGGCGGACTCAAACTTGATATATTCCTGTGCGGTAGTAATAATAGCCCTTCTTTTTCCATCAGATCGTCTTTTTTATGTAGCAAACCCCATCTGGAACTTCATAAACTGCTCAAGCACCAATTTTTAGGTCTGAATATATTCTCTTTTTCCCACACGCGGTAGATCCGAAATTGCGATATCAATCTATGAAAACTGTTTTTCAATACTTAGTCACTTTCCCACTTTAGATCTATACTTTCAATATCTGTGTAGGCAGTTTAACTCAGAAAATAATAACCCACCGGGTACCATTAGTCCCCTCTTAAACCGCCAATTGCTCATTTTTGCAACTTGATAACGCCAACCTCCGGTTTAGCCCTTTTGCATGCTTCACCACTTTCTGCTTTTTAACCTTTAACGGATTAACCATGAATCTTAAACCGGCATAAACCTTCTTCTAGGTTATTGAACAAATGGCCATGTCCTTTTACTCCTGCAACTGGGTTCAATCCCGGGTTACAGAAGAAAGGCTGAATGGGTTTGTTGCCACTGGCGCTTTAGCAAAAAAGGAAGTCATCCACTGGAGAGTCCCTGGTCCTGAAAATTCTCCTGAACCCAAGGAAGGGGAAGTGATCGTTTTTGCTGACCATCTGAGTCGAGGATTTAGCCCTCCGGATCAAAAAAATTCCGTGACGTGCTTCATTTCCTCCAACTCCACCCTCAAGATATATCCAACATTTGCAACTTTCAAGTGTTCTATGAAGCTTATCTGCAAGAGGAGCCCACAGTTGAATTGTTCAGAGACTTCTACTATCTAAACCACCGTACAAAATTTGTGGACGGGCCCAATACTGAACTTGGCGGGGTGTCAATCCAAAAGAGGAAAGATGTCAGCTTCCCTCATGCTAACCATCATAGCCATCCCAAGGACTGGAATCAAACTTGGTTGTATTGCCGAGATACATCTCTAGCTGGTGAGAATCCTCTGCCGGGTTATCGTTCTCACCGGCTTAGCAGTACACATCCACTCCCCCAAAGACTTAGCGCAAAGGAACGAGCAAAATATGCACCACTACTCTCAAAGCTCAGAGCCTTTGTGGAAAACGGTTTAACAGGCGTTGATTTCGTCCGTTGCTGGGGTGTCCTAGAGTATTTTACCCTTAAGCCATCGCCCTGGTTTAATGTGTGAATATACAGGGGACTTGAAAGATCCTCAATGCCACATTGACATTCAGGTGGATCGATTTGAAGTTACTCAAATTGTCGGGAAAATCTTTGGGTATACGGTGGTGAAAAGACAAAATAGGACTTAGTCCTTTCTGTGCTACAAATAAACCGCTAGCTGTAAGAACTGCTCAACTCCTGCTTACTCCATACTCTTAATACTCCCTTATGATCTTTTCAACTTTTAACAGGGTGATGATCCATTCTGGAAAAGGAAGCCGCAAGATAAACCGGCCAAAACAGCTCGCCCCAAGACCAAGGTCCACAAGAAGCCTGCCAAGAAGAAAACCGTCGAATCCACCGAATTGAACATCGATGATGACATTGATAACCCGGAGTCAGAGGTAGAACTTGATTCTCTTGGCTCCTTTTTCATACACCTCATTGACAATGATCATTATCAGGATGACGCTGAGGCTAGCCATGCTGGTGACATAGAGGTAATTATTCTTTCCTCCGGCTCAGATCCTCTGCCAACACAGAAAACCCGTCAAGCAAACCAGAAATTAAGATTTTCACACCCTCTAGCTTACTTGGATCCAAACTTTCTTTTGAAAAAACAGCAACACGAAGCTCGCCGCACACCCGGCATAGTGGCCAGGTGGTTACTTCCTCTGGTTTACCAAACACACGGGTTCGTAAATGCCGCCCAGAGGTCTCTTATACTTCTAACACATGTTATCCCAAGGCAGGTTATTTCCGACATCCTCTTAATCCGTCTGATTCAAATTATCAGGGAACTTCCCATTCTTCCTCTGGCGAATCAACAGGGATGCAAATTCCAACCCTCAAAACAGTTCCTGGGTGAGCATATTAATTGACCCTTCATATCTTATACTTGATCTTTATACCGACCTGATGTATACTTGTTATTTTCAGGGCCAAAGCCAGAGCCAGTAAAAAGGCTAAAGTGAATAATCTGGCTGATGACCCCATTCCATCTGAACCGGAAAGGACCCCTGAACCGTCAAATCCAAATGCTGAAAACATTCCTGATGACCCGCCACCGCAAGATCATGAAACTAAAGCTGAACATATGGAAGTTGATCCGATGATTCAGGCTGATAAACCGCCGAGCCCAACTAAAGCTGCAGATGACAAAGCTGACGATGTTGTGGTTACTGGCTTTGGTTGCACATCCCCTGGCAACCCTATTGCTCTGTCAAAACATAGTGCAAAAGAAGAAATCTCTGCTGTTGACAAGGGCAAGTGGAAAGCAGACTTGGAAAGCTATGCCCACCTCAGCGCCCAAGATATCCATTCTGGGTTTTTAAACCGTTTGTACACAAGCCGTGACTATGAAGCTGGTTTAGTGAACATGATGAAGGAGCGGTATGAGGTAACTGCTATTAACTCTGCATAAATATTCTTCTCGTAGCCGCCAAATTTATTGGACATGATAGAATGTTCTGTAGAATAAGAACTCTTCAACTTTGCATGTGTAGCCCCCAAGGGCCGGTTTATACTTTCAAGATAAACCGGAACTTGAGTACAATAACTCTTCAAGTTCGCCTGTGTAGCCCCCAAGGGCCGACTTAACAAATATGTTAAGTTGGGACTAATTATGCTGTAAGGCTCAAAATTCTTGTTTTTTAGGGAAAGGACAGTAGGAGAGGCTCCTACTGTGTTTTCATATATAATGGAGTTACTTTACACAATTACATCATATTTACAAGCAGCTCCACCCCACCCCACAGGGAGCTGTGTTTTGGTTAGAGGTGAAAATAGGAATACAGGCCAAGTATGTATAACAAGAAGCTACTTGTATGTCAAAGATCAGCTATGAAGGAAGTTATGAGGGAAGAATGAGCCCTCTTGGTTCGGTGCTATAGCAGGCCGAAATCTTTCTTGAACCCCTGGAGCTAGGAGTTGATGGTAGGGTCCACCCTTCTAAAATGCTTGTTGTTTCTTTCCTTCCACAAACTTAAAGCTGCCACGAGGAAAATGTCAAGGAATAGTGGGCCGCTCCAGGTGTCTTTGGTGGTTCGCAATAGGTGCAGACGACAGTCAAACCTCGGCCAAATGATCCTAAGTTGTCGCCAACAAGCTTGACTGAAAGGACACGTAAAAATCATGTGATCCACCGTCTCTTCATCTGGGCCCCCACAAAGGCGGCAACTGTAATCATCACCGATGTCATAGTGGCGTCGTTTCAACATGTTACATGTGTTGAGCCTGTCATGAAGTAAGAGCCAGCCCAAGACTTTAGTCCTCATGATGCAATGAGAAAGCCATAGTCATTTGAAGATGTGGTGGGCATGCGCGTCTCTAAATAAATACTGATAGTAGTCTGCTGATCTGTACTCCGTCTTGCCCCAAATATAGTGCCAAACATCATTAATAGAACTGGTCGGGCTCATGTGTAGGGAGAGCATTTGGATATCTCGCACCTCAGACAAAGCCTGTGGAGAGAGTGGTAGGTGGAAGGCTGCAGCTAGTGACGTGGTCTCCAAGAACCCCTTGATGGAGATATCTTCATGCATGGCAAAGGAGAAGGCATGGGGGTGTGTGTTTTGTAGGACATCGTATCCCCATAGATCCTTCCAAAACAACGCAGAAGTGCCGGACACCACTTGCACTGGGGATATGCCACGGAAGATTGGAGTGAGCTTCAAGATGTCTCGCCACCAGAAAGAGCTGACCGGTGGCACAACATGTGGTATCTTGTCGGTGTAGTAGGCATCCCACACGAGCTGCACCCCATGGTATATCCATCTTGTTATAAAACTTATGGAGGAATTTCATTAGCAAGGCCTCATTTTGCAGCTCGATGTTGATGACCCCGAGACCTCCATGCTTCTTGGGCTTACAGACCATCTCCCATGCGGCAAGGGAGTTGCCTTTCTCACCTTGTTCAGATTTCTTGATCCAAAGACATCTCCTCCTGATCTTGTCAAGCATCTCAATCAGTTTTGGCGGGAACTTAAGCGTGCACATGGAGTAGATGAGGAGCGAGGTAACAGTAGCATTAAGCCAAGAGAGCTTCCCGCCATACGACATCATTGCAATAGTGGAGGTGAGACGGCGTTCAGCACTACATACCAGTGGCATGAGATCGAGGATCGTGGGCTTGGAGGTACCAAGGGGCAGACCAAGGTATGTAAACGGCATCGACCCAACAAAGCAACCAAAGAGATTTGCAAAGGTAGCAGCTGCTTCAGCAGAGAGATTGATTGGTATGAGCGTGGACTTATGAAAATTGATTCGCAAGCCAATCGATGAAGCATAATCAGTCAGCATCCCTTTCATGGTGGCAGCTTGTTGTGAGCAGGCTGGCATTACTAGAATCGTATCATCCGCGTATTGGATCATCGGATATTCCGTTTGACCTGCACAAGGGAAGGGCAGATGGATTCGACCTTGTCGGAAGGCATCATTAATGGCAGCCTGGAGAAGGTCAGCGGCAAGAACAAAGATCAGGGGGGAGAGCGGGTCACCCTGGCGTACTCCAGTACGGTAATGAAACTGGTGGCCAGGAACCCCGTTAAGCAACACAGAAGATCTGTTAGTAGAAAAAATACAATCAATCCAAGACAGCCACTTGTCATTGAATCCCATGTGTTTCATGATGTTAAGCATGGGGGCGTGCTCGATCGTATCGAAAGCCTTGGCGAAATCCAACTTAAGAAGAATAATCTCTCGCTTCGAGGCTTGACATTGATGAAAGTACGGGAAGGCCCAGGCAAGACAGTCTCGGATCATGCGCCCTTTGATGAAACCATATTGGTTTCTGTGAACTATTTGTAGGATGACATGCTATAAACGATTGGCAAGGTGTTTGGTAATCAGCTTTAGACAGCAGTTGAGGAGTGTGATCGGCCTATAGTCATTCACTGTCTCATGGGAGTTTGTTTTTTGGATCAGAGTAATCAGACCATCATTTATGCTTGTGAGGTCAAGACTGCCTTCGTGAAATTGGTCACACAGTGAATAGAAATCATGTTTGATCAGAGGCCAGCACGCTTTAAGAAATGCGCCACTAAAATCGTCCGGACCAGGTGCTCGGTCAGAAGGCATATCTTTAATCACCTCGTCAATTTCAGCATGTGTGAATGGATCAGTCAGGTGGTCTAGGTTTGCATGATGTTGTATGATATCAGGGAGATTAAACCTCATTTCAGTTGGTCGAGAGGTACCCAGGCGGTCAGTATAAGTTTGAAAGAGTAGAGCCTCTTTCTCAGCATGATCATCTACAGTTTCTCCCACGTCATTTCTGAAGCTAGCAATGTTGTTGCGTTTAAACCATTCGGTGGCAACAGCTTGGAAGAAATTTGTATTTCTCTTCTCCGAATTTGATCCAACGGATGGTACAACGTTTCTTCCAGTACAGGTTTTGATAATTGAGAAGGCGCAAGAGGTGTTTCTTAAGTATGTTGCGGAAATTCATCTCAGGTATTGTCCAAACTCTATTGTTTTCAAGCTCATCTAATTGCGCCAAGGTCTCATTACAGTTGGTGATGGCTACCGAGAGGCAAGAGATGTTTTTACTCCAATTTTTTAGGGCATATCGAAGCGCTTTGAACTTACGGCAAAGGACATTCGCAGCATTATGAGATCTAACAGGTCTATTCCAAACCTCGTGAACTATGTCATTGAAGCCAGGGTGCAAAATCCAGTAGGGTTCGAATCTAAAAACTTTGCTGCGAGGTATAGTGGTTTGGATGGAAACCAGACAAGGCACATGGTCAAAGACAGGCTTACCGAGGGGTTTAACCATGGTGTTAGGGTAAACGTTAGTCCAATCACACAAAAAAATACACATCCGTGACATTTTGGGCCGAACTAAAATCTTTTGTCATACATATGACACTTCTATGACGATAATTGTGACAAAACCCGGTATCATCATAGATGTGGTGGGCTCCTACTTCTATGACAAAAAATAATGACAGAAAATGGGCTTTTCGTCACAGGCGGGCGGAGATGCAGCTGCATGACATTCTTTGGGCCGCCCATGACGGAAAAAACCGTGGTAGAAGCAAGGGGAGGAAAATTTCGGGAGTTCCGATTCGATGGGTGGTGGGGGCGGCGATCTTGTCCTGACCCTTAATTGGTTGTAATTAGTGGCATCAAAGATCCATGCATCATGTTTAAACTTATTTGAAAATTGAAATGGGGATTGCCTAAACCCTAGCATCAAAGGAATCCACTAGGTTCACCTAAAATATTTTCAGTAATCCAAATGGCCTTCAAAAATGTTCATCATTTATGGGAAATGTCAAAAAATAACTGAGGTGATGCACATTTTCCTTGACATATTTGGGCTCTGAATTGAATCATATGGTATTTTCATTTGGGCATTTAAATACTATAAAATATTTTAAATGCTCAAATAATCATAAACTTAAATGTTTGTTGTTGGATATTTTCCAAACAGTGGGCTTGAGCAAGTTTCATGATTTTTGGGATAGTATTAGTATTTTTAATAAAGCCCTAAAGACTACAGAATAATAGAAAAACAAAAACAATTAAGAGAGAGAGAGAGAGAGAGAGAGGAAGCTTACTCGGACCACCCACCAGACTGGGCCGGCCCACCTGGCCCGTGCCAGTCATCACCTACCCGCCAAGAGGCGGAGGAGGAGACAGCCCACAGCGCCGTGTGCCACCTCCTGCCTGCCTTGTGGCGAGCTCTCCCTTTCCCCCCTCGCGCCACGGAGACGCCCAGCACCACGTTGCACCTCTCCCCTCTTTCCCCTGGACCCCTTCCCCTCCTCTGCTTTCCGTGTGGCACCACCGAACACACCCGCCGCCGCCAACGAGCACCACCACGGCCACCGGCCTCCACACGCCTCTCGACGCGCCAAGAAGCTCCGCCACGACCTATACACCGCCCCGCCAAGCCACCCGAAAGCAGCGCCTACTGCAGGGCTCCCGACCTCTTCTTCAAGCTTGCCGCCGAGATCGCCGGCGACCGTGTGCCCTCCCCGACGCCTCCCCGAGGACGTCTTCCGCCCCGTTCAAACCTCCGTGAGCTCCTGCCACTAACCCCTCTCTTCCCCGCGTTATTTGCACCATGTAGCCACCAATTCCACCGGAGCCGCGAGCTCGGTTCCGCCGGCCAAGTCGCCGCCGTGGCCACAGCCACCCCTCTTTGTGTCCGAGCATACCATCGTGCTCGGCACGTTCTCATGAGCCCGTAGCCGCCCGCAGCGCCTCCTCGTGAGCTCTGTAGCGCCACCCCGAGGATGCCGATCTACAGTCGCCGCTAAACCTCGTCGCCGGCCACTTTTCCGGCCGCCCCAGCTCCATCTGCCACAACCACTGGATGCGCCCCACCGCCAGCTCTCCGTAGCCGCAAACCGTGCACGAAATGGTCCTCCGTAGCGCGAGCCCGAGCAACTCCGGCGAGCCTCCGCCGCGAGATGTGGTCGCGGCACCTAATCCGGCGATGCTGACGTGGCGTTGCCATTAGCGGCTAATCCCCCAATTAGCACACTAACAGACACTGATAGCGGGCCCCACCACAGGGTCAAACCCCAGTCGGCGCTAGTTTTGACCGTGGTTTAGTCCCTGGGTCAATGACACATGGGTCCCACCAGTCGGAGTTGACCCTGGTCAACTCGGGCTGACTACCGACGCAAAGAGTGACACAATGCTGATGTCATTAATCATTTTCTCGTTTAAAACTAATCAGGAAATTCCAGAAAATGGCCAACACTTCTAAAATTCATATAAAATCAACAGTAACTCCAAATGAAATAAATTATATATGAAAAATTATCAGAAAAATCCAATCTATCCATCTGTACCATTTTCATGCATGTTTGATCAAGTTAACTTCACTGTTTAGGATGAAACATGAATAGGGCAACTTTAATAATAGTTTTGGAGTTGGGATTTGATATAGTTTTGAATTCCACTTCAATCAAAATGACTTGCTGTTGCATTAGCCCAAATCACAGCATATTGCCATGTCATGATCATGCATCATATTGCTGCATTGCATTGATTGTGTTTCTTCCTTGTTTGTCGGTGCTTGTTCCCTCTCGGTAGGCGTATCCCGACGATGAGTTCGATGACACGGATGAAGAACTATATTATCTTCAGAAGTGCCAGGCAAGCAAAACCCCCTTGTTCATTCCGATATAATCCCACTCTCTCGCTCCTGCTCTATTTTACTGCATTAGGACAACAACGATTCATCTGTTACTTGCTGCGGTAGTTGAACCCCTTTTATCCTCTGCATGACCTGTCATTCCACAGTAAATAGATGAAACCCACTAGCATGAGTAGGAGTTGTTTGAGCCCTGTTGTGCCTACTCATTCTTGCTTGTTTGTCATGCCTGCTACTTGTTAGAGTTGAGTCTGATCTGATTCATCGGGGATGAATCGGACGTGTGTGAACTTGTCCTACTATGTGTGAGCTAAGTGTGTGAACATGATTTGGTAAAGGTAGCGGTGAGAGGCCATGTAGGAGTACATGGTGGGTTGTCTCATTGCAGCCGTCCTCGTGAACTGAGTTCGTGTTTGTGATCCATGAAGCAGTTACTACCACACATTGGGCTCCGGGCACTCCAAGCTCTCTCGACTTATTAATCAACTTGATCTCTGTCCGGGAGTTGCAACTAGTTTCTGGTGTTTGTAGGATATGTGTTGGGGGCCGTGCGTAGCGCTGACCCTAGGGGTGGGCTATGTTGCGGTAGATACAGCGAGGCATGGTGTACCGGGACGCCCGTTTGGTGTCTCGGGAACCCTGCTCTCATCGTTTGGGGCCGTGAGCGACACCCCGGCCAGATCTCCCTGCGGATGGAACCCGAATAGGCGATAAACCTGGACTAGGGACTTGAGTGTTTAGGTAGGCTGTGGCCGACACCCACGTTGGGCTTCCGCTTGAAGGTTGCCGAGTACATGTCGTAAACGGCGGTAAGTGGTGAGCGTGTGTGAAGAAGTACACCCTGCAGGTTAATATGATCTATTGAATAGCCGTGTCCGCGAAAAGGACTTCGGGTTGCCTATATCAGTTCATAGACAAGTGAAAGTGGATACTCTAAAATGCGCAAGATAAGCGTGAGTGCTATGGATGGCGTTCTCGTAGGGAGACGAGAGCGGGTCCATAGTGGTGTATTGATATGGTGATTATGTGGACTCGTGTGCGCCACCTCAAAAGAGTTACTTGCAGTCGTAGTTCAGGATAGCCACCGAGTCAAAGCTGGCTTGCTGCTGTCAAACTCCACCACCCCCCCTTTGTTGATAATGATGCATATGTAGCTAGTTCTGATGTAAGTCTTGCTTAGTACGTTTGTACTCACATTTGCTTATTTTATGTTTTGCAGAGAGACTTCAGTCTTGCTAGTAGTTCCGCGTGGACTTCGACGTTTAGCTTGTTACCTCAGCTACGATCTTGTGCCTCGGCAGATCTCAGTAGATAGTCGGGCTTCTCAGCCCTTTTTCATTTTATAGATGTCGTACTCGGACATGTTAAGCTTCCGCTTGTGCTTTGACTTGTATGCTCGAGTCTTTGGGTCATGAGACCCATGTTTGTAATATCTCGCTCCTCGGAGCCTAATGAATAAATATTTGAGTCGAGAGTTATGTTGTGATGCCATGTTGTATTTACACATATTGAGCATATTGTGTGTATGTTTGAAATGCTTGGTATGTGTGGGATCCGACAATCTAGTTGTTTATCCTTGGCAGCCTCTCATATGGGGAAATGTAGTCTAGTGCTTCTGAGCGATAGTAGTTCGCTACAGCCGGTTCACGGAGTCCTGCTAGCCCAAAGACTACTGCTTTGGACACTTGATGGCGGCATGTGTTTCACCTCGTTCCTATGTCTGTCCTTCGGGAAATGTCACGCGGTGACATCCGAGTCCTGCCTAGCCTGCTACTGATCCGGGTTGCGAGTCCTGTTAGCCAGTGCTACAGCCCGATTCATACGTTGATGACCGACATGCTCGATGTGATTCATGTATGCCTGTCCCCATGGGTTAGTGCCGCTTTGGGTTCACGACTAGCCATGTCGGCCCGGTTCGTTGTCATATGGATGCTAGCGACACTATCATATCGTGAGCCAAAAGACGCAAACGGTCCGGGCCATGGTAAGGCGACACCCGTGGGAATACCGTGCGTGAGGCCGCAAAGTGATATGAGGTGTTACCGCTAGATCGATGTGACTTGGAATCGGGTCCCGACAGCATTGGTATCGAGCCTGACTGCAGAGGATTACCAAGCCAAACTGGTGAAGTTGTGTCTAGAAATGCTTTAGTTATGTAAGGGAATTGATTGTGGAAGGGAACGTAAGGCTCTTTTTACTCCTTATACCTCACGGCCTTCTGATCTGAGTCATCCTCTTCTCTTCTACGGGATGAAGAACTAGGCCTTCTCATCTATCTATCAGGATGACGTGTTACTAATCCATAGACTTTTAAGATTGTTGGTTTTAAGCCCCAGTTCAGTTCCTACTATTTCTGTATGATAATTGTTGATCTCGGAACCTTGATATTGTGATGTTGAGTGGTTATGCCACCATTTTTGCAGGATGTCTCAAATCATTTTGAGCATTTACATCCGTTATGCTGTCCGAGTCATCCCAGGTCTCTAAATAGTCTGATGCATTTGCAAATCCTTTCCTTCCGTTCCCGATGTCCTTTTGGTCAGAATAAGCACACTAATCGGTAAGTTGAGGTACTTTGTTGCCTCGGTGTAGATGTTGGAGCTATTATTATGACCCTAGGTGTTTAGGAAGTCACCTAGAAATTTAGCAATGCTTTTGTATCCCCGGTGTGATGATTACGCCATTATTCTTGAAAGCATCCCGTCTTTGTTATTAGTTAGTAGGCATTCTATTCCTGGGTTCTTGAACCCGAGATTCACCCTACTTCATGTTGTTAGTATTTGCTAGTTCCTTTAGGATATTAGTAACCTTGCGACGATCCTCGAGGTCCGTGGTATTTCCTTCTTCCAAATACTATGAACTAGTTATGGCGAAGTTCTTTGAACCAAAAGATCACAACCAGAGTGCTCTTGAGGAGTACTCCATTCATATTGTGACTCTGCCAGTCCTACCTTCTCTGCATGGGTTATCCGGGAGAAATGTTGAGCTTTGCTCGATATTCTAATCCATGCCTCCACAACTCGAAAAGTTATATGTTCCTCGAGTTGTTCCTCCTTAGTTGTATTCCGATCCCCGTCTATCAGTTGATAGTCACGAGTAGTCGTGTTCTCGTCCTCATCGATGCCCATTTTTCTTGTGGTCCGTCAAGCCATTCTGTTCTGGAATGACTAGGAGAAACAAACTCCAGTACCTCATCCATATCCAGGATTGGGTCAAAGTAGTTGTATCCCGCAGATCAAGATGCCAATTCAGCTTTGTTCTGTTCTACCTTGGAGTATTACCCCCTTTATGTCAGAATTGTCATGAGAACTGCACCAACTCTCATGAATTCTTGACATAGTGATACTTCTCACCATCATCATTCATTCCTTGGTCCTCGTGTTGTTGTAACCGGAATGCCGACAAGTGAATTGTGATGTGTGAAATCAATACTCCGAGCAACTCGTTGCTTGGTAGCTAATGGACAATATCCTCATTCTTAGCGTGTTGGTTATTAAATCATCATCCTAAGATTGATCATGCTACCTAGTCCTTATTTCTGGTGCACACTTCGATTGATGAGTTAGGATCTTGTCAAGTCCTCACTCATTTGATCATATCGTCTTGCCTCAAAAGCAAGATTGTTCTCGAGCTTAGTAACATATTGGTGGTTCGTGACTTTCCAAATATCCTCTTGGAAGTGTTACCAGGTTGTTTCCTGACTGTTATGTTGAGCTCGTGATCAAGTTGGTTTTCTTGTAACCACCCTTTCTCCAAGAATCTGTGTTGGATATCCTTGAGCTAGTTGGTTAAGCTAGACAACAACTTGGAGAGTTGGAAGATAAAAGCTTGCCTAACTTAGTTCGTTCCAAAGGGATATTCTTGTGTAGTGTGTGTTGAAGAAAGATGATATCTTCATCGATTGGTCCGTGTGATCAGTTGCTGGACCTATTGTCTTATCAATCCTTTGATTTGAGTGTGGGCTATCGTCAAATCAAATCAGTACCAACGATGCTCGTAATGTTGTCTTACTCGTGGTTGATCCCTCGAGCATATACCATTACATCTTTTGGTCTGACCAATGCTATCACCGTGTTCACATGATGGTGGAAGTCCAGTGATATGGAAATTCCGATGAGTTGCTGTTGAGCCCATTAGCGGCATTCTGTCTCCCCCGTTATTCATGTTGAACATCAATCTAGTGTTGGAAACTTTATAAGCAATGTCTTTGTGTTCCGTTCATGAAGCTTATGCTTGGATGGAAGAAGTGACCTCCTCTAAATCACGTGCATTAGGTGCAAGTTGCCGCCATGAATTTGAGAAAGGTTTGTTTTGTTTCCCTTGGAATCATCCCAAGTCAGTCATGCATATGTGCGAAGTATTCTGTAGCTGGAGACTTGCAACCTTCATTCTATATGTATTCCTAGCACACCAAGCCACTGATTGACTTGTTCAAGGAAAAGAAGTCTATGCTTGGGCTCTAATCCATGGACTTGCGTAAAGACTTTGATATCCTCGATGATGGTTCCCCACCTGAACTCGGTAGTGTTTTGTTGTAAGACTACCATGTGGTCATGCTTGTCTGGGAAAACGTGTTCACATGTGTTTAGCAGAACTAGCTCATGTTTTGGAGCTTGCTACCTTGGTTCATTCCTCGAGAATCTCGCAATGCCATCTCGTCGAATTGTGTTGCAAACTTTCTTTTCATACATGCTGAGTTTGAAGTATCCTACTACCAATCGGATCTGAATCTCGGGCAGATATGATGGTTGGAACCTTCCCAACATTTGCATGTTGTTCCCAGCTTGCACCCCATTGTGCCAATTTTTCCATGGGATGTCCCTCTCAGTAATTGATGTCTAGGATCATCTTCAAAAGTGGTCCTACCATGGGTCCCATCCATTTCCGGTGATAAGCAAAATCATCCATTGTGTTGTCTTCAACAAGGTAGTCCACATCATCCATTCTAGTCCGAGTATGCCATTTCCACGAGCTCTTTCAATCAATCAATTGTAAATTGCCTTAAGCTGGTATGAAGAGTTCCAAAGATCTATGGATCAAAAGTAATTCCTTTTGCCACTTAAGGGAACAGTCCAACGAGTCACCTTTCCTAAGGTGTCCCGTTATGGAATCATGGCAATCATCTCCTTGTTACTTTGAAACCATGCACCATTTTACTTAAGCGTGGAATGGTTGCCTACCAATCTGAACCTTCGTCATCCATTTCTTTACCATCATTCCTAATGTGTGTTTGGTGTCTCAACTCAAGAGTTGTTCTTACGTCTCTCCATGAACTGATCTTGAGTTGCTCGATCTTCAAGAAGATTAAATCCTGTAGGATTTCCCCCTTCTTTCTGTTGTCGTGTCGAGTGAAGATCTCGAAAGAAAAGACGTCAAGACCAAGATGATGGAATGAATCAACATCTTAGAGAAGGGAAAATGGATCATGAAGATTGTGATAGTTTTTTGACTCCCCTTTTCCTCTTACCTCATGTCTTGAATCTCGGGGCGATCTTCTTGTTTAGTGGGGGTGAGTTGTCACAGCCCCAGAATTGGTTGTAATTAGTGGCATCAGCATCCATGCATCATGTTTAAACTTATTTGAAAATTGAAATGGGGATTGCCTAAACCCTAGCATCAAAGGAATCCACTAGGTTCACCTAAAATATTTTTAGTAATCCAAATGGCCTTCAAAAATGTTCATCATCTATGGGAAATGCTGTAAACAGTAACCATATGTGATGCACATTTTTCCTTGACATATTTGGGCTCTGAATTAAATCATATGTGTCACGCCCAAGATGCGACCCTATCCTAAAGGAACTCGATGGTCCCACCAAGGATAGAAGCGCATCTTGAAGACGCTTTTGCAAGGTGGATATCATTACATCAACATTACATAATACATAGGGATACATACATAAGGCACGAAGGCCACAAGAATACAACATCACATCATATACAAGATCAACATCCGACTACGGATGAATCATAAACAGAAGCTCAAACGACATCCACCCTGCTATCCCAGGCTGCCGACCTGGAACCTATCCCCTGATCGAGGGCGGCGAGGGTTCCGGCGAGGGGCGAGGGCGGCGTCGGGCGGCACACCGCCGGGCGGCGAGGAGGCGCTGGGCGGCGGATGGAGCTGGCGCCGAGGCTCGGCGTGGAAGCGCGGCGGGCGAAAGCTCGGCGGGCGGCGGCGAACGGGCGCGAGGCGGCGGCGGCGGGCGCAAGACGGAGGCGGCGGGCACGGGCACGGGGCGAGGCAGCCGGGCGGCGGCGCTGGATGGGCCGGAGGGCCAGCGGCGTGGGCGGCGGGGCGGACACGTGGCATGCCCCCGTTGGCTGCGGGCGGCGGCGGAACTCTGTCCGGCCGGACCGGACGTGTCCGGCGGCGGAGGGGGGATTTCGTCTAGGGTTTCGGGGGGGTTTGGACTGCGGAATTTCGGGGGAGGGGCATATTTATAGGTAGAGGGAGCTAGGAGAGTCCAAATGAGGAGCGGTTTTCGCCCACACGATCGTGATCGAACGTCCGAGAGCATGGATGGGAGTTAGCTGGGTTTTGGGCCACTTTGGAAGGGGTGTTGGGCTGCAAGGAGAAGGAGGCTTTTACTGTTACCCAGTTAACCGTTGGAGCATCAAACGACCTCCAAATGGCACGAAACTTGACATGCGGTCTACTGGTGCTATACCAAGGCCGCTTGGCAAACCTCGGTCCATTCCGAGAACCTTTAACACCCGCACACGAAAAGAGGCAAAAGGGGGCGCCGGGAGACATAGGAGTGCCGGATTGCAAAACGGACAACGGGGAAAATGCTCGGATGCATGAGACGAACACGTATGCAAAATGAAATACACATGATGACATGATATGAAATGCAGATGATGACATGGCAAAGTGCAACACGCAAGCACATGACATGGCAAAGATGGCGAATAACTGGCAGACACCTGGCGCATCGAATCCGGGGCGTTACAACACTCCTCCATTAACAAGAGATCTCGTCCCGAGATCTTAGGACCGAGACGGAAGGGAAAAGGGATGTGGTGAACGAAGAATTCAAGAGACGAAGCAAAGAATCAAGAGCACTCGAGAAGGAGAGAGGAACGACGAGAATGACGAGAATCAAAAGCTCACGGAATCAAGATAGACTCTGAAAGCACTCCGGTTGAGCAAGGACAGAATAGAACACGAACTTCAGAGGATGGAATGATACTTGATGAACTCTTGAAGAAAGAATTAAATCATGAAGAACCACCATGAAGAACTCCGGTGACAAAAGGATGATGAGATAAAATTGAAGGATGAAAGAATAAGATGAGCATTGCGATGATTTAGATGGAGGTTCCGACGAGATGGCCAAGGAAATTGAACTCTGGATAAGAAAAGATGAAAACACTTGGAACTAGAATTTATTCCTCACGAACAAACTCCGAAGAAAAAGATTAATCACTTTGATGAAATAAGAATAAGATTTATTGTATGCTTATCCTTCATCAAATTAAATTGATGACAAGCAATGGATTTGCATACTACTTATTCTTCTTGAAAAGGATTAAAGGGGGTATGGCACAAAACTTGAGAAAGTCTTCATGAACCACCGGTAGGATTGGAAAGAACGAATGGATTAATATGATAATCAAAGAAAAAGAATCTTGAACGAACCACCGTAAGAATTCGAAAATGACCGATGAAAGAGAAAGAATCACCGAGAAGAATTATTAGAACAAATATGCTAGAGGGGATTTAGATGCAAAAGAACAAGGAGATCATGAGCTGATTAAAGAACACTTGAACGAAGCACCGGGATAAATAGAGAACGATAGCTGGAATGATGGCCTCCGGTAAAAGAAACGGGAAAACAACTTCTGACATACTCCGGATGGGTGAAAAGAATAACTAACAAATGGAATAATTCGAGAGGATAATATGAAGCTTGAACCACGAATCTTCGGGAGAACGGGCAAGATTGAGAGGAAAAACTCTTCTTCGGTCTTCAGATGAAGACGAGAAACACCACCAAAATTACAGAGGTACTCTGGGAGAATGAAAAGCGAAGAGGTTGAGCCAACAATGAAATGATTTGAAATCGATCTTGGAAAAGGCATGTGACTGATGTGATCCATTCTCACGTCACACTCCGAAAAGAATTGGGAATAGCTCCGGGGAAATAGAAGAGTCAGGTAAGATCCTGGGAAAAGACCTGTGGGTTAGGGCCCACTAAAAGAAAACACTGTTGGAAAGGGATGTTGAACAGATAGATGATGCACCGGAACAAATGAAATATCGGACTGAGGTGACAACCTCGAAATAATAGAATGCGAACATGAATATTCTGAGATGTCTTCCATACTCCGGGATAAAAGAATGGCGAGAGGAGGAACGAGCAAAGGGAAATATTTGAGCTGATGGAAAGAATACGATCGACAACGAAAAACTTGACTTGGATCCACCGGAAAAAGAAAAAGGGATGAAGAATGACGAACTTGATGAGAATTCACCGGTTGAAATAATTGAGGGAAGACTGAAGAGGCTCCACACGAATGGAATTGATGGTCGGAAGAAACTCGAACTCCGGGAATAATAGGGTGGGAGGGCGGGAAAACAAAGGTAACTTGGAAGGGGAAATCGACGGATATCTTGAAGAGAAAAACACCGGTTGAAATCATTGAGAAGAGAGAGCAAAAACTTCACGCGAGTAGGATGGATACTCGATTACGGACTCCGGTTCCGAGAAGAAGAAGGGTGGGTGGGTGGGAAAAGAAAAACAACTGAGGGTTGAACTTGCAAAGATGAAGAGGCTCGAGTCGACTTGACGAGAAATGCACCAAACAAAAGAGGATGGACAACTCACGACACTAACCACGTGATCCTAAAGAAAAATTTGAACGGGAACATGAGTAATTCAAAACACCTACGTCAAGATTCCTGACCAGAGCGACGAAGGGATTGAGGAGTAAAAAGAATTCCTACTCTCCGATATAACTAGACTCTGAAAATAGTTTTTCTTCTAGACTCAACAAGGGCCAAACTACACCATCAATCAAGGGGGCTCCTAGGGTCGGTCGAGGCTCTGATACCAACTTGTCACGCCCAATATGCGACCCTATCCAAAAGGAACTCGACGGTCCCACCAAGGATAGACTCGCATATTGGAACGCTTTTGCAAGGTGGATATCATTACATCAACATTACATAATAGATGGGGATACATACATAAGGCACAAATGCCACAAGAATACATCAACATCATACACAAGATCAACATCCAACTGCGGATGAAACATAAACAGAAACTCAAACGACATCCACCCTGCTAGCCCAGGCTGCCGACCTGGAACCTATCCCCTCATCGAAGAAGCAGAAGAAGAACTCCAAAACAAGCAACATCGCTCTCGCGTCATGGTCATCGCATAACCTGTACCTGCAACAGGTGGTGTAGTAATCTGTGAGCCACGAGGACTCAGCAATCCCATTACCATGGGTATCAAGATTAGCAAAGCTTACTGGGTAAGGAAGGGGTAAAGTGGTGAGGTTGCAGCAGCGGCTAAGCATATATGGTGGCTAACATACGCAAATGAGAGCGAGAAGAGAAACAAAGGAACGGTCGTCAACTAGTAATGATCAAGAAGTGATCCTGAACTCCTACTTACGTTAAACATAACCCAGAAACCGTGTTCTCCTCTCGATCAACCCCAAAAGAGACACTCACGATTCGCATTACGGTTGGTGTATTTTAGAAGAGTTTGCTTCAAGTTTACTACAACAGGATATTAACAAATTCCCATCGCCACATAACCGCGGGCACGGCTCTCGAAAGTTTATACCCTGCGGGGTGTCCCAACTTAGCCCATGATAAGCTCGCAATCAACGAAGGATATTCCTTCTCCCGGAAGACCCGATCAGTCTCGGAATCCCGGCTACAAGACATTTCGACAGCAATAAAACAAGACCAGCAAAGCCGCCCGGATGTGCCGACAAATCCTGATAGGAGCTACACATATCTCGGTCTCAGGGCACACCGGATGAGCAAGACGTCGGGTTGGCATAGACCCTGATTGCCCAGGGGGCGCCGGACATCGCTCGGTTTGGGCCATCACTTGGAGAAGCACTGGTCCGGGGGGGGGGGGGTAAAATAAAGATGACCCTCGAGAGCGCGACTCCCAAGGGAAAAAGGGCTAGGTGAGACAAATGTAAAACCAAGGTTGGGCCTTGCTGGAAAAGTCTTATTCAAAGCAAACTGTCAAGGCGGTCCCATAAATCACCCGACCGCGTTAGGGACGCAAAATCCGGGAACATAATACCGATATGACGGAAACTAGGGCGGCAAGAGTGGAACAAAACACCAGGCATAAGGCCGAGCCTTCCACCCTTTACCAAGTATATAGATCCATTAATAATATAATAAATATTGTGATATCCCAACAAGTAAACATGTTCCAACAAGGAACGGCACCTCCATGTTCCAACAAGGAACAAACTTCATCTTCACCTGCAACTAGCAACGCTATAAGAGGGGCTGAGCAAAGCGGTAACATAGCCAAACAACGGTTTGCTAGGAAGGGTGCAAAAGGTTAGAGGCTGACATGGCAATTTGGGAGGCTTGAGCAGCAAGTGATAGGTAGCGCAGCATAGCGATAGAACGAAGCAACTAGCATAGCAATGATAGTAGTGAGATCCAGGGTAGCGGTCATCTTGCCTGAAATCCCTCAAGGAAGAAGAACGAGTCCATGAAGAAGACGAACGGATGAAGCCGAACCAAGCATAGACGAACGAATCCTCACGATCGCAACGAAACAGGAACTAACAAGAAGAAGCACACAACATAGTAAACACACCCCACATATACAAGACATGATGCACATCAAACATGATGCATGACAAATCTAGATGAAGCTACTCATGGCAAGAGATGAGGCAAACAAGAACAACACATCAAAGCAAGTTTAAATGAGGCCGGGAACAACATATAACAATTCCGGTAAGTCCTCATATGAAAATTTCGAAATTGGTCCAGATCTGAATAACTTTATGTGCAAGTTGTTAAACAGCAATTTAAAATGCACCAATATGATCTACACGAAATTCTAGTCAAGTTACATATAAAGTTCATTTAATTCGGAGCTACGGCCTAGAAGATATGAGCAAAACAAGTTAACCATGGCATTGATGCAAAATGCATACAAACATCAAGCAAACACCTCAAAACAAGGATGCAACATGATAATATGAAACTACATGCAAAAACAAGCAAGTTTCATATAGAGCACACCCAAAACGGAGCAACGGTTCAACACATACACATGAAACAAGGCATACAACAATCTGTTCATAACAGCAAGTAGGCATATTGCAAGCATCAAAACAACATGCTACAGGACCTCAACAAGAAAACAAAAGGCATGGGCATGATGTACAGGTAAAGCATGACAAAACATGAACACTGAGCTATCTCCAGAAATCACTAGAACATGCTCAAAAGCACATGGCAAGATTGCAAATAATAACAGTTTCAGACTTATCAGGAAATAACATCAGGTTGCAATGTTTAGAGCTATCAAACAACATGTTACAGGAACTTATCATGGCAAACAAAGGCATGGCATGATTCTACTAATTGCATAGAACAGAAATCCCTTACTTACCATAAGCCAAAAAGGATTAGAAGATATGATGGCACCCATGTAAACATGGCAAGTTGTATTACAGATTCATACATGGCAGGAACAACAATAAGTAGGCGTGTTGGTGAGCTTGAACCACTCACCACAGAGCAATACATGGCATGGAAAGGCAACCAACAATAATAATACATGGCATAGAATCTATACATGGCAATAACAACATCATAGCATACACGGATCCACTATAACAACCTTGGCAAAATTGAATAACATGTAAATGACCTGCCAGGAAACATTTTATAGCAAAAGTAGAGCTCGATTGACTCAAGCTATGGCACTCCATAATTGGAAAAAAGGGCATGGATGGATAGAGCAAGACATGTATAACAAAACATCCTTACTGAAGTATCTCAAAATAAGCATGGATCTCTCGGTAGCATCAAGTTAACATGGCATACAAATATCAGCAAAACAGGGGCTGAAATCAGCAACATCATGAAGCCTAGTTTGCATGCTTGTGCTAGTCACCACATAGATCACAAAAATAAATGGTATACACCCCTGTAAATATGGCATGGCATATTACAAAACACATGTAGGACTCAAGTTCATAGGATGCACACATCAATCATGGCAAAAATGACAAAAGTGCATGTTCTGATAAGAATCTGAAACTAACATCACATAGCCATCTTCTAACAGCACTTCGGGAAACAAGATGAGCTCAAATGAAAATGATGCAATGAGATTAAATGATGTACTCGTCTAGTCGAACAATTTGACATATTACACGCACGAAACGGAGTAATATGCAGAGAGTTATGACATGATGAATATGGCATGATAATGTTGAAATAGCTCGGGACTTGGTGGAAATATGGAGGTCAACCTTGCAAACGGATCTGGATCTGGGCACGGTTCCCGAGGCAGGCGGCGGCTCGCTGGAGAAGACGACGGGGAAGGCGGCCGGAGCTTCACCGGAGGAGGTCCGGCGAGGGCCGGGCGGGCGCGGTCGGGGCGGCGCTGGGGGGTACACCGGCGGCCGGCGGCGAGGCAGGCGGCGGCGGATGGAGCTGGCGGCGGGGGCTGGGCGCGTGGGCGCTTGCGGGCGAGCCCGCCGGCGGCGGCGAATGGGCGCGAGGCGGCGGCGGGCGCAAGACGGGAGGCGGCGGGCACGGGCACGCGGGCGAGGCAGCCCGGGCGGCGGCGGATGGGCCGAGAGGGCCGCGGCGGCTCTCCGCCGCGGGCGGGCGGCGGGGCGGACACGTGGCATGCCCCGTTAGCTGCGGCCGGCGGCGGAACTTATCCGCCGGACCGGACGTGTCCGCGGCGAGGAGGGATTCGTCTAGGGTTTTGGGGGTTTGGACCTGCGGAATTTCGGGAGGACATATTTATAGGTAGAGGGAGCTAGGAGAGTCCAAATGAGGAGCGGTTTTCGACCACACGATCGTGATCGAACGACCGAGAGCATGGAGGGGAGTTAGCTGGGTTTTGGGCCACTTTGGAAGGGTGTTGGGCTGCAAGGAGAAGGAGGCTTTACGGTTACCCAGTTAACCGTTGGAGCATCAAACGACCTCAAATGGCATGAAACTTGACAGCGGTCTACGGTGCTATACCAAGGCCGCTTGGCAAACCTCGTCCATTCGAGAACGTTTAACACCCGCACACGAAAAGAGGCAAAAGGGGCGCCGGAGACATAGGAGTGCGGATTGCAAAAGCGGACAACAGGGAAAATGCTCGGATGCATGAGACGAACACGTACGCAAAATGAAATACACATGATGACATGATATGAAATGCAGATGATGACATGGCAAAGTGCAACACGCAAGCACATGACATGGCAAAGACGGCGAATAACTGGCAGACACCTGGCGCATCGAATCCGTGGCGTTACACCAAATGAGGAGCGGTTTTCGCCCACACGATCGTGATCGAACGACCGGGAGCATGGAGGGGAGTTAGATGGGTTTTGGGCCCGTTTGGAAGGGGTGTTGGGCTGCAAAGAGAGGTGCTTTACGGTTACCCGGTTAACCGTTGGAGTACCAAACGACCTCCAAATGACACGAAACTTGACAGGCGGTCTACCGGTGCTATACCAAGGCCGCTTGGCAAGGCTCGGGTCATTCCGAGAAAGTTTAACACCCGCACATGAAAGGAGGTAAAGGGGTACGCCGGAGAGCATAGGAGCGCCGGATTGCAAAACGGACAACGGGGAAAATGCTCGGATGCATGAGACGAACACGTATATAATGCAATGCACATGATGACATGATATGAAATGCAGATGATGACATGGCAAAATGCAACACGCAATCAAATGACATGGCAAAGACGACGAATAACTGACAAACACCTCGCGCATCGAATACGGGGCGTTACAATATGGTATTTTCATTTGGGCATTTAAATACTATAAAATATTTTAAATGCTCAAATAATCATAAACTTAAATGTTTGCTGTTGGATATTTTCCAAACAGTGGGCTTGAGCAAGTTTCATGATTTTTGGGATAGTATTAGTATTTTTAATAAAGCCCTAAAGACTACAGAATAATAGAAAAACAAAAACAATTAAGAGAGAGAGAGAGAGAGAGAGAGAGAGAGAGAGGAAGCTTACCCGGACCATCCACGGTGGGCGGCCCACTGCTCGTGCAGGTCATCACCTACCTCTGCCAGTAGGCAGAGGAGGGAGACAGCCCACGCGCGCCTGTGCGCCACCTCCTGCTTCGCGCTGGCGAGCTCTCCCTTTCCCCCCTCGCGCCACGGAGACGCCCAGCACCACGCTGCACCTCTCCCCTCTTTCCCCTGGACCCTTCCCCTCCTCTGCTTTCCGTGTGGCACCACCGAACACACCCGCCGCCGCCGACGAGCACCACCACGTCCACCGGCCTCCACACGCCTCTCTGACGCGCCAAGAAGCTCCGCCGCTGACCTATGCACCGTCCCTGCCAAGCCACCCGAGCGTACGCGCCCTGCAGCGGCTCCCCGACCTCTTCTTCAAGCTTCGGCCGCCGAGATCGCCGGCGACCGTGTGCCCTCCCCGACGCCTCCCCGAGTACGTCGTCCGCCCCGTTCAAACCTCTGTGAGCTCCTGCCACTAACCCTCTCTTCCCCGCGTTATTTGCACCATGTAGCCACCGATTCCACCAGAGCCGCGAGCTCGGTTCCGCCGGCCAAGTCGCTGCCGTGGCCACAGCCACCCTCTTTGTGTCCGAGCACACCATCGTGCTCGGCACGTTCTCATGAGCCCGTAGCCGCCCGCAGCGCCTCCTCCCGAGCTCAGAGCGCCACCCCGAGGATGCCGATCTGCAGCCGCCGCTAAACCTCGTCGCCGCCACTTTTCCGCCGCCCACTCCATCTCGCCACAACCATCGGATCGCCCACCGCCGACTCTCCGTAGCCGCAAACCGTGCACGAAATGGTCCTCCGAGCGCGAGATCGAGCAACTCCGGCGAGCCTCCGCTGCGAGATGTGGTCGCCGGCGCCTAATCCGGCGACGCTGACGTGGCGTTGCCATTAGCGGCTAATCCTCCAATTAGCACACTAACAGACACTGACAGCGGGCCCCACCACAGGGTCAAACCCAGTCGGCGCTAGTTTTGACCGTGGTTTAGTCACTAGGTCAATGAAACGCGGGTCCCACCAATCGGAGTTGACCTGGTCAACAGCTGACCTCTTGACGCGAAGAGTGACACAATCTTGATGTCATTAATCATTTTCTCGTTTAAAACTAATCAGGAAATTCCAGAAAATGCCCAACACTTCTAAAATTCATATAAAATCAACCGTAACTCCAAATGAAATAAATTATATATGAAAAATTATCAGAAAAATCCAATCTATCCATCTGTACCATTTTCATGCATGTTTGATCAAGTTAACTTCACTGTTTAGGATGAAACATGAATAGGGCAACTTTAATAATAGTTTTGGAGTTGGGATTTGATATAGTTTTGAATTCCACTTCAATCAAAATGACTTGCTGTTACATTAGCCCAAATCACAGCATATTGCCATGTCATGATCATGCATCATATTGCTGCATTGCATTGATTATGTTTCTTCCTTGTTTGTCGGTGCTTGTTCCCTCTCGGTAGGCGTATCCCGACGATGAGTTCGATGACACGGATGAAGAACTATATTATCTTCAGAAGTGCCAGGCAAGCAAAACCCCTTGTTCATTCCGATATAATCCCACTCTCCGCTCCTGCTCTATTTTACTGCATTAGGACAACAACGATTCATCATTGCTATTTGCGGTAGTTGAACCTCTTTATCCTCTGCATGACTGTCATTCCACGGTAAATAGATGAAACCCACTAGCATGAGTAGGAGTTGTTTGAGCCCTGTTGTGCCTACTCATTCTTGCTTGTTTGTCATGCCTGCATATCGCTTAGAGTTGAGTTCGGTGCGATTCATCGGGATGAATCGGAGGTGTGTGAACTTGTCCTACTATGTGTGAGCTAAGTGTGTGAACACGATTTGGTAAAGGTAGCGGTGAGAGGCCATGTAGGAGTACATGGTGGGTTGTCTCATTGCAGCCGTCCTCGTGAACTGAGTTCGTGTTTGTGATCCATGAAACAATTACTACCACACATTAGGCTCGGGCACTCCAAGCTCTCTCGACTTATTAATCAACTTGATCTCTGTCCGGGAGTTGCAACTAGTTTTCGTGTTTGTAGGATATGTGTTGGGGGCCGTGCGTGGCGCTGACCCTAGGGGTGGGCTATGTTGCGGTAGATACACCGAGGCACGGTGTACTGGACGCCTGCTTGGTGTCTCGGAAGCCTGCTCTCATCGTTTGGGGTCGTGGCGACACCCGGCCAGATCTCCTGCGGATGGAACCCGAATAGGCGATAAACCTGGACCAGGGACTTGAGTGTTTAGGTAGGCTGTGGCCGACACCCACGTTGGGCTTCCACTTGAAGGTTGCCGAGTACATGTCGTAAACGGCGGTAAGTGGTGAGCGCGTGTGAAGAAGTACACCCCTGCAGGGTTAATATGATCTATTCGAATAGCCGTGTCCGCGGAAAAGGACTTCTGGGTTGCCTATATCAGTTCATAGACAAGTGAAAGTGGATACTCTAAAATGCGCAAGATAAGCGTGAGTGCTATGGATGGTGTTCTCGTAGGGAGACGGGAGCGGGTCCATAGTGGTGTATTGATATGGTGATTATGTGGACTCGTGTGCACCACCTCAAAAGAGTTACTTGCAGTCGTAGTTCAGGATAGCCACCGAGTCAAAGCTGGCTTGCTGCAGTCAAACTCCACCACCCCCTTTGTTGATAATGATGCATACGTTAGCTGTCACGCCCAATATGCGACCCTATCCAAAAGGAACTCGAAGGTCCCACCAAGGATAGACCCGCATATTGAAACACTTTTGCAAGGTGGATATCATTACATCAACATTACATAATACATGGGGATACAAACATAAGGCACAAATGCCACAAGAATACATCAACATTCAAATACAAGATCAGCATCCGACTACGGATGAAACATAAACAGAAACTCAAACGACATCCACCCTGCTAGCCCAGGCTGCCGACCTGGAACCTATCCCCTGATCAAAGAAGAAGCAGAAGAAGAACTCCAACACAAGTAAACATCGCTCTCACGTCATGATCATCGCAAAACCTGTACCTGCAACTGGTGGTGTAGTAATCTGTGAGCCACGAGGACTCAGCAATCCCATTACCATGGGTATCAAGACTAGCAAAGCTTAAAGGGAAAGGAAGGGGTAAAGTGGTGAGGTTGCAGCAGCGACTAAGCATATATGGAGGCTAACATACGCAAAAGAGAGCGAGGAGAGAAACAAAGGAACGGTCGTTAACTTGTAATGATCAAGAAGTGATCCTGAACTCCTACCTACGTCATACATAACCCAGAAACCGTGTTCTCCTTTCGATCAACCCCGAAAAGAGACACTCACGGTTACGCACACGGTTGGTGTATTTTAATTAAGATCAACTTCGGGTTTACTACAACCGGACATTAACAAATTCCCATCTGCCACATAACCGCGGGCACGACTCTCGAAAGTTTATACCTGCAGGGTGTCCCAACTTAGCCCATGATAAGCTCTCGCGATCAACGAAGGATATTCCTTCTCCCCGGAAGACCCGATCAGTCTCGGAATCCCGGCTACAAGACATTTCACAGCAATAAAACAAGACCAGCAAGACCGCCCGATGCGCCGACAATCCCGATAGGAGCTGCACATATCTAGTTCTCAGGGCAACACCGGATGAGACATCCTACGAGTAAAACCAAACCTCGAGTTGCCACGAGGGGCCCATGATCTACTCGGTTCGGGCCAGCACTTAGAGAAGCACTGGTCCGGGGCTAAATAAAGATGACCCTTGGGTTAATTACTCCCAAGGAAATATAGGTGGTGGTGAGGCAAATGGTAAAACCAAAGTTGGGCCTTCTTTGGACGAGTCTTATTCAAAGCGAACTGTCAAGGGGGTCCCATAAATCACCCGACCGCGTTAGGGACGCAAAATCCGGGAACATAATACCGATATGACGGAAACTAGGGCGGCAAGAGTGGAAAAAAACACCAGGCATAAGGCCGAGCCTTCCACCCTTAACCAAGTATATAGATGCATTAATTAAATAAGATATATTGTGATATCCCAACAAGTAAACATGTTCCAACATGGAACAACATCTCCATGTTCCAACAAGGAACAAACTTCATCTTTACCTGCAACTAACAACGCTATAAGAGGGGCTGAGCAAAGCGGTAACATAGCCAAACAACGGTTTGCTAGGAAGGGTGCAAAAGGTTAGAGGCTGACATGGCAATTTGGGATGGCTTGATAAACATGTAATAGGTAGCGCAGCATAGCGAAAGAACGAGGCAACTAGCATAGCAATGATAGTAGTGAGATCCAGGGTAGCGGTCATCTTGCCTGAAATCCCGCAAGGAAGAAGAACGAGTCCATGAAGAAGATGAACGGATGAAGCCGAACCAAGCGTAGACGAACGAATCCTCACGATCGCAACGAAACAGGAACTAACAAGAAGAAGCACATAACATAGTAAACACACCACACATGAACAAGACATGATGCACAACAAGCATGATGCATGACAAAGCTACATGAAGCTATTCATGGCAAGAGATGATGCAAACAAGAGCAACACATCAAAGCAAGTTTAAATGAGGCCGGGAACAACCTATAACAATTCCGGTAAGTCCTCATATGCAAATTTCGAAATTGGTCCAGATCTGAATAATCCTTATGTTCAAGTTGTTAAACAGCAAGTTAAGATGCACCACGATGATCTACACGAAATTCTAGTCAAGTTACATATAAAGTTCATTAGATTCGGAGCTACGGTCTAGAAGATATGAGCAAAACAAGATAAACATGGCATTGATACAAAATGCATACAAACATCAAGCAAACACCTCAAAACATGGATGCAACATGATAATATGAGACAACATGCAAAATCAAGCAAGTTTCATATAGAGTACACTCAAAACGGAGCAACGGTTCAACACATACACACAATACAAGTTATAACAACAATCTGTCCAAAACAGCAACTAGGCATATTACAAGCACCAAAACAACAAGCTACAGGACCTCAACGAGAAAACAAAAGGCATGGGCAAGATGTACAGGTAAATCATTACAAAACATGAACACTGAGCTATCTCCAGAAACAACTAGAACATGCTCAAAATGACATGGCAAGATTGCAAATAATAACAGTTTCAGGCTTTGGCAGAAATAACATCAGGTTGCAATGTTTAGAGCTATGAAACAACATGCTACAGGAACTTATAATGGCAAACAAAGGCATGGAATGAATCTACTAATTGCATAGAACAAAAGTCCTTTACTGACCATAAGCCAAAAAGGATCAGAAGATATGATGGCGCCCACGTAAGCATGGCAAGTTATATTACAGATTTAAACATGGCAGGAACAACGATAAGTAGGCATGTTGGTGAGCTTGAACCACTCACTACAGAGAAATACATGGCAATTGCAAGGCAACCAACAGTAAGAAGACATGGCATAGAAGCTATACATGGCAAGAACAACATCATAGCATACACGGATCAACTACACGGATCAACTACAACAACCTTGGCAAAATTGAATAACATGTGAACAATCTGCCAGGAAACATTTTGAAGAAAAAGTAGAGCTCGATTGACTCAAGCTATGGCACTCCATAATTGCAAACAAGGGCATGGATGGATAGAGCAAGACATGCATAACAAAACATCCTTACTGAAGTATCTCAAAATATGCATGGATCTCTCGGTAGCATCAAGTTAACATGGCATCAAAATATCAGCAGAACAGGGCTGAAATCAGCAACATCAGGACACCTAGTTTGCATGCTTGTGCTAGTCACCACACAGATCACAAAAATACATGGCATACACCCCTGGAAAGATGGCATGGCATATTACAAAACACATGTAGGACTCAAGGTCATAGGGTGCACACATCAATCATGGCAAAAATGACAAATGTGCATGTTCTGATAAGAATCAGAAACTAACATCACATAGCACTCTTCTAACAGCATTTCGGGCATCAAGATGAGCTCAAATGAAAAATGATTCAATGAGATGAAATGATCTACTCATCGAGACGAACATTTTGACATATTACACGCGCAAAACGGAGCAACGATGACAGAAATATGATGCGATGAAAATGCATGAAAATGATCACAGGTAAAAGACTTAGGAAAAATAGCGGGGGGAGGAGAAGTCAACCCTTGTGCACGGATTACGAGGATCGCCGGGGAGATCTCGCCGGAGATGAACCGGAGAGGAGGGAGAGCTCGCCGGAGCACGGGGGAGGTGGCCCCGGACCGGATCCGCCGGATCCGCCGGGCGGCAACCACGGGCGGCGGCGCAGGGCCGCGACCTCCGGGCGGCGCGGAGCGCAGCCGGGCGCGGGCGGCGACAGGCAGCGTGGCGGCCGTGGCGAGGGTCTGGCGGCGGCGGAGGCCAATGGCCGGCAAAGGGCGGCCGGACGGACGGGAGGCGGCGGCGCTGGAGGCGCGAGGCGGTCGGCCTCGGCGCTGGCTTCGGCGGCGAGGCGGGCGGCGGCCGGAGGAGGGAGCTTCGCGGCGGCGGCGCGACGGGCGAGGTGCCTGCAGGTGGCGAGATGGGCATGTCGATCGATCCGCGCCGGGCCGGGCGGAGGAGGAGAGAGAGAGGCGCGGCGCGGGATGAGGTGGCGGGCTCCGGTTGGTTGGAGGCGGCGGCGGGGCTGACGTGGCGGCGCCTCATTGGCCGAGGCGACGTGGCAGCGGGATGGACGTGTCCGCCGGCGGGCGGACATGTCCGGCGGCGCGGGGAGGAGCTAGGCTAGGGTTTGGACTGCGCGAAAAATCCGGGGGTGCACACATATTTATAAGTAGAGGGAGCTAGGAGACTCCAAATGAGGTGTGGTTTTCGGCCACGCGATCGTGATCGAACAACCGAGAGCATGGAGGGGAGTTTGCTGGGTTTTGGGCCACTTTGAAAGGGGTGTTGGGCTGCACACCAAAGAGGCCTTTGCGGTTACCCGGTTAACCGTTGGAGTACCAAACGACCTCCAAATGATACGAAACTTGACAGGCGGTCTACCGGTGCTATACCAAGGCCGCTTGACAAACCTCGGTCCATTCCGAGACCGTTTAACACCCGCATACCTAAAAGAGGTAAAAAGGGGCGCCGGAGACATAGGAGTGCCGGATTGCAAAACGGACAACGGGGAAAATGCTCGGATGCATGAGACGAACACGTATGCAAAATGAAATGCACATGATGACATGATATGAAATGCAAATGATGACATGGCAAAGTGCAACACGCAAGCACATGACATGGCAACGACGGCGAATAACTGGCAGACACCTGGCGCATCGAATACGGGGCGTTACAGTAGCTAGTTCTGATGTAAGTCTTGCTGAGTACGTTTGTACTCACGTTTGCTTATTTTATGTTTTGCAGAGAGACTTCAGTCTCACTAGTAGTTCCGCATGGACTTCGACGTTTAGCTTGTTACCTCAGCTACGATCTTGTGCCCTCGGCAGGATCTGGTAGATAGTCAGGCTTCTCAGCCCTTTTTCATTTTTTAGATGTCTGTACTCAGACATGTTAAGCTTCCGTTTGTGCTTTGACTTGTATGCTCTGAGTGCTGGGTCATGAGACCCATGTTTGTAATATCTCGCTCCTCGGAGCCTAATGAATAAATATTTGAGTCGTAGAGTTATGTTGTGATGCCATGTTGTATTTACACATATTGAGCATATTGTGTGTATGTTTGAAATGCTTGGTATGTGTGGGATCCGACAATCTAGTTGTTTATCCTTGGCAGCCTCTCATATGGGGAAATGTAGTCTAGAGCTTCTGAGCGATAGTAGTCCGCTACAGCCCGGTTCACGGAGTCCTGCTAGCCCAAAGACTACTGCTTTGGACACTTGATCGGCCGGCATGTGTTTCACCTCGTTCCTATGTCTGTCCTTCGGGAAATGTCACGCGGTGACATCCGAGTCCTGCCTAGCCTGCTACTGATGCCGGGTTACGAAGTCCTGTTAGCCCAGTGCTACAGCCCGGATTCATACGTTGATGACCGACATGCTCGATGTGATTCATGTATGCCTGTCCCCATGGGTTAGTGCCGCTTTGGGTTCACGACTAGCCATGTCGGCCCGGTTCTTTGTCATATGGATGCTAGCGACGCTATCATATACGTGAGCCAAAAGACATAAATGGTCCGGGCCATGGTAAGGCGACACCGTGGGAATACCGTGCGTGAGGCCGCAAAGTGATATGAGGTGTTACCGCTAGATCGATGTGACTTGGAATCGGGTCCTGGCAGTGTTGGTATCGAGCCCGATGCTCAGAGGATTACCAAGCCAAACTGGTCGAAGTTGTGTCTAGAAATGCTTTAGTTATGTAAGGGAATTGATTGTGGAAGGGACCGTAAGGCTCTTTTTACTCCTTATACCTCATGCCTTTCGATCTGAGTCATCCTCTTCTCTTCTACGGGATTAAGAACTAGGCCTTCTCATCTATCTATCCAGGATGACGTGTTACTAATCCATAGACTTTTAAGATTGTTGGTTTTAAGCCCCAGTTCAGTTCCTACTATTTCTGTATGATAATTGTTGATCTCGGAACATTGATATTGTGATGTTGAGTGGTTATGCCACCATTTTTGCAGGATGTCTCAAATCATTTTGAGCATTTACAGCCGTTATGTTGTCCGAGTCATCCCAGGTCTCTGAATAGTCTGATGCATTTGCAAATCCTTTCCTTCCGCTCCGATGTCCTTTTGGTCAGAATAAGCACACTAATCGGTAAGTTGAGGTACTTTGTTGCCTCGGCGCGAGATGTTGGAGCTATTATTATGACCCTAGGTGTTTAGGAAGTCACCTAGCAATTTAGCAATGCTTTTGTATCCCCAAAGGTGATGATTTCGGCCATTATTCTTGAAAGCATCCCGTGATGTTATTAGTTAGTAGGCATTCTATTCCTGGGTTCTTGAACCCGAGATTCACCCTACTTCATGTTGTTAGTATTTGCTAGTTCCTTTAGGATATTAGTAACCTTGCGACAGTCCTCGAGGTCCGTGGTATTTCCTTCTTCCAAATACTATGAACTAATTATGGCAGAAGTTCTTTGAACCAAAAGATCACAACCAGACTGCTCTTGAGGAGTACTCCATTCATATTGTGACTCTGCCAGTCCTACCTTCTCTGCATGGGTTATCCGGGAGAAATGTTGAGCTTTGCTCGATATACTAATCCATGCCTCCACAACTCGAAAAGTTATATGTTCCTCGAGTTGTTCCTCCTTAGTTGTATTCCGATCCCCGTCTATCAGTTGATAGTCAGGAGTAGTCGTGTTCTCGTCCTCATCGATGCCCATTTTTCTTGTGGTCCGTCAAGCCATTACATTCGGAATGACTAGGAGAAACAAACTCCACTACCTCATCCATATCCAGGATTGGGTCAAAGTAGTTGTATCCCGCAGATCAAGATGCCAATTCAGCTTTGTTCTGTTCTACCTTGGAGTATTACCCCCTTTATGTCAGAATTGTCATGAGAACTACAACAACTCTCATGAATTCTTGACATAGTGATACTTCTCACCATCATCATTCATTCCTCGGTCCTCGTGTTGTTGTAACCGGAATGCCGACAAGTGAATTGTGATGTGTGAAATCAATACTCCGAGCAACTCATTGCTTGGTAGCTAATGGACAATATCCTCATTCTTAGCGTGTTGGTTATTAAATCATCATCCTAAGATTGATCGTGCTACCTAGTCCTTATTTCTGGGGCACACTTCGATTGATGAGTTAGGATCTTGTCAAGTCCTCACTCATTTGATCATATCGTCTTGCCTCAAAAGCAAGATTGTTCTCGAGCTTAATAACATATCGGTGGTTCGTGACTTTCCAAATATCCTCTTGGAAGTGTTACCGGGTTGTTTCCTGACTGTTATGTTGAGCTCGTGATCAAGTTGGTTTTCTTGTAACCACCCTTTCTCCAAGAATCTGTGTTGGATATCCTTGAGCTAGTTGGTTAAGCTAGACAACAACTTGGAGAGTTGGAAGATAAAAGCTTGCCTAACTTAGTTCGTTCCAAAGGGATATTCTTGTGTAGTGTGTGTTGAAGAAAGATGATATCTTCAGCGATTGGTCCCTGTGATCAGTTGCTAGACCTATTGTCTTATCAATCCTTTGATTTGAGTGTGGGCTATCGTCAAATCAAATCAGTACCAACGATGCTCGTAATGTTGTCTTACTCGTGGTTGATCCCTCGAGCATATACCATTACATCGTTTGGTCTGACCAATGCTATCACCGTGTTCACAGGATGGTGGAAGTCCAGTGATATGGAAATTCCGATGAGTTGCTGTTGAGCCCATTAGCAGCATTCTGTCTCCCCCGTGATTCATGTTGAACATCAATCTAGTGTTGGAAAATTTATAAGCAATGTCTTCGTGTTCCGTTCATGAAGCTTATGCTTGGATGGAAGAAGTGACCTCCTCTAATTCACGTGCATTAGGAGCAAGTTGCCGCCATGAATTTGAGAAAGTTTTGTTTTGTTTCCCTTGGAATCATCCCAAGTCAGTCATGCATATGTGCGAAGTATTCTGTAGCCTGGAGACTTGCAACCTTCATTCTATATGTATTCCTAGCACACCAAGCCATTGATTGACTTGTTCAAGCTAAAGAAGTCTATGCTTGGGATCTAATCCATGGACTTGCGTAAAGACTTTGATTTCCTCGATGATGGTTCCCCACCTGAACTTAGTAGTGTTTTGTTGTAAGACTACCATGTGGTCATGCTTGTCTGGGACAACGTGTTCACATGTGTTTAGCAGAACCAGCTCATGTTTTGGAGCTTGCTACCTTGGTTCGTTCCTCGAGAATCTCGCAATGCCATCTCGTCGAATTGTGTTGCAAACTTTCTTTTCAGACATGCTGAGTCTAAAGTATCCTACTACCAATCGGATCTGAATCTCGGGCAGATATGATGGTTGGAACCTTCCCAACATTTGCATGTTGTTCCCAGCTTGCACCCCATTGTGCCAATTTTTCCATGGGATGTCCCTCTCAGTAATTGATGTCTAGGATCATCTTCAAAAGTGGTCCCACCATGGGTCCCATCCATTTCCGGTGATAAGCAAAATCATCCATTGTGTTGTCTTCAACAAGGTAGTCCACATCATCCATTCTAGTCCGAGTATGCCATTTCCTCGAGCTCTTTCAATCAATCAATTGTAAATTGCCTTAAGGTGGTATGAAGAGTTCCAAAGATCTATGGATCAAAAGTAATTATTTTTGCCACTTAAGGGAACAGTCCAACGAGTCACCTTTCCTAAGGTGTCCCGTTATGGATCTCCTTGTTACTTTGAAACCATGCACCATTTTACTTAAGCGTGGAATGGTTGCCTACCAATCTGAACCTTCGTCATCCATTTCTTTACCATTATTCCTAATGTGTGTTTGGTGTCTCAACTCAAGAGTTGTTCTTACGTCTCTCCATGAACTGATCTTGAGTTGCTCGATCTTCAAGAAGATTAAATCCTATAGGGTTTCCCCCTTCTTTCTGTTGTCGTGTCGAGTGAAGATCTCGAAAGCAAAGACATCAAGACCAAGATGATGGAATGAATCAACATCTTAGAGAAGGGCAAATGGATCATGAAGATTGTGATAGTTTTGTGACTCCCCTTTTCCTCTTACCTCATGTCTAGAATCTCGGGGCGAGATTCTTGTTTAGTGGGGGTGAGTTGTCACAGCCCCAGAATTGGTTGTAATTAGTGGCATCAGCATCCATGCATCATGTTTAAACTTATTTGAAAATTGAAATGGGGATTGCCTAAACCCTAGCATCAAAGGAATCCACTAGGTTCACCTAAAATATTTTCAGTAATCCAAATGGCCTTCAAAAATGTTCATCATTTATGGGAAATCTTTAAACAAAGAACCAGAGGTGATGCACATTTTTCCTTGACATATTTGGGCTCTGAATTAAATCATATGGTATTTTCATTTGGGCATTTAAATACTATAAAATATTTTATATGCTCAAATAATCATAAACTTAAATGTTTGCTGTTGGATATTTTCCAAACAGTGGGCTTGAGCAAGTTTCATGATTTTTGGGATAGTATTAGTATTTTTAATAAAGCCCTAAAGACTACTGAATAATAGAAAACAAAAACAATTAAAGAGAGAGAGAGAGAGAGAGGAAGCTACCGGACCACCCACCAGGTGGGCGGCCCACCTGGCCGTGCAGGTCATCACCTACCTCTGCCAAGAGGCGGAGGAGGGAGACAGCCCACGCGCCAGCGGCGCCACCTCCTGCCACTGTTGAAGCTCTCCCTTCCCCCTCAAGGCCACGGAGACGCCCAGCACCATGCTGCACCTCTCCCCTCTTTCCCCTGGACCCCTTCCCCTCCTCTGCTTTCCGTGTGGCACCACCGAACACACCCGCCGCCGCCGACGAGCACCACCACGGCCACCGGCCTCCACACGCCTCTCTGACGCGCCAAGAAGCTCCGCCGCTGACCTATACACCGTCCCCGCCAAGCCACCCGAGCGTACGCGCCTGCAGCTGACTCCCGACCTCTTCTTCAAGCTTCGGCCGCCGAGATCGCGGGCGACGTGTGCCCCGACGCCCCCCGAGCACGTCGTCCGCCCTGCTCAAACCTCCGTGAGCTCCTCGCCACTAACCCTCTCTTCCCGCGTTATTTGCACCATGTAGCCACCGATTCCACTGGAGCCGCGAGCTCGGTTCCGCCGGCCAAGTCGCCGCCGTGGCCACAGCCACCCCTCTTTGTGTCTGAGCGCACCATCGTGCTCGGCAAGTTCTCATGAGCCCGTAGCCGCCCGCAGCGCCTCCTCCTGAGCTCTGTAGCGCCACCCCGAGGATGCCGATCTGCAGCCGCCGCTAAACCTCGTCGTCGGCCACTTTTCCGGCCGCCCCAGCTCCATCTGCCACAACCACTGGATGCGCCCCACCGCCAGCTCTCCGTAGCCGCAAACCGTGCACGAAATGGTCCTTCGTAGCGCGAGCCCGAGCAACTCCGGCGAGCCTCCGCCGTGAGATGTGGTCGCCGGCGCCTAATCCAGCGACGCTGACGTGGTGTTGCCATTAGCGGCTAATCCCCCAATTAGCACACTAACAGCAGACATCGACAATGGGCCCCACCACGTGGTCAAACCCTCATCGGCGCTAGTTTTGACCATGGTTTAGTCACTGGGTCAATGACACGCGGGTCCCACCAGTCGGAGTTGACCCTGGTCAACCCGGCTGACCTGCTGACGTAGTAGTGACACAATGCTGATGTCATTAATCATTTTCTCGTTTAAAACTAATCAGGAAATTCCAGAAAATGCCCAACACTTCTAAAATTCATATAAAATCAACCGTAACTCCAAATGAAATAAATTATATATGAAAAAATATCAGAAAAATCCAATCTATCCATCTGTACCATTTTCATGCACGTTTGATCTAGTTAACTTCACTGTTTAGGATGAGACATGAATAGGCCAACTTTAATAATAGTTTTGGAGTTGGGATTTGATATAGTTTTGAATTCCACTTCAATCAAAATGACTTGCTGTTGCATTAGCCCAAATCACAGCATATTGCCATGTCATGATCATGCATCATATTGCTGCATTGCATTGATTGTGTTTCTTCCTTGTTTGTCGGTGCTTGTTCCTCTCGGTAGGCGATCTCGACGATGAGTTCGATGACACGGATGAAGAACTATATTATCTTCAAGTGCCTGCAAGCAAAACCCCTTGTTCATTCCGATATAATCCCACTCTCTCGCTCCTCGCTCTATTTTATCGCATTAGGACAACAACGATTCATCATTACTTGCTCATGTAGTTGAACCTCTTTATCCTCTGTGATGACTGTCACTCCACAAGAATAGATGAAACCCACTAGCATGAGTAGGAGTTGTTTGAGCCCTGTTGTGCCTACTCATTCTTGCTTGTTTGTCATGCCTGCACGCTTAGAGTTGAGTCGGGCTGATTCATCGGGATGAATCGGAGTGTGTGAACTTGTCCTACTATGTGTGAGCTAAGTGTGTGAACACGATTTGGTAAAGGTAGCGGTGAGAGGCCATGTAGGAGTACATGGTGGGTTGTCTCATTGCAGCCGCCCTCGTGAACCGAGTCCTGTGTTTGTGATCCATGAAACAGTTACTACCACACATTGGGCTCCGGGCACTCCAAGCTCTCTCGACTTATTAATGAACTTGATCTCTGTCCAGGAGTTGCAACTAGTTTATGGTGTTTGTAGGATATGTGTTGGGGGCCGTGCGTAGCGCTGACCCTAGGGGTGGGCTATGTTATGTAGATACACCGAGGCACGGTGTCTGGGACGCCTGCTTGGTGTCTCGGGAACCCTGCTCATCGCTTGGGGCCGTGAGCGACACCCGGCCGGATCTCCCCGTGGATGGAACCCGAATAGGTGATAAACCTGGACTAGGGACTTGAGTGTTTAGGTAGGATGTGGCGAAACCCACGCTGGGCTTCCGCTGAAGGTTGCCGAGTACATGTCGTGTAAACGGCGGTAAGTGGTGAGAGCGTGTGAAGAAGTACACCCGCAGGTTAATATGATCTATTCAATAGCCGTGTCCGCATGAAAAGGACTTCTGGGTTGCCTATATCAGTTCATAGACAAGTGAAAGTGGATACTCTAAAATGCGCAAGATAAGCGTGAGTGCTATGGATGGCGCTCGTAGGGAGACGGAGCGGGTCCATAGTGGTGTATTGATATGGTGATTATGTGGACTCGTGTGTGCCACCTCAAAAGAGTTACTTGCAAATGTAGTTCAGATAGCCACCGAGTCAAAGCTGGCTTGCTGCGGTCAAACTCCACCCCCTTTGTTGATAATGATGCATACGTAGCTAGTTCTGATGTAAGTCTTGCTGAGTATGTTTGTACTCACGCTTGCTTATTTTATGTTTTGCGAGAGACTTCAGTCTCGCTAGTAGTTCCGCGTGGACTTGACGCTTAGCTTGTTACCTCAGCTATGATCTTGTGCCTCGGCAGATCTCGGTAGATAGTCGCTTCTCAGCCCTTTTTCATTTTATAGATGTACGTACTCGACATGTTAAGCTTCCGCTTGTGCTTTGACTTGTATGTTTCGAGTCTTGGGTCATGAGACCCATGTTTGTAATATCTCGCTCCTGAGCCTAATGAATAAATATTTGAGTCGAGAGTTTTGTTGTGATGCCATGTTGTATTTACACATATTGAGCATATTGTGTGTATGTTTGAAATGCTTGGTATGTGTGGGATCCGACAATCTAGTTGTTTATCCTTGGTAGCCTCTCATATGGGGAAATGTAGTCTAGTGCTTCCTGAGTGATAGTAGTCCGCTACAGCCCGGTTCACCGGAGTCCTGCTAGCCCAACACTACTGCTTTGGACACTTGACTGGCCGGAATGTGTTTCACCTCGTTCCTATGTCTGTCCCTTCGGGGAAATGTCACGCGGTGACATCCGGAGTCCTGCCTAGCCTGCTACAGTCCGGGTTACCGGAGTCCTGTTAGCCCAGTGCTACAGCCCGGATTCATACGTTGATGACCGACATGCTCGATGTGATTCATGTATGCCTGTCCCCATGGGTTAGTGCCACTTTGGGTTCACGACTAGCCATGTCGGCCCGGGTTCTTTGTCATATGGATGCTAGCGACACTATCATATACGTGAGCCAAAAGACGCAAACGGTCCCGGGACATGGTAAGGCGACACCCGTGGGAATACCGTGCGTGAGGCCGCAAAGTGATATGAGGTGTTACCGCTAGATCGATGTGACTTGGAATCGGGTCCCGACAGATGCGCGCTTTCTCTCAGACACGACGCTGGCGCATGTGTGCGTAGGCGTTATTCTAATCAACCCGAAGCGACATAATCGCAGTTACGCGTTATCGAACCCGAGCAATCGATCGATGGCTGTTAACTAAACCTGGTCGAGCGATTCTTCGCCATCGCGCTAATCAAGCCGATCGATGCTACCTGGATGAACAAAGAGCGCTATGCGGGGGGTTGATGAATAGTGAGCGGCGGCGTTGTTTCTAGATGAACAGGACACCGTGGTGTGGTGGAGGCTGGATGAACAGTAGATGGTGGAGGGTGCCCGTGGAGGGTGGTTGAACAGACCCGTGGTGTGGAGGGCTGGATGAACAGAGAGCAGTGGAGGGTGGTTGAATAGTAGCCGTGAAGTAGCGCTGTGGAGGCTGGATGAACAGGAGCCCGTGGAGGCCGGAGGAGGTCGACGGTGGAGATGAACAGATCCGTGGAGTCCTGTTTTGCGGCACGCCACACCCTCCCGGCGAACAGACCCCGCTTCACCGTAGGAGGTCCGTTTCATCTGCTTTTGCGGTACGCCACACCCTCCCGATCTACAGGGACCCCATTTCGACCGTAGGAGGTCCGTTTAAATCCGTTTTGCGGCACGCAGATCCATCCCGATCAACAGACCCCCTGTTTGACCGTAGGAGGTCCGCTTCTCCGCTTTGGCGGCACGCCGCACCCCTCCCGGCGAACAGGATCCCGCTTTAACGTGGCCGGACGAACACAAGGCCGCTTCTCCGTTATGCGGTACGCCAGCCTCGCTTCCATCGCATGTTCCGCCCAAGCCTCCTAATGAACACGACCACGCATTCCGTTCCGACCCAGCCGGTTGGCTCCACGCGCCTGCTGCCTCCCGATGAACACGACACATTCCGCTGCCTCCCCATGAACACGACGCATTCCGTTGCCTCCCCATGAACACGACGCATTCCGTTGCCTCCCCATGAACACGACGACGACGTTGTTTCTTTGTTCCGACCCAGCCATGTACACGAGCCATCGTCGTACGTATGTGCGAGTAGGTGTTCGAGACCCCGCCCGTATGTACACATACGTGGCCGTATTTTCTTTCTTGCACCCTGGCTGATGTACGTACGTGTACATGCTACGTGCGCGCCTCTACTACGACACATGCGCGCCTCTACATCGACCAGTATGTACGTACACGTTTGCGACCAGAATGACAATGCTACATATGCTTCGACCAGGTAGGTGCCGACTGTCAGGAACTTCCTTGTGTGCGAAGATGTAGCTGGTGGGTCCCAGCAGTCAGGGGGCGAATCATTTTTTTTTCGGACGCACTTCCTTGCGTGCGAAGGTGTAGCTGGTGGGTCCCAGCAGTCAGGGGGGAAACGTTTTTTTCGTGAAATATGGTGGCCCGTCCGGTGGATCCCCGCTGTCAGGTGGAGGAATAATTATTTTGCACGTAATAAGGAGGCACTTACTTGCTGCGGCCGTGGACCCAGCTGTTAGCCTCTCCACATACAGTCCACGTCCGATGGAAGCCGTTCCTTGACCACGTTGACCATGCCACGCTGAGAGCACCAGGGCGGTGGACGACGGCGAGGCCTAGGAAGGGGACGATGCAGAGCCGGGGAAGACGTGATAGTGGATGCCCACGCGTAGAGGAGTACGAGGGCTCACTGGTTCGCTGCGGTGTGAGGCTGCCGCCGCCACGTAATAACAGGGGTGTGGGTCAAGAGAGGGATGGCCTGGCCAGCGGTGGGAGTAGTAGGGGGCGGTGAGGCTTCCGCCGCATCGCAGCCGGCCACGGGAGGCAGGAGCACGAGGCATGACTGGCGCTGGTTTGGGCGGCTGGAGCAAGAAGACCAGAGGTTGAAGAAGCACTACAGCCGTTGGATGGACATCGTACGGTCATTGGAGCTAGAATCGTCCATATTGACTAAGTTGACAAAGCCCTCCGTCTCCGTCAACTTAGTAGGCCCACAAGTCAGCCTGCCACTATACTGGGTCCCAACTAACAGGGGCAGCATTCATGTTTTTCTGCGTAATAAGGAGGCACTTACTTGCGTGCGAAGATATAGCTGGTGGGTCCGAGCTGTCAGCGGCGGTAATGTTTTTTTCATGAAATACAGAGGCCCTTTCGATGGGCCCCTGATGTCAGGTGGAGGAATCATTATTTTGCGCGTAATAAGGAGGCATTTCCTTGCGTGCGGCCGTGGACCCAGCTATCGGCCTCTCCACGACTGATCCACTTCAGATGCATGTCGTCGTTGACCACGTTGACCAGGCCGTGCCGAGAGCACCGTGGTGGTGGACGACGGCGAGGCCTAGGAAGGAACGACACGGAGGAAGGGAAGACTCGCAGCTTGTTTCCCACGCTGAGGGGAGTACGATTGCACGAGGGTTTATCGTTCATTTGCCGTCACGGAGAATAACAAAGCATGTGTGGGTGAGTAGAGGGATGGCTAGGCCAGCGATGGGAGTACATGGGGCGGTGAGGCTCTGCGCCGCACTGCAGCCGGCATGGGAGGAGGGAGCAGCAGTCCCCGGCGCTTGTTTGAGCATTTGGAGCAGGAAGAGCAGAGATTGAAGAAGCACGACGGCCGCTGGATGGACATCGACGCTCATCGGAGCTAGAATCGTTCATATTGACTAAGTTGACAAAGCCCTCCGTCCCCGTCAACTTAGTACACCCACAAGTCAGCCTCCCACCATGGTGGGTCCCAGCTAGCAGGGGGAGTATTCATTTTTCTGTGCATAATAAGGAGGCACTTCCGGTGGGTCCGAGCTGAGAGCGGGGGGAACGTTTTTTTCATGAAATACGATGGTCCGTCCGGTGGGTCCCAGTAGTCAGGGGCAAACGTTTTTTCGCAAAATACGGTGGCCCGTCCGGTGGGTCCCAGCAGTCAGGGGGGAAACGTTTTTTCCGCGAAATACTGGTGGCCCGTCCGGTGGGTCCCTGCTGTCAGGTGGAGGAATAATTATTTTGCGCGTAATAAGGAGGCACTTCCTTGCGGCTGCCGTGGACTCAACTGTCAGCCTCTCCACGTACAGTACTCTTCCGATGGAAGTCGGTCATTGCCACATTGACCACGCCGCGCCGAGAGTACCACGGCGGTGGACGACGGTGAGGCCTAGGAAGGGATGACGCGGAGCCGGGGAAGACGCATTAGTGGATGCCCACGCGGAGAGGAGTACGAGGGTTCACTAGTTCGGCTGTGGTGTGAGGCTGCCGTCGCCCCAGAATAACAGGGGGAGTGGTGACTGGAGGGATGGCCTGGCCAGCGGTGGGAGTAGTATGGGGACGGCGAGGCCTCCGTGGCAGCACAACCGCCACGGAGGCGGAGCCTCGCGCACGACCGGCGCTGCTTTGGGCGGCCGGGGCAAGAAGACCGGTTGAAGAAGCACTACGGCCGTTGATGGACATCGCTGACCACGCCGCGCCGAGAGCACCAGGGCGGTGGACGACGGCGCAGGCTCACGAAGGAACGACACGGAGCCGGGAAGACACGACAAGGGCTGCCCACGCCGTGGAGAGTATGAGGGTTGACTGGTTCGCTGCCGTTGCCGGAAAATAACTGAAGGTGTGGGTGAGTAGAGGGATAGACAGGCCAGAGATGCGAGTATGATGGGGCCGTGAGGCCTGCCCGGCAGCACTGCCGGCCGCGGGAGGTGGAACAGGCGGTTCCGACAATGCTGGTTTGGGCGGCTGGGGCAGGAAGATCAGAGATTGAAGAAGCACGATTGCCACTAGATTGACATCTAACGGTCTGATGCTGGTAGAGTCGATTGTTGACTAAGTTTCTTTTTTGACAAACCTTGTGTACGCATGAACTTAGTAGGCCCACAAGTCAGCCTCCAAATCTGTGGCAGACAACATAAAGCCCATTTGCTATTTTTTATAATTTGCAGCCCATTTGCTAATTCTTAAGTAATTTATTACAGCCCATTTTCTGCCCAGACCACGGTCAAAAAGTTCAACCTTATTTTGCATATTTCGTGGAGTCTCGAATCTGTTGTAATCCCAAATGATAAACATTTCTTAAGAACTTATTGATTTGCCAAAAAATCATTTTGTTTTGTAAGCAAATAAGACGTGGGACAATTGAGTTGGTTTAAGGGAAAACCAGTGGTAAAAAATAAGGATGTAAATATGAAAAGGGAATTTTATGTGTTTTCAATATAATGATACATGTATATGAACTAGTAAAACTATAGGTAGAGATTAGAAAACGGATGTAGGACATGCGTTTCAAGAGGAAAATAGAACTGGGTTGTGTGTTTGATTCAGTAAAAATAACTGTCTGTGCATGTTGTAAGACAAAATATAACAGACGCTGGCGGGCCAGAGGCTAGTAGATACCTGCTGGATCTTTGTGCCCCGTTGTCGTCATGGGATGGGCCTGTTAAAAACAAAACCAACCCTGGGCAGTCTACAGCCCAGTTGAAACTTGCTCGACCTGAAAAAACAATATACGTGCTCAATAAACGAGAGAATTCTGCAAGTACAGACTGATAACTGGGATGCAGCACGAATATTGTTTTTTATCATGATAATAAGTGCATGCACTTGTTTCAAAAAAATTGGAGAACTGGGAATTCGAATGGCGGGTGCTTATGCTACCCATCAAATAAAAATCAGGTGCCCGAAAATTTGTTTCGAAACAAATCATTAATCTTTATATCCACGTCGACCCTCGGCATGATGGTTGGAAGCAAATGCAAGTTCATACCAAAAGATCGTTAACAACAATACCAACTTGCGGACAACAAGGTAGTACAATTACCAATACCAAACTAACTTATAATATTTTTACTCCTGGACCTAGTGTTCGTCTGGTAGAAAATCTTGCAGAGGACCAGCTCCCGCTCCTTCTCTTGCTCCAAGTCCCCGAGGTGGTACTGGTGCATCACCCGATTGGTCCTCCGCTGGTCGGTTCTTGTTGGTGTGCAGCACTGAACCTTTTTGCTGCCCGTCCCGCCGCCGCTGACCATCACAGGCAAGGTATTGTCGGTCTTGTGCCACAACGCGTGCATGCCACACTCCGACTGTATCTTGCGACGTGTCCATGTGCCCCTTTTGAACGCCCTGAAATTGCGCTGGAAGAAATGCTTCCTTAGGCCACTCAGTGTGATACCTACAGTATTGTGGAATACAGGTTTTAAAGTACCTAGTTGGCATTTTCATAACATCTTTGGCATGTTGCAGTCACTTGTTTCACTTTTTATATCAAATTGTAATTGCTTCACCAGGTCTGCGTCTAAAAAGAAAAATAGAGCTATAAACAAAGGAATATGTTTGTGCAAGTATACGGCCGATCGGTGTCTTACCTGGAAGTTTCTCAGGTTGGGTGTAGCATATATCGTGCTCGCTGTCGATGGTTGGTATGAACAAATCGATGAGAGACTGAAATCTCGCGCTGTCAGCACTCACTTTGGCCTCAAGGTGCTGGATCAGCTCCTGGTCCGTGGGATTGAACTTGACGCCAGCCGGCAGCATCGGCTAATCCTTCTTTGACTTGCATCGGTAATTCCAGTTATATGGTACTCAATGTATGATCAATCGACTGTTTTAAGTGAATGATGAAAGATTTCGACAGATAAGTGGTACTCCAAATCTGAAGTCCGAATACCCGAACACACCGCCGGATTCTTGTGTCACTCACGCAAGAGCGTGTTGTCACATCAATTCAATGTGTGGACATGATGAATAATTTGACCGACGATACTAGTACTGCTAGTGTACTACTTACTAGTCGATTTAGTGTCACAATTTATACATAGGTTTAACAAACAAGCACGCACTTGAAGCCTAAGCGATATATGGCTTCGCACAGCATCTCCATCATCATTATGAGTACATCCCACGCGGTGAGTTAGGATGCACTTGATCCCGTGAAGGTATCTATCCTTCAAACCAGAGGAGTGCTTCAAACTAACAACGGTGCATAATATCCAACAAAAGAGGGTCGTACTACAGCAGCGTATCACGTGGCTCGGTCTAGATATCAGCACTAATCAAGTTGTGCATATTTGTTGTTGGCATGAACCACATCGCCGCATGTCGGGTTTGCAAAAGACATCCATCGCATGGAAGCTTGATGCCTTTCACACATTCAAGATTATCTGGCAACAAGCTGTGTCGACGAATCTCTGGATATGGTGATTCATGAAACCCATGGTATGATGTGTAAACACAGCCCCCCTCGCGAATGGAAGTTGCATAGCACAATAATCATCGCCGGTGATATGATTGATGATTGGTTGGATGATGGGATAATTGAGCCCGAGGAACAAGGAGTGGTTGCCGAGGCTGTAAACCCGCCTCCAGTTGAATACGCCTGGCCAAACGGAGCTGGGATCTTTCTTGAACACGAAGCAACCATAGCCATCAATGTCACGAACGCCCCACACATTGTATAACACGTGGTTTGATGTAATGGTTTGGTCAATTTGGTACGTGCGAATGAGCATCAAATGACCGCCATCAGCTGAACGAGCGATAAACCACCACCCATCATCTGGTATGATTCCAGTTCCTGGAATCATGAAGGCCAACGCATTGGCGTCTGCTGCAACAATTCAAATTGGAGACCAAAATGACAAAAATAAACAATCATGTTCAGAGTATGTGTGGAATTAAGATTATTATAACAGTGACACATATCATGGACAGAGAATTGCAATGTCGTGGTCATAATCATACCCCAAGTTAAAAAAATAAGCCAATGGCTTTCATATTCTGTCGGATTTCGGGTTCCAGCAGACCCTTGAGGTTCGAACACTAGGGTGCGCGCGGAGATTTCGCTTCCTACCTACCTGCTCCCCACCGCCTCGCTAAGATCTAAGCTATGAAAAGAACAACACAAGAGACACAGAGTTTATACTGGTTCGGGCCACCGTCGTGGTGTAATACCCTACTCCAGTGTGGTGTGGTGGATTGCCTCTTGGGCTGATGATGATGAGCAATACAAGGAAGAACAGCCTCGCGAGGGTCTGTTCTTGGCCGGGGCGGTGAACTGCTAGGAGGAGTTCGGTCGCCCTTCTCTCTCTCTCTCTCTCTCTCTCTCTCTGGATTCTAACATGTCTCTCTCTCTGTGTGATGTCGCCCCCCTCCTACCCTGGGGGTGGCTAGTCCTATTTATAGGCAAAGGCCCTGGGCCTCTTCCCAAATATTGAGCGGGAAGGGCGCCAACAATTGGCCATTTTGAAGGGGAACATCTGGTACACTTATCCTAACTAAAGTTGGTCCTCGCCTGCCAAAGGCTCTGGTGGTGACGCCTGCTTGGGCTCCACAATGACTCCTTCCCTACCGTTGGGCTAGTCTTGGTCTCGTTGCACCGAAACGGGTGCCTTTGGTTGATGCTCTCGCCTGCGCTTGCCCCCTTTGCACCAAAGAGGAAAGGAGGACACTGCGCGGGCTGGCGCCCACCTGGCGCCTTTGGTCGTCATGGCTTGCGTCATGGGCACCTCGTGAGGTACCCCGCCTTGATCTCTCCGCCTCCTCGCGAGCCAGCCTGATGAGGCCGTGCCTGAGGAAGCTCCTGGTCGTCCGTCCTGCGAGGCTTGGCCCCTCGCGAGGGTCTTGAGCTTGTGTTGATGAAGATGGGCCGTGTTGGGCCCCCTTGAGCCACGCCGCAGGCCGCGGGCAGGCAATTATGGGGACCCACGTTCACAGAACGCCGACAGTAGCCCCCGGGCCCAAGGCGCGCTCGGACTTGGCCGTGCAGAGAGGCGAAAGGGCAAGGGCGAAGCACCACGGGCCCTAACAGCCTGCGGCCTTGGGCGCCAGCGTGGCGCTTGATCGATGGGCGTCTCAAGCCGCAGAAAGTTGATAAAGGAGCGGCATCTGCCCAGGCTTTACTTCTTTTGCTTTCTCCGGTTGCTGCTCAGATCCCCTTTCTTGCGCCTCTCCTTCCTTCCTCCAAAATTTCCAAATCTACTTCGGCCGCGTGACCTAGGAAGCCATGGCGCCTCGTCAGTCCCCGGCCGGAGCTTGGTACTCGTCTGCCCTGGATTTGCCGAACGCGTCGGAGGCGAGCCTCGCCCGGTTGCACCGGATGGCGGCGGCGCAGTGCATCGACGGGGCAAAGGTGTTCAAGGTCGGCTCCGCCACCCGTGAGGGCCAAGGGAGCACCTTCTACCCGCTCTTTGTGAGCGCCATTGATGCTCGCCTGGTGCCTCCCTTCTTCGAGTTCTTCTTCTCCGTCCTCCGCCACCCAACTCCGTCCTTCTTCTGGCAATCTTCGCCTATTACTGCGAGGCTCACGTAGGGGTGCAGCCCTCAGTGGCCTTGCTACGCCACTACTTCTACCTCCGGACCTCTCGTGGTTCTGCTTCCGCGTGCGCGAGCTTCGTCGCGTATGGTGGCGCCATTGCCATTTCGAACCGCGGGAAGAGGATCGAGGGCTTCAGGAGCAAGTGGGTCTTGGTGGATGCTGGGCGCATCCACCCTCGGCTGATCTTGCCCACGGAGCAACCCGCGAGCTCCAACGATTGGGGTCGAGCGGAGCTCGTGGACCCCCGCGCGAAGCTGGTGTTGGAGAAGATGGACGCGGATCTGAGGCCGACCAACATGGCGGCGGCGAAGCTGACCAGCGCGTCGTTGTTGAGGGAGTTCTTGGAGCACCAGTTTGCTCCGCTTCCGCAGTACTCACCTCCGATGTGGAGGCCTCATCCGAGCCCCTCAGCCTTGGCCGACGAAGATCTGGCTGCGGTCCTCCAATCTCTGGTCGGAGGCGACGTGGCGAGGTTGGAGGGCGCTCCTACGCCCCTGTTCCTCCGCGACGACTGGGAGCAGGTGGTGGAGTCCATGCCCGCCTTCAACGGGGACAGGCCCGTGCCCACGGAGGCTCCCGAGGACCCGGTGGACGTGTCCTCCGACGACTCCAGCAAAGAGGAGGGAAGAGGGGAGCGGGAGAGAGGGCCTGACTCCGAGGCGATTGACGGAGAGTCGAGGGCTCCCCTCTCCCGGCGCAAGCCCTGCGCTCTCCGCCACTCTCCGAGCGATGACGACGAGGACGATGATGAGCAGGGTGGCGGGAGCTTGCCCCCAATCCCGAAGAAGGACAGGACTGGGCTGCTCTCCCGCGGGTCTGCCCCGGCCCCGAGGCGGGCCACAGACGCGCCTTCCGCTCCCGAGCTTCCCGAGGTTGACCCCACCAGCCGGCTTTCGGGCTTCATACTTGGCCGGAGGCTGTCTGAGCTCACTGGCGACGACCCATAAGCGCTTGATTCTTGTCTTTATTTCCTGTTCTGCTGCTGAGGCTTGACGTCCGCATTTCTTGGTCAGGCTGGCGCCTGCAGCAAAGAAGCCGAAGGGAGCTCCCGAGGTTCCGTCCGTGGCAGTGCCTCCGCCCGTGAAGGAAGGTGACCGCGACGCGAGGACTTCTCCTGCCCAGTCATCCTCGCGAGGCCTGGCTGAGCTGGCTGGGGTGAGCTCAGCCCCCATGGCCCAAGCGACTCCCGAGGCTCCTTTGCCTGCCGCCGTCACCACAGTCGTTGTGGCGCAGCAGGCTCTGCCTCAAGATGTTGTGGTCATGCTGCCGCCTTCTCCTCCTACTCTGCCGACCGCTGTCTCTCCGACTCCTCCTGCCATTCTGGATCGAGCTGTAGCTGAGCTGGACCGGCTGCGGCAGGATCTTCTTGGCGCCGACCCTCGCTTGGTGGTCGGGTGCTTGGAGCTGGCTTCAGGATGGATTCGCTCCGACGCTTCGATTCGGGCGGCGCTGGTCCAGGCCTGAACGGCTTGCGATGAGGAGAAGCAGGCTGCCCTTGAGGCGAAGGCTGCTCGTGACGCAGCCCTGGGGGAGGTGGTCGTCGTCCGTGGTCGCTGCAAGGCGCTGGAGGACGAGCTACAAGGCCTGCGGGACCAGCTCGCGGAAGAGGCCCGCCTTCGCCAAGAGCAGGAAGAAGGCGGGAAGGCTCGCGAGACGGCCGTCAAGGTCCGGGAGGCCAAGCTCAAGAAGCGCTGTGACCGCCTAGGCGTGCTGGAGCAAGAGTTGGAGGCGAGGAAGGTCGAGCTGGACGACAAGGCCCGGGTTCTTGCCGAAGACCGCGTGGCCTTCACGGAGATGGAGGCGAAGGCTCGCTCCTTGCTGAAGACGCTTTATGAGAGCGGCCTGGAGAGCCCGCTGGCCGGCGCCTAGGACGGCCCCGCCAAGCTGCTTCCCTTCCTGGTCCGCGCTCTTGACGATGTCGTCCTTGGCCTTGGCCCCACGGCCGAGGCCGAGGCGCGTGCCCTGTCTTCTGCAGCGCTGACGCGGGTCCTCACCCACATCTACCTTCGCGATCCCAGTGTCGATCTTGACAGCCTGTTGGAGCCGGCAAGCGGCGAGCGTGCCGCTGCTGCTACCGAGGCCGTGAAGGGTCACGCGAAGGCTCTGCTGGGGAAGTTCCGGGCCTTCAGCACCAAGCCGAAGCGAGGCGCTGCCGACCCTGCTGCTCCATGAGGCGAACCCACTCCGTGCTGCTCCATCGCCGACAAGTGACTCCGTTATGGCTCCTGTCCTGCTTTTAATTCCTGCACATGTATCATGCCTCGAGGAGGCGTTTAAACTTGCGTTTGGCATTGAGATAACAGTGTGGACTGTAATATTTGCTTTTGAATTCCTTGAAATTTGCATTTTTCTTTCCTGCTTGCTTGCGCTCTACGTCGGCAGGGCCCGGCCCCGCGCGTACCTCACCCAGCATCAGCCCCGACCGGAAACCAAGGACGGGACTAAAGGAGTGAGGGGCTACGTGGCAAGTTAGGCTCCTGAGTTGCGATGCTCAGGAGTCCCCCTTGACGCGCGAGCAACAAGTAGGGAAGGTGAAGGCGAGGAGTAGATTGACCGTTCTACGTTGGCAGGGCCCGGCCCCGCGCGTACCTCACCCAGCATTAGCCCCGATCGGAAACCAAGGACGGGACTAAAGGAGTGAGGGGCTACGTGACCAGTTAGGATCCTGAGTCGCGATGCTCAGGAGTCCCCCTTGACGCCCGAACAGCAAGTAGGGAGGTGTGATGTGGGTGGATCTACCGTTCTACGTCTGCAGAGCCGGCCCCGCGCGTACCTCACCCAACATTAGCCTTTCGGAACTAAAGGAGTCAGGGGCTACGTGACCAGTTAGGCTCCTGAGTCGCGATGCTCAGGAGTCCCCCTTGACGCTCAAACGGCCTTCGTACCTTGGCTCCGCTCGGGGAGAGATGCGTGACGAACCAGGCCCGGGGCTGGCTGGGTGGCGGCGTCAGGCGTGACCAGCGCGCAGCCCGTGCCCAGCCCTCGCGGCACTCTCGAGGGAGGCGTTGCGATGAGGTCGACACCGAGCTCTGGCTCCCCGAGGTTAATGCTGCCCGGGGCCACCCTCGATTGTTTATCACCAGCTGAGCATAGCGCTTCAGTGTGTGACGGGCATAGCCTCCTCGGCAAGTGTCGCCACCAAGCATGAGCATGGTGCTTCCATCAGTGCGTGGGAGGGGCTCCCCTCCGGGAGGAGCCCCCGGGGCTTGTACAGCCCCGCCCTGACACGTGGCTGGCACGGTAGGGCCTGGCGAGGTGTATCTGGGCACCCATGAGCCAGTGCGAGACTCACGGGGCCCTACCTCTAGGCGGGTTGCGCCTGGCACTGGGCCTTATCTTGTGATGTGTTCCTGCAAGTTTGGTTAGATGCCGGCACTCTACGTCCTTGGGTCCCAGCCCTCGAGCTGGTCTCAGCCTTGTTGGTATGCGTGTCGCGATGCGTGGACAAGGCTAGAGGTGAGGACCGAGAGCCGAAGAGTGCCTGAGTCGCGATGCTCAGGTACCCCCCCTTTAACGTGCAAGTGGTCGGCATGGAGAAGAATAAGTGCCGAGGACCGTCATCAAATAATCAAGCATGGTGGGTCGAACGCATAGCTGGAAATAAACGCAAAAGGGATACATGCCGCTGGGTCTGGCCCGAGCGACTTGGGGATAATGCAGCCCGAGGGGTGCCCCCAACGAAGCAAGCTAACAACATGAAATGAAAGGGATACATGCCGCAGGGACGGACCCACGCGGCCTGGGAGTAATGCAGCCCTGGGGGGCGCTCCCAGCTGGAAATGAAACTTGAAAGATGTCACCTGATGATGTTGAGGATGAAGGGGTGCTTGGTGTAGCAGACTCGGTGGGCTGCGGAAGCCGATCCTCATGATCCCCTAGGCCCAGGGGCCTCGGGAGGCTCCGGAGGCGCTGGTGGCTCCTCGCGGGCCATCTCCATCTCCGCCAGGGCTGCAGAACGCCTGGCCTCTTGAGCCTCCATGATGCCCCTCATGAGACGCTGGTACGTGGCAGCCGCGTTCGGCAAGCCGTAAGGCATGCGAACGCAGCTGTGGGGTGGACCCTCGCAGCGCCCCACTCGCGAGGGCCAGGGGCGCTCCTGAGAGGCGACTCGATTGAGCCCTGGTATGTCGATGCAGACGCGCAGCCCACCATCCTCGCCTGGATGGGGAGCCACAGCTGGTAGGCGGCGGCCGCCTGTCATGACTCCTGACTCTTGTAGCTCTTAAATGGCTTCGCTGACGAACTCCTGAGGGCCTGGACCTCCTTGCCCTACTCCTTCTTGAGGGAAACGTGCTTCGAAACACGCCTCCACATGGTGCCCAAGCGCCTCCCTCGTGACCTTGGCCAGGTCGGTGGCCCTCCAGGGGAGAGCCCCTGAGCCCTGCCTGAGGAGGGCGCCGGGCGCGCTTTCCTATGCGATGGAAGGAGGATCCCCCTGGGCAGGCGCGGGCCCTGAGGGGCCTGCCTCCTGAGGGGTCGGACCGGACGATGTCTTCTTCTTCTTGGGGGTGGTCTCGGGAAGCCTCCTGCTTCCGCGATCCGGGTCTTCCAGTGATGCAGCCTGAAAGGCTCATTCCAAGGAACACACCGCGTCCTTCTCTTTGCAAGGCACCGTGATGACACCGCCACTTCCTGGCATCTTGAGGACGTTGTAGCCATGGTGAGTTACGACCATGAACTTGGCCAGCGCTGGGTACCCAAGGATGGCGTTGTACGGCAGGCGAATGTGAGCGACGTCGAAGCCGATGAACTCGGTGCGGTAGTTGTCGCATGCCCCGAAGGTGACTGGGAGGCGAACCTGCCCAGTCGGGACCGTGGAGCCGTCGGTGACTCCGGAGAAAGGCTTGGTTGGCTGGAGCTGGTTGTAGGGCACTTGGAGATTGTTGAATGTTTCCACGGACAGGACGTTGAGCCCTGCCCCGCCATCGATGAGGGTCCTGGTGACTACCACGTTGCTAATGATTGGGGAACAAAGCATCGGGAGGACTCCGGCTGTGGCCGCGCACTTGAGCTGATCCGCTGAGCTGAACGTGATGGCGCACACCGACCACCTGAGATGGCGCGTGGCTTCTAGCTTGGGGAGGACTGCATTCACTTCGCGGGCGAACTGCTTGAAGATGCGTTGAGAGGCTGGGGCTTGAGCTCCGCCCAGGATGCAGGCGATCGCGTGCGGCTCCTGGAAGCCCCCAGCCCCCTTGTCCACGTAGCGGTCCTCGTATCTCCTTGGCTGCGGCAGCAGCGGGGGGAGGCCTGCGTTGCCTTGCGGGCGATCCTCGTGAGGCTGATCCCTCCAGTCTCCCTCGTGAGGCAGGTCTTGCCAGCGATCCTTGCGAGGTCGATCGCGCCACTCTTGGCGCAGGCCGCGGTCTTCCCAGCGTCCTGCATTCCTTCCTCCTCCTCGACCGTAGCCCCGGTCGTCGCCGTCGGGACGACGGCCGATCCTTCCTTCTCGCACGGCTCGGAGCTCTTGACATTCGTTGGTGTTGTGGGTGTGGAGGTCGTGGTACACACAGTACCGTCTGCCCTTGGAAGATTCAGGCTGATCTCTGCCCCCCTTGGTGTCTGGTTCTGCCACGAGCACGGCAGCCCCCTTGCGCTTCACATCCTTGGCCTTGGATTTCTTCTCTTCTGGGTCTGCGGCAGGCAGCTCAAGGAGGGAGAGACGCCCTTCCTTAGCCATGGCGCACTTGGTCGCCAAGTTGAACAGCTCCAAGGAAATGCATAGGTCTTCATGCATCGCCAGCTCCTCCTTCATCTTGATGTCGCGCACGCTGTCGGAGAAGGCTGAGATGATGGCCTCCTCGGACACCTTGGGAATCTTGAGGCGTGCGTTGTTGAAGCTCTGGATACACTTCTACAGGGTCTCTCCGGGTTGTTTCTTGATGCGGCGCATGTCACTCGCGGCGGGTGGTCGGTCGCGAGTACCTTGGAAGTTGGCGATGAAGCGGGTGCACATCTCGCCCCAGGAGGAGATCGTGCCTCGGGCCAAGTTTAGGAGCCAGGTGCGGGCCCCGTCCTTGAGCGCCATGGGGAACCAGTTCGCCATGACCTTCTCGTCTCCGTTGGCATCTTCGATGCCCAGCTCATAGAGCTGGAGGAACTCCGCAGGGTCGGCCGTGCCGTCGTAGCGAGGAGGCAGGTCCGGCTTGAACTCGCTGGGCCACGCGACGCTGCGTAGTTCGGTGGTGAAGGCGCGGCAGCCTGCAGTGACCACGGGGGGCCTCGGGTGACGAAGAGCTTGGTATTGCAGGTCCCCGTGCGCTGCAGCTGGGAGCAGCACGGGGTCTTGACGTGCGAGAGCAGGAGCATGGTCGCGACGCGCTGGAGCAGGGAGCGCCCGGGCAGCTTCCTGCGGTCGAGGGACTTCTTGGCAGCTCTGCTCTTGCCGCGCTGGCACCTAACGGAGCGGGTTCCGCCCAGGGGCCACACGCCTTGGAGCCAGGGCGCCTTCTTGAGGAGGAGGCGGCTGGGGCGCCCCCGGAGCTGCGTCGCCCGCGCAGGGCGGGGTGCGGTGCCGCGGAGCGGACGGCACAGGAGAGCCCCCTGCGGCGCGGACGAGCTCGGCGACGCGGTCGAGCCATTCTTCGTAGACGTCGTCGACGGGACGGTAGCGCAGGAGCTCATTTGCCGCGATGAGCGCAGCTCGAGCCTCCATGGGTGCGCGGAGCGTGCGGGACGAAGAACCAGCTGGGGTGAGTGAGGGAGTAGCGGTGCGGCCGTCTTGCCGCACGGACGGATGCTGAGACGACGCTTGCTGCTCGTTCCCCGCCGGGCCGGTGGCGCCGTTGACGGCGGGTGATGGGGAACGGCGAGGACGCCCGCCGACGTGAGCCGTCTGGGCGACGCAAGAAGCGAGAGCGGCGCGGCGCTCGGCGCGAGCCCGACGAGCGTCAGACATGGACGCGATGTTCGGAGGAGAACGGGGCGGTGGAAGACGAATTCCGGCACACCCCTACCTGGCGCGCCAAATGTCGGATTTCGGGTTCCGGCAGACCCTTGAGGTTCGAACACTGGGGTGCGCGCGGAGATTTCGCTTCCTACCTACCTGCTCCCCACCGCCTCACTAAGATCTAAGCTATGAAAAGCACAACACAAGAGACACAGAGTTTATACTGGTTCGGGCCACCGTCGTGGTGTAAAACCCTACTCCAGTGTGGTGTGGTGGATTGCCTCTTGGGCTGATGATGATGAGCAATACAAGGAAGAACAGCCTCGCGAGGGTCTGTTCTTGGCCGGGGCGGTGAACTGCTAGGAGGAGTTCGGTCGCCCTCTCTCTCTCTCTCTCTCTCTCTCTCTGGATTCTAACCTGTCTCTCTCTCTGTGTGATGCCGCCCCCCTCCTACCCTGGGGGTGGCTAGTCCTATTTATAGGCAAAGGCCCTGGGCCTCTTCCCAAATATTGAGGGGGAAGGGCGCCAACAATTGGCCATTTTGAAGGGGAACATCTGATACACTTATGTAACATCCCAAAATTCTAAATTTTGGAATGTTATACAAATAGATAGATTTGTTTGATTGTTTGATTGTTGGGTGATTGATTGAGTGAAATTCGAAACTTTTTGAAAGTTAAATGAGAGGGAATAAAAGGACTTTCCCAAACTTTCATTTTGCATTCGTGATCTCCGTGAATTCAAATTCTTTTCACCACAAAACCCTGGAGAGAAGATGACATGACTTCTTCCATTTATTTAAATGATAAGGGGTGTTGAAAATATTTGAATTTCATTTGAAAAATATTTCCAACCCAGGAACTTTATGCAACTCAATGATTTTCATGAGCGAAGATAAAATGACTTCTTTAAAACATATGAAATATGAGTTGGGAGTTTCAAAGAATTAAATTCAAAGTTCTTTTGAATTTATTTTCAATTTGGAGTTCTTGAGTTTTATTCAAATTATTTTCTCCAAAAATAAAATATATGGAAAATAGGGTAACATGATTCCCTACATCAAAAATTGGAGAGAAATCAATTTGAATTAATTTTGGTATTTTTAAAATGATTTTTATTAGATTTTATTAGACAGTAGCACTGTTTGAATTATCTGAATTTGTGCGTATTTTATTTGACTCTAGAAAAATGTTCAGCTAGTAGGAAATCTTTTTCTGAAAATTTTGATATATAATATGCCTATATAAAATTTTAGTTTTATTTTCGTTTTTTAGTTTATCGCTTTCTGTTTAAAAAAAGATAACAAAAACTGCCTGCGCGCCTGAAACTAACTGTCGCCCACATGCGTAGCATAGCAGCAGGCCGGCCCGTTTTTTTGTTTTCTTTTGTATTTTATTTTATTTTATTTTCGTTAATGTTTAGTTTTTTTATTTTTGAAACAAATTTCAATAAAAAATCGACTTTGAAAAAAAAATGCAGCAGCGCGCGGCCGGCCGAAAGCCTTTTGGCCCATCCCACGCAACTCTCCTTTTCTCCTCTGTTTCGTATATCTTCGTCTACGTTTAGTCCCACATTGCCTAGCTTTTGACCCCTAAACCTCCTTTGCACCTATAAATATAGACCCATAGAGCCTTCAAAAATCATCTGATTCGGGTTAAATCAATATTTTGGTTTGACTAGATTCATTTAAGAAAAATATTTTTTTCCTCTCCGGCGCGACTTCTGGAAATTGTCTCTTCTCTTCAAAGTCGTCTTTTCTCTGCTTTATAAAGGTATCTTTCTTTGTTTTTTTTCCTTCTTATACTTCTGTAGTTTATTATTTTTAGACTAATACGATAGATTAGATTATCAATTAGTCTACGTATTTATACATTAGACCTTAGCGTAACTATTTTTCTTTTCAGAAACAACTTGGCCCTGATTTTTCAAATAGCCATAACTTTTTACTCGTTCATCCGAATTAGATGAAACCAACGCCCACTTCTTCGTTACGATCTCCTCTATCCAGTAATCCAACTCAAACATGTTTTTGAAAGTTTAAATTTTAAATTAGATCAGATTTGAATTTGAACTTCGTTTGATCATAACTTGAGTTTCGTAACTCCGATTTAATTGAATCTTTTTGCAAATCGAAGCTCTTGACCTAAACTTTCTGATAAGGCCAAATTGACATAATTTTGGTACTGTTAGAAATTGTTTTATTTGCAAGAGTTATTTGCTTGGTTTTGATGTTTTCTGAATCGTTTTCTTCGTTCTTTCCGATCTTTTGAGTGATTGCTTATGTGTGGTTACTATTGATTGCTTACGATAGATTGACCAGAGTGTGACGAGTAGAACTATCAAGAGTTTTGAGTGCGAATCATCCTCATCAACATTGCAGGCAAGTTCACACTTTGATCATACCTTTTCGCATACCCAGTTTTTATGCATTAGATCAATCCTCCAACATTGCATGATTAGGATCTAATTAAATTGTGGGATGGGAAGTAGATGAGGTAGTACCTATTACCTGTTTTACTTATGAAACCTTGGGAGTTACTTCTACGTTTGCTTATTTGCCATCCTATGCTAGTAGACGTGGATTGGGTGAGTGTATCCATGACAGATGTGAGATTGTTAAATTAATGGTTTATTTAAGGTGGCAACTTAAACACACATCTGGGTGGATTGAGGCACCTGGTTTCCATCAGGACTTGCCTGTTTTTCTTGGACCGCCACCTGTGCTCAAAGGGATCATGAGATTATTCAAACTAGTAACTTCCGTGTGCAGCCACAAGCCATTATGGGCTCTGGCATAGTTGATTAAGTCGTGCGAACTCTTATAGTGGTGGACTAGCAGATGTAGGGGATGTAGGTGTACCGGTCTACCCATCATAAGGTGCTAGCGCTTCTGAAAGACTATGTCTCGGTCATCCGTTTCTCAAACACCCTGCAGTACGAGAAACCGGACCAACCTTACACGTACGCTTACGTGAGACTGGTTCCACCGACTGACATGCACTAGTTTCATAAGGTGGCTAGCGGGTGTCTGTCTCTCCCACTTTAGTTGGAGCAGATTCGATGAAAAGGGTCCTTATGAAGGGTAAATAGAAGTTGACAAATCAACGTTGTGGCTTTCACGTAGGTAAGAAAACGTTCTTGCTAGAACCCTATTGCAGCCACGTAAAACTTGCAACAACAATTAGAGGACGTCTAACTTGTTTTTGCAGCAAGTGTTTTGTGATATGATATGGCCAAAGTTGTGATGAATGATGAATGATATATGTGATGTATGAGATCATGTTCTTGTAATAGGAATAACGACTTGCATGTCGATGAGTATGACAACCGGCAGGGGCCATAGGAGTTGTCTTTATTTTTGTATGACCTGCGTGTCATTGAAGAACGCCATGTAAATTACTTTACTTTATTGCTAAACGCGTTAGTCATAGAAGTAGAGTAGTCGTTGGCGTGACAACTTCATGAAGACACGATGATGGAGATCATGGTGTCATGCCGGTGACAGGATGATCATGGAGCCCCGAAGATGGAGATCAAAGGAGCTATATGATATTGGCCATATCATGTCACTACTATATATAATACAGGCTTATCATGTCACTACTATGTACGAGAAATAGGTTAGGGTAGGGGTCTTCTCAAAAACTGTAACCGTAGAGCTTTCCACCAGCCACATATGCATATAGTATAGGCTTATCATCCATTATTCTCTATGTGTTACATTGCCAGCATATTCCATGTGCTGACCCGTTTTCGGGCTGCAACTTTCATGTTGCAGACTTTTCAGACGATGAGTAAGGTGCTTTTAGGTCGTGGTTCTATACTCAGTGATGCCGCTGGAGTTGATGGACTCACTTATCTTCCAAGTCTTCCGCTGTTATCGTTATTAGATGGCCTTAAGCCATATTTATTGTAATAAGTCCTCTTCTGGACAAACGATGTAATAAGTGTGTGATTGCTACTCTGTTATAAATCCTTGAAATCTTGTGTGGTGTCAGACATCGATCCAGGATGACACCGGAGCACAGAGACTTGATCCATTCGGGTCGGGTCGCTACAACTTATCCTGACTAAAGTTGGTCCTCGCCTACCAAAGGCTCTGGTGGTGACGCCTGCTTGGGCTCCACAATGACTCCTTCCATGCCATTGGGCTGGTCTTGGTCTCGTCGCACCGAAACGGGTGCCCTTGGTTGATGCTCTCGCCTACGCTCGCCCCCTTTGCACCAAAGAGGAAAGGAGGACACTGCGCGGGCTGGCGCCCGCCTGGCGCCTTTAGTCGTCATGGCTTGCGTCATGGGCACCTCGTGAGGTACCCCGCCTTGATCTCTCCGCCTCCTCGCGAGCCAGCCTGATGAGGCCGTGCCTGAGGAAGCTCCTGGTCGTCCGCCCCGCGATGCTTGGCCCCTCGCGAGGGTCTTGAGCTTGTGTCGATGAAGATGGGTGTAACGCCCCGGATTCGATGCGCCAGGTGTCTTCCAGTTATTTGCCGTCTTTGCCATGTCATGTGCTTGCGTGTTGCACTTTATCATGTCATCATGTGCATTTCATTTCGCATACGTGTTCGTCTCATGCATCCGAGCATTTTTCCCGTTGTCTGTTTTGCAATCCGGCACTCCTATGTCTCCCGGCGCTCCCTTTTACCTCTTTTCGTGTGTGGGTATTAAACGGTCTCGGAATGGACCGAGGTTTGTCAAGCGGCCTTGGTATAGCACCGGTAGACCGCCTGTCAAGTTTCGGATCATTTGGAGGTCGTTTGGTACTCCAACGGTTAACCGGGTAACCGCAAAAGCCTCTTTTGTTTGCAGCCCAACACCCCTTTCTAAGTTGCCCAAAACCCACCAAACTCCTCTCCATGCTCTCGGTCGTTCGGTCACGATCGCGTGGCCGAAAACCGCACCTCATTTGGACTCTCCTAGCTCCCTCTACCTATAAATACATCTTCCCCTTCGAAATTCGCGGATGAAATCCCCCGAAACCCTAGCCTCTCCCTCCGCGCCGCCGGACGTGTCCGCCGACGGCCGGACACGTCCAGCCGCCACATCGCCTGGGCCAATGGGGCGCTGCCACCTCACCTCCGCCGCCCCCTCGCCCAATCCCATCGCGCCACCTCACCTCTCTCTCTCTCCACCCCGCCGGCCCTCCTGCCAGATCAGGGCCCGCTGAGCCCCATCGGGCGAACCCGCCCGCCCGCCGCCGCCTTGTCGGCCTTCGCCGGAGGCCTCGGCTCGCCCGCCCGTCGCCTCCCGGCGCTGGTGTATTGCCGCTGGCGCCCAGCCGTGCCCGCCGCCCCATCCGCCTCCGACGCTGGCGCGGCTGCCGCCCCGAGCAGCCGCCGCCCGCGCCCGTTGACCACCGCCGCCTCGCCGGGGCGCGGCCCGGCCGCGCCTCCCGGCGCCCGCGCCCTCACCGCGCCTCGGCCGCGCTGCCGCCTGCCCTGCCCTCCTCGCCAGCCCGCCTCCTCCGGTCGCCGGAGCTCGCCGGAGGAGCTCCGCCGACCGCCTCCTCTCCTTCCCCTCCGGCTGCTCTCCGGCCTGCATCGTTATCCGTGCGAGGGTTGACTTCTCCCCCCCCCTCTAAAATTCATCCAAGTCCCGAGCATTTTTGATATTTTGTTGCATTTTCATTGCATCATATCTCTGTCATCGTTGCTCCGTTTCGCGCGTGTAATATGTCAAAATGTTCGACTTGATGAGTAGATCATTTCATCTCATTGCATCGTTTTCATTTGAGCTCATCTTGATGCCCGAAATTCTGTTGGAAGAGTGCTATGTGATGTTAGTTTCTGATTTTTATCAGGACTTGCACTTTTGTTATTTTTGCCATGATTGATGTGTGCATCCTATGAACTTGAGTCCTACATGTGTTTTGTAATATGCCATGTCTTCTTTCCAGTGGTGCTTGCTATGTATTTTTGTGATCAATGTGTTGACTAGCACAAGCATGTAAAGTAGGCTTCCTGATGTTGCTGATTTCAGCCCTGTTTGCTGTTATTTTGATGCCATGTTAACTTGATGCTACACAGAGATCCATGCATATTTTGAGATACTTCAGTAAGGATGTTTTGTTAAACATGTCTTGCTCTATCCATCCATGCCCTTGTTTGCAATTATGGAGTGCCATAGCTTGAGTCAATCGAGCTCTACTTTTGCTATAAAATGTTTCCTGGCAGATTGTTTACATGTTATTCAATTTTGCCAAGGTTGTTGTAGTTGATCCGTGTATGCTATGATGTTGTTCTTGCCATGTATAGCTTCTATGACATGTCTTCTAACTGTTGTTTGCCTTGCCATGCCATGTATTGCTCTGTGGTGAGTGGTTCAAGCTCACCAACATGCCTACTTGTTGTTGTTCCTGCCATGTTTAAATCTGTATTATAACTTGCCATGTTTACATGGGTGCCATCATATCTTCTGATCCTTTTTGTCTTATGGTCACTAAAGGACTTTTTTCTATGTAATTAGTAGATTCATGCCATGCCTTGTTTTGCTATGATAAGTTCCTGTAACATGTTGTTTGATAGCTCTAAACATTGCAACCTGATGTTATTTCTGCCAATGCCTGAAACTGTTATTAGTTGCAATCATGCCATGTCATTTTGAGCTTGTTCTAGTGATTTCTGAAGATAGCTCAGTGTTCATGTTTTGTAATGCTTTACCTGTACTTCATGCCCATGCCTTTTGTTTTCATGTTGAGGTCCTGTAGCATGTTGTTTTGATGCTTGCAATATGCCTAGTTGCTGTTTTGGACAGATTGTTGCTATAACTTGTATAGGGTGTATGTGTTGAACCGTTGTCCGCTTTTGAGTGTGCTCTATATGAAACTTGCTTGATTTTGCATGTAGTTTCATATTATCATGTTGGATCCTTGTTTTGAGGTGTTATCTTGATGTTTGTATGCATTTTGCATCATTGCCATGCTTATCTTGTTTTGCTCATATCTTCTAGGCCGTAGCTCCGAATTAAATGAACTTTATATGTAACTTGACTAGAATTTCGTGTAGATCATCATGGTGCATCTTAACTTGCTGTTTAACAACTTGAACATAAGGTTTATCCAGATCTGGACCAATTTCGAAATTTGCATATGAGTACTTACCGGAATTGGTATATGTTGTTTCCGGCCTCATTTAAACTTGCCATGATGTGTTGCTCTTGTTTGCATCATCTCTTGCCATGAGTAGCTTCATCTAGATTTGTCATGCATCATGTTTGTTGTGCATCTTGTCATGTTCATGTGTGGTGTGTTTACTATGTTGTGTGCTTCTTCTTGTTAGTTCCCGATTCGTTGCGTTCGTGAGGATTCGTTCGTCTACGCTTGGTCCGGCTTCATCCGTTCGTCTTCTTCATGGAATCGTTCTTCTTCCTTGCGGGATTTCAGGCAAGATGACCGCTACTCTGGATCTCACTACTATCATTGCTATGCTAGTTGCTTCTTTCTATCACTATGCTGCGCTACCTATCACATGTTCATCAAGCCATCCCAAATTGCCATGAACCTCTAACCTTTGACACCCTTCCTAGCAAACCGTTGTTTGGCTATGTTACCGCTTTGCTCAGCCCCTCTTATAGCGTTGTTAGTTGCAGGTGAAGATGAAGTTTGTTCCTTGTTGGAACATGGGAGATGCCGTTCCTTGTTGGAACATGTTTACTTGTTGGGATATCACAATATATCTTATTTAATTAATGCATCTATATACTTGGTAAAGGGTGGAAGGCTCGGCCTTATGCCTGGTGTTTTGTTCCACTCTTGCCGCCCTAGTTTCCGTCATATCGGTATTATGTTCCCGGATTTTGCGTCCCTAACGCGGTCGGGTGATTTATGGGACCCCCTTGACAGTTCGCTTTGAATAAGACTTTTCCAGCAAGGCCCAACATTGGTTTTACCATTTGCCTCACCACCACCTATATTTTCCCTTGGGAGTAATTAACCCAAGGGTCATCTTTATTTAGCCCCGGACGGTGCTTCTCTAAGTGCTGGCCCGAACCGAGCTTCTGGGGGCCACCTTGGGGCAACTTGAGGTTGGTTTTACTCGTAGCCTGTCTCATCGGTGTTGCCTCGAGAACGAGATATGTGCAGCTCCTATCGGGATTGTCGGCGCGATCGGGCGGTCTTGCTGGTCTTGTTTTATTCTTTGTCGAAATGTCTTGTAGCCGGATTCGAGACTGATCGGGTCTTCCCGGGAGAAGGAATATCCTTCGTTGATCGCGAGAGCTTATCATGGGCTAAGTTGGGACACCCTGCAGGTATAAACTTTCGAGAGCCGTGCCCGCGGTTATGTGGCAGATGGAATTTTTAATATCCGGTTGTAGTAAACTTGAAGCAAACTCTCCTAAAATACACCAACCGTAAAGCGTAACCGTGAGTGTCTCTTTTCGGGTTGATCGAGAGGAGAACACGGTTTCTGAGTTATGTCTGGCGTAAGTAGGAGTTCAGGATCACTTCTTGATCATGACTAGTTGACGACCGCTCCTTTGTTTCTCTTCTCGCTCTCATTTGCGTATGTTAGCCACCATATATGCTTAGCCGCTGCTGCAACCTCACCACTTTACCCCTTCCTTTCCCATTAATCTTTGCTAGTCTTGATACCCATGGTAATGGGATTGCTGAGTCCTCGTGGCTCACAGATTACTACACCACCAGTTGCGGGTACAGGTTTGCGATGATCATGACGTGAGAGCGATGTTACTTGTTTTGGAGTTCTTCTTCTGCTTCTTCTTCGATCAGGGGATAGGTTCCAGGTCGGCAGCCTGGGCTAGCAGGGTGGATGTCGTTTGAGCTTATGTTTATGTTTCATCCGTAGTTGGATGTTGTTCTTGTATATGATGTAGATGTATTCTTGTGGCATTTCTGCCTTATGTATGTATCCCTATGTATTATGTAATGTTGATGTAATGATATCCACCTTGCAAAAGCGTTTCGATATGCGGGTCTATCCTTGGTGGGACCTTCGAGTTCCTTTTGGATAGGGTCGCATATTGGGCGTTATAAGTTGGTATCAGAGCCTCGACCGACCCTAGGAGCCCCCTTGATTGATCGTGTAGTTTGGCCGATGTTGAGTCTAGAATAAACTGTTTTATGAGTCTAGTTATATCGGAGAGTAGGAATTCTTTTTACTCCTCTGCCCCTTCGTCGCTCTGGTAAGGAATCTTGACGTAGGTGTTTTGAACTACTCCTCTTCTCATTCAATTTTTTTTCTTTAGGATCACACAGTTGGTTTTCCGATCGTTGTTCCTCTGCTCTTTTGTTCGGTGCATTTCTCGTCAAGTTGACTCGACCATCTTCATCTTTGAGTTCAATTCTCTGTTGTTTTCTTTTCCCACCCGCCCACCCTTCGTCTTATTGGAACCGGAGTCCGTAATCGAGTATCCATCCTACTCGTGTGAAGTCTTTGCTTTCTATCCTCTTTGTTCTCAACCGGTGTTTTCTCTTCAAGTTGCTCGTCGGTTCCCCTTCCAAGTTGTCTTTGTTTTCCCGCCCACCCACCCTCTTATTCCCGGAGTTCGAGTTCTTCTGACCATCAATTCCATGTGAATTCTCGTCTCGTTCGTCATTCTTCATCCTTTTCTTTTTCCGGTGCACTCAATTCAAGTTTTCGGTTGATCATATTCTTTTCCTCAGCTCAAGTGTTTTCCATGCTCGTTCGTCTCTCGCCAGTTTATCCTTCCGGAGTTCGGAAGACATATCAGGAGATTCGTCTGTGTTCTAATTAATTCGAGGTTGTCACCTCAGTCAAATATTTAAATTGTTCCGGTGCATCATCTATCTGTTCAACAATCCTTTCCGACGGTGTTCTCTTTTAGTGGGCCCTAACCCACAGGTCTTTTCCCAGGATCTTACCTGACTCTTCTAATTTCCCGGAGTTATTCTCAAATTCTTTTCGAAATTTGACGTAAGTATGAATTTCATCAGTCAGATGCCTTTCCAAGAACGATTTCAAATCATTGCATTATTGGCTCAACCTCTCTGCTTTTCATTCCACCGGAGTATCTCAACAATTTTGGTGGTGTCTCTCATTCTCAACTTTGAAGATCGAGGAAGAGTTTCTCTAAATCTTGTCCGTTCTCCCGGAGATTCGCGGTGCTAGCTCGATGTTATCCTATCTAATTGTTTCGAGTCATGCAAATTCTTTTCATCCATCCGGAGTATTTCAGGAGTTGTTTTCCGTCTCGATCACCCGGAGGCCATCTTTTCGGAAGATTTCTTCGTTCCAAGTTTTCAAAGTCATTCTCCAATTATTCTATATCCGTACCCTTTCGTTCGTCTCAATATTCTTCCGGTGCTGCGTTCAAGCATTCGTAAGCAGTTCGCGATCTCTTTGTTCTCTTGCATTTTAATTCCCTCAAGTATTTACGTGCTTCTCTAATTCTTCCCGGTGATTCAGTCTCTTTCATCAGTCAATTCCAAATTATTACGGTGGCTCGTTCAAGATTCTTTTTCCTTGATTATCATTTTAATCCATTCGTTCTTTCGAATCCTACCGGTGGTTCATGAAGACTTTCTCAAGTTTTTGTGCTTTCCCTTCTCAATCCTTTTTCAAGAAGAATAAGTAGTATGCAAATCCATCGCTTGTCATCAATTTAATTTGATGAAGGATAAGCATACAATAAATCTTATTCTTATTTCATCAATTGAATAATCCATTTCTTCGGAGTTTGTTCGTAATGAATAAATTCTAGTTCCAAGTGTTTTCATCTTTTCTTGTCCGGAGTTCAAATTTCCTCAGCCATTTCGTCGGAACCTCCATCTAAATCACCGCAATGCTCATCGTATTCTTTCATCCTTCAATTTTATCTCACCATCCTTTTGTCAACGGAGTTCTTCATGGTGGTTCTTCATGATTTATTTCATTCTTCAAGAGTTCATCAAGATTTTGTTGGTGGAGCTCAAGTATCTTTTCTTCTCGCGTCTCGAAGTGCAATTAAATCTCTATATTCTTTTGAAGCGGAGTTTTGCATTTCTTCATTCTCCTCAGCTATTTAATCTTCTCTGCTTGTGGTTGGTTATCACCTCATAATTTTGAGAGGTTATCCATAAGTCCACAACAAGCTATTCTTTTCGTTGTTGATTTTCTCAACAACTCCAGTCAATTTTTTCCTTCTAAGTTCTTTTCATTCAACTCTTTCAATTCTTCCGGAGGCATTTCGTTGTTTATCTCGTCAAGTGTCATTCCATCTTTTGAAGTTCATGTTCCTTTTACTTCCATTTTCAACCGGTGTGCTGCCTAAATCCCTTTCAGTCTTATTCGTTTCTTTTCTCATTCTAACCACTCCGGTTAGAACGAGTTGTTTCATAGTCTATCTGATTCCGTGATCTTTCGATTCTCGTCATTCTCGTTGTTCCTCTCTTCTTCTCGAGTGCTCTCGATTCTTTGCTTCTTCTATGGAGTTCTTGTTTCACCTCTTCCTCTTTCTCTTCCGTCTCGGTCCTAAGATCCCGGGACGAGATCTCTTGTTAGTGGAGGAGTGTTGTAACGCCCCGGATTCGATGCGCCAGGTGTCTTCCAGTTATTTTCCGTCTTTGCCATGTCATGTGCTTGCGTGTTGCACTTTATCATGTCATCATGTGCATTTCATTTCGCATACGTGTTCGTCTCATGCATCCGAGCATTTTTCCCGTTGTCTGTTTTGCAATCCGGCACTCCTATGTCTCCCGGCGCTCCCTTTTACCTCTTTTCGTGTGTGGGTATTAAACGGTCTCTGAATGGACCGAGGTTTGTCAAGCGGCCTTGGTATAGCACTGGTAGACCTCCTGTCAAGTTTCGGATCATTTGGAGGTCGTTTGGTACTCCAACGGTTAACCGGGTAACCACAAAAGCCTCTTTTGTTTGCAGCCCAACACCCCTTTCTAAGTTGCCCAAAACCCACCAAACTCCTCTCCATGCTCTCGGCCGTTTGATCACGATCGCGTGGCCGAAAACCGCACCTCAATTGGACTCTCCTAGCTCCCTCTACCTATAAATACATCTCCCCCTTCGAAATTCGCAGATGAAATCCCCCGAAACCCTAGCCTCTCCCTCCGCGCCGCCGGACGTGTCCGCCGACGGCCGGACACGTCCAGCCGCCACATCGCCCGGGCCAATGGGGCGCTGCCACCTCACCTCCGCCGCCCCCTCGCCCAATCCCATCGCGCCACCTCACCCTCTCTCTCTCTCCACCCGCCGCCGGCCCTCCCGGCCCAGATCGGGGCCCGCCGAGCCCATCGGGGCCCGGACGAGCCCATTGCCGCGTCCCGCTCGCCGGAGGGCCGCGCCGCCGCCGCGTCGCCTCCGGCGCCGCCCGTGGCCGCCGCCGCCCCATCCGCCTCGGCGCGCGCCGCGCGGCCGGCCCGAGCCGCCGCCGCCCGGCCGTTGACCACCGCCGCCCGGCCGGGCGCCGGCCCGCCGCGCCTCCCGGCGCCGCGCCCCCGCGCCGCGCCTCGGCCGCCGCTGCTGCCTTGAGCCCTCCTCGCCGGCCCGCCTCCTCCGGTCACCGGAGTCGCGGAGGAGCTCCGCCGACCGCCTCCTCTCCTTCCCCTCCGGCTGCTCTCCGGCCTGCATCGTTATCCGTGCGAGGGTTGACTTCTCCCCCCTCTAAAATTCATCTAAGTCCTGAGCATTTTTGATATTTTGTTGCATTTTCATTGCATCATATCTCTGTCATCGTTGCTCCGTTTTGCGCGTGTAATATGTCAAAATGTTAGTCTCGGTGAGTAGATCATTTTATCTCATTGCATCATTTTCATTTGAGCTCATCTTGATGCCCGAAATGCTGTTGGAAGAGTGCTATGTGATGTTAGTTTCTGATTTTTATCAGGACTTGCACTTTTGTCATTTTTGCCATGATTGATGTGTGCATCCTATGAACTTGAGTCCTACATGTGTTTTGTAATATGCCATGTCTTCTTTCCAGTGGTGCTTGCTATGTATTTTTGTGATCAATGTGGTGACTAGAACAAGCATGTAAAGTAGGCTTCCTGATGTTGCTGATTTCAGCCCTGTTTGCTGTTATTTTGATGCCATGTTAACTTGATGCTACAGAGAGATCCATGCATATTTTGAGATACTTCCGTATGGATGTTTTGTTAAACATGTCTTGCTCTATCCATCCATGCCCTTGTTTGCAATTATGGAGTGCCATAGCTTGAGTCAATCGAGCTCTACTTTTGCTATAAAATGTTTCCTGGCAGATTGTTTACATGTTATTCAATTTTGCCAAGGTTGTTGTAGTTGATCCGTGTATGCTATGATGTTGTTCTTTCCATGTATAGCTTCTATGCCATGTCTTCTAACTGTTGGTTGCCTTGACATGCCATGTATTGCTCTGTGGTGAGTGGTTCAAGCTCACCAACATGCCTACTTGTTGTTGTTCCTGCCATGTTTAAATCTGTATTATAACTTGCCATGTTTACATGGGTGCCATCATATCTTCTGATCCTTTTTGGCTTATAGTCACTAAAGGACTTTTGTTCTATGCAATTAGTAGATTCATGCCATGCCTTGTTTTGCTATGATAAGTTCCTGTAACATGTTGTTTGATAGCTCTAAACATTGCAACCTGATGTTATTTCTGCCAATGTCTGAAACTGTTATTAGTTGCAATCTTGCCATGTCATTTTGAGCTTGTTCTAGTGATTTCTGGAGATAGCTCAGTGTTCATGTTTTGTAATGCTTTACCTGTACTTCATGCCCATGCCTTTTGTTTTCATGTTGAGGTCTTGTAGCATGTTGTTTTGATGCTTGCAATATGCCTAGTTGCTGTTTTGGACTGATTGTTGCTATAACTTGTATAGGGTGTATGTGTTGAACCGTTGGTCCGTTTTGAGTGTGCTCTATATGAAACTTGCTTGATTTTGCATGTAGTTTCATATTATCATGTTGGATCCTTGTTTTGAGGTGTTTTCTTGATGTTTGTATGCATTTTGCATCATTGCCATGCTTATCTTGTTTTGCTCATATCTTCTAGGCCGTAGCTCCGAATTAAATGAACTTTATATGTAACTTGACTAGAATTTCGTGTAAATCATCATGGTGCATCTTAACTTGCTGTTTAACAACTTGAACATAAGGTTTATCCAGATCTGGACCAATTTCGAAATTTGCATATGAGGACTTACCGGAATTGTTATATGTTGTTTCCGGCCTCATTTAAACTTGCCATGATGTGTTGCTCTTGTTTGCATCATCTCTTGCCATGAGTAGCTTCATCTAGATTTGTCATGCATCATGTTTGTTGTGCATCTTGTCATGTTCATGTGTGGTGTGTTTACTATGTTGTGTGCTTCTTCTTGTTAGTTCCCGATTCGTTGCGTTCGTGAGGATTCGTTCGTCTACGCTTGGTCCGGCTTCATCCGTTCGTCTTCTTCATGGACTCGTTCTTCTTCCTTGCGGGATTTCTGGCAAGATGACCGCTACTCTGGATCTCACTACTATCATTGCTATGCTAGTTGCTTCGTTCTATTGCTATACTGCGCTACCTATCACATGTTCATCAAGCCATCCCAAATTGCCATGAACCTCTAACCTTTGACACCCTTCCTAGCAAACCGTTGTTTGGCTATGTTACCGCTTTGCTCAGCCCCTCTTATAGCGTTGTTAGTTGCAGGTGAAGATGAAGTTTGTTCCTTGTTGGAACATGGGAGATGCCGTTCCTTGTTGGAACATGTTTACTTGTTGGGATATCACAATATATCTTATTTAATTAATGCATCTATATACTTGGTAAAGGGTGGAAGGCTCGGCCTTATGCCTGGTGTTTTGTTCCACTCTTGCCGCCCTAGTTTCCGTCATATCGGTATTATGTTCCCGGATTTTGCGTCCCTAACGCAGTCGGGTGATTTATGGGACCCCCTTGACAGTTCGCTTTGAATAAGACTTTTCCAGCAAGGCCCAACATTGGTTTTACCATTTGCCTCACCACCACCTATATTTTCCCTTGGGAGTAATTAACCCAAGGGTCATCTTTATTTAGCCCCCCCCGGACCAGTGCTTCTCTAAGTGCTGGCCCGAACCGAGCCGCCTGCGGGGCCACCTTGGGGCAACTTGAGGGTTGGTTTTACTCGTAGCCTGTCTCATCCGGTGTTGCCCTGAGAACGAGATATGTGCAGCTCCTATCGGGATTGTCGGCGCATCGGGCGGTCTTGCTGGTCTTGTTTTATTGCTGTCGAAATGTCTTGTAGCCGGGATTCCGAGACTGATCGGGTCTTCCCGGGGAGAAGGAATATCCTTCGTTGATCGCGAGAGCTTATCATGGGCTAAGTTGGGACACCCCTGCAGGGTATAAACTTTCGAGAGTCGTGCCCGCGGTTATGTGGCAAATGGGAATTTGTTAATATCCGGTTGTAGTAAACTTGAAGCAAACTCTCCTAAAATACACCAACCGTGTGCGTAACCGTGAGTGTCTCTTTTCGGGGTTGATCGAGAGGAGAACACGGTTTCTGAGTTATGTCTGACGTAAGTAGGAGTTCAGGATCACTTCTTGATCATTACTAGTTGACGACCGCTCCTTTGTTTCTCTTCTCGCTCACATTTGCGTATGTTAGCCACCATATATGCTTAGCCGCTGCTGCAACCTCACCACTTTACCCCTTCCTTTCCCATTAAGCTTTGCTAGTCTTGATACCCATGGTAATGGGATTGCTGAGTCCTCGTGGCTCACAGATTACTACAGCACCAGTTGCGGGTACAGGTTTGCGATGATCATGACGTGAGAGCGATGTTACTTGTTTTGGAGTTCTTCTTCTGCTTCTTCTTCGATCAGGGGATAGGTTCCAGGTCGGCAGCCTGGGCTAGCAGGGTGGATGTCGTTTGAGCTTCTGTTTATGTTTCATCCGTAGTTGGATGTTGTTCTTGTATATGATGTTGATGTATTCTTGTGGCATTTGTGCCTTATGTATGTATCCCTATGTATTATGTAATGTTGATGTAATGATATCCACCTTGCAAAAGCGTTTCAATATGCGGGTCTATCCTTGGTGGGACCCTCGAGTTCCTTTTGGATAGGGTCGCATATTGGGCGTTTTAATGGGCCGTGCTGGGGCCCCTTGAGCCACGCCGCAGGCCGCAGGCAGGCAAGTCTGGGGACCCCCGTTCCCAGACCACCGACATATTCTAGCAATATGTCATGGTTCAAACATCATGTAACAATGAGAGGAAAACAGCTATGACAACGCCTACTCATATTCTACCATAGCACTTACTACTACTTTTCTCATATCAACTCTAAGCAATAACATGCGTTGTTATAAATATCTTGTAAACTGAGAGTAACATATAGCAATCATGATGTTATGCTCATAATATGTATTCTAACAATCATTAGATGCCAATTGTTCTCATATCAACTCTAACAATAACATGTGTGGTCATAAAATCTAGGAAATGAGAGGAACATATAGCAATGATGTGGTTATAGACATGCTATGCATTCTAAATTTGTAAGAAATGAATAGGCAATGATTCATAAGGTAAAGATGAGATGAGATAGAACAATTACACGACGATAGATTCCACCAAAGATAGGCAGCCAATCGTAAGGTCGATCGCGTAAACGATGCCATCATGCACGATAGCATCAGACAGAAATGTTGCCTCAACAGGATTGATGATGAGACATAACCATGTATGGCAACCGGATTCCAGATAGACTAATCCCATGTTGAACAAGGCAATGAGCTTGTAATCCATGTGGTCTTCTGATGGTGTGGGCACTTCGCAGATTACAACTTTGTGCAAATAGAGGTCGAGCCAAAAGCTTGACGCGTCTCGTGCGTAGTAGGCAGGAGTTTCCGGCGGGCCGCGAGGCTCGATGGCGGCGGTATCCAATGATGGAAGGGTGATCTCTCACTGTGTGTAGATATCCACGAGACGCCATGGACTACCAGTGTGGTGGATGAGGACGATCCAGTTGGCCTTCATGCCCGCCCAGTAGTGGCCGCCAATGAAGGACAGGTGGACGGGTAGTGGTAGCATGTCGAGGGGCACCACGGCAACCTCCGTAGGATCATCAAGTCGGTTTCTGGGCCACCTGCGAGGATCGGGCATCAGCAAGCATGGTGTCTTGAAAAGAGCCGGCTGGTTGCAGACGAGTACACGGTACAAAGACACCGAGCATGCGGCCAGACGGACGGTGCTGAGTAGGTCCATACGAATACAGATCTGCTCCAAGAGAACATAGGGGAGGGAATTCCAATCGCGGCTCTACGTGTCAGTCGGTTCTGCCATTGGGCTTTTCGGTGCCTGCGAGCCAGTGGGGAAGTGGATTCGGGCGGGCGAGCGAAGAAGCTTCTCCTCGTGAGGCCGAGTAGCGAGCGGGGGAGATATGGTACGCGCGAGCTACCAAGGAAGATGGCGCGGGCGGGCGAGCAGTGAGCGGGGGTAAATGGTGTGCGACCGACGATGGGGAAGAGAGGAGGAAGAAGAGTGGAATACGGGGAAGAAAGTGCATTCAATCTCAATTCTACTAGTACTACTACCAGGATATACCGTCCTTCGGAGTGTAAATAGTTACACCGATGACATGTGGGTCTACCACAACAGGGCCCATATCTCAGTTAATGGAGGACAGAGGTGCATTGGCGTATTTGCGGAAGCATGCTCTACTGGCAAACATGATGGCAGTACTAGGTAAGGCTGATTTAGTAACACCAACGCTGGTTCAGCTTATTAATTACGTGTCCCATCTGCTGCAGCATGTATTGTCACTTCACTGTGAAGACTAGTTGAATAGTTCTCTCGTGAGATGGGGAATAATGGATCATGAGGACTTCCTTTCTACAGTATCCCTATGCCTCTCGCTCACTTCACTCATTTTGCTCCGCACCTAGTCACTTGTTGAAATCTGTAGAAAGACAAATACTCGTATTTGAGAATAGAGGAGGCTTTTACTCCGCACTATTTGGGAACAGAGGAGTATCACCATAAGGAGGGAACAGAGGAAGCTTGAAATATGAACATGTCAATGGGAGGAGTAAGCCCCATGCATGCATGCAACATGCAACACTCACACGCACACATGGGACGCACGCAACACTCACGCAACTGTGCGGCACACACAGACACGACGCAACACACACGCCACGCCAAGTGCTCAACCTACTACCTAAGTCCGTGAAAGACTGTACATTTAGAGATTTACACATTGACCAGGGCATAATTAATGCCCAAAAGTAGCAGACTTATGTGTGCATGCGACCATTGAGATAAGAAGATTAAATGAAGGCCGTTGCATGCTGTAATTAAGGATAGACATGTAGCCTATACCTACAGCACAAGTTGGTGCATTAGTCAATCAATATCAATTTAGATTAAAGGCTAAATGCATTGGAACTGTAGATGTACATCATGTACTACACTCTTTGTTTTATAGCTGATGTACACTCTTTGTTGGAAGACCGAGGGAGGACACGTGCATGCACTCACATACACAGCCAGGGCGGTTCGCGCGCAAGGGTTGGACTCGTGTTGCACATGCGTAAAGTTTTGTTTAACTGATTTGTTTGCTCTACCAACTGACAGGTGGGACCCAGAAACTAGGTGACAATTTAACTAGTCAACAAAGTGCCACGTCGACTATGTGGCGGTCAAGAGGGTGCTGTCGGTGCTCTCGATGAGCTAGTGATCGATAATCGCCGCAAAACTATATATAGTGACCGTAAAGAGCGTATTGTTACATACGTTGACCAGCAGTGTATTTTTCTCATTTCAAATTAAGCCATATTAATTGGAAAGGACGCAGTATGGACTACTACTAGTACTAGTACTGCTTTGATGTGTCCCGTCAACTCGCCGAACGAGGAGAAGATTGCTTACTACGCCTCCCCGCCCGCTGCAAAGATGGTTCGCAGGACGAGGAGAGGGTTTTGACTACAGCGCCCTCTCCCTCTCCCTCTCCCTCGTCCTCGCCCTCTCCCTCACGGTGGATGTGCAGCAGTTCAATCGATGTCAGATTGCTAGAAGCATATTGTACTGTAGTATCATCATTGTTGGACCTTCCGAAGAGGCGAAGAGCCAAGTGCAAGGTTCACACTAGTATGAATTGTTGAACCTCCCGAAGAGGCAAAGAGCCAAGCGCAAGGTTTTATAGGAGTTGTCGTCCTAGTAGGAGTGTACTACAACTATACCGAACGATGCTAATATATGATGCCGCCACGTCACGTATATCCAAAGCTGTGCCACCTTTTTTTCTCAAAGAGCGTGTTGGAGCCCGTGCAACAACCACACAAGTTGCACGTACACATAACACATTTACTAGTAATAAATTCTAAAGGTCAAATGCCAGTATGCCACACAAGTTCATCTCCAATTCATGTGATAAATTTGTGAACGACTAGTCTACATATATTCACAGCGCTACCGTTCACAATTACCGTACTCCACTTACACGTTATAGATGGGCTACATGTCCTCCTCCAGGTTCCAGTCCTAGGTGTTCTTCATGGATGGCATGATCCATAGCGGTGGACAACGGGAATCATTGTCGCAGCTTTCTAGTCCGGTTCCACATGATGGAGACTCATCCAAGCTGAAGCGGCATAAATCAGGGATAGCGTGTCCCAGCATGTCGTTCATTCGACGGTGCGCACTGAAGACACAACCATGCTTCATGAACGGCAGGCCTTCTGTGTCGTGCACGGAAGGTGGCATCTGCTTCACAATGGGGTAGATGTCCCCGATGAAAAGCGAGTACTCTCCAAGAGTGTTCCTCGGCACCCACGTAGCATCACGGGGGTCGAACTCAGCGTCGTTCATCTGGTACACGCGGCATCCCAGATCTGGACACATGGTGACGTACATAGTCAAGGTCCATGCATAATAATGTTGTGCTCAAATATGGCGGTCGATGTCTTGTGCAGCAAATAGTACTACTCCGGTATAGAGGAAGTAAAATAACTGGCTTATTATATATAGCCACTCTTGGGTACATGGATGAGATAGTAAGACATGGAAAAAATGGTGGCAGCTAGTGGGTTCAAGTCTTCAAGGGCCTAGCTATTCGAAATATGCCCTAGAGGCAATAATAAAATGGTTATTATTATATTTCCTTGTTCATGGTAATTGTCTATTGTTCATGCTATAATTGTGTTATCCGGAAATCGTAATACATGTGTGAATACATAGACCACAACATGTCCCTAGTGAGCCTCTAGTTAACTAGCTTGTTGATCAACAGATGGTCATGGTTTCCTGACTATGGACATTGGATGTCATTGATAACGGGATCACATCATTAGGACAATGATGTGATGGACAGGACCCAATCCTAAGCATAGCACAAGATCGTGTAGTTCGTCTGCTAGAGCTTTTCTAATGTCAAGTATCACTTCCTTAGACCATGAGATTGTGCAACTCCCGGATACCGCAGGAGTGCTTTGGGTGTGCCAAACGTCACAACGTAACTGGGTGACTATAAAGGTGCACTATAGGTATCTCCGAAAGTGTCTGTTGGGTTGGCACGAATCGAGACTGGGATTTGTCACTCTGTATGATGGAGAGGTATCTCTGGGCCCACTCGGTGATGCATCATCATAATGAGCTCAATGTGACCAAGTGGTTGATCACGAGATCATGCATTATAGTACGAGTAAAGAGACTTGCTTAACGAGATTGAACGAGGTATCGGGATACCGACGATCGAATCTCGAGCAAGTATCATACCGATAGACAAAGGGAATTGAATATGGGATTGATTGAATCCTCGACATCGTGGTTCATCCGATGAGATCATCGTGGAACATGTGGGAGCCAACATGGGTATCCAGATCCTGCTGTTGGTTATTGGCCGGAGAGTTGTCTCGGTCATGTCTGCATGGTTCCCGAACCCGTAGGGTATACACACTTAAGGTTCGGTGACGCTAGGGTTGAAGAGATATTAGTATGCGGTAACCCGAAAGTTGTTCGGAGTCCCGGATGAGATCGCGGAAGTCACGAGGAGTTCCAAAATGGTTCGGAGGTAAAGATTTGTATATAGGAAGTCCAGTTTCGCCCAAGGAAAGTTTTGGTCACGGTATTGTCTGGGACCACCGGAAGGGTCCCGGGGGTCCACCGGTTGGGGCCACCTATCCCGGAGGGGCCCATGGGCTGCAGTGGGAAGGGAACCAGCCCCTAGTGGGCTGGTGCGCCCCCCTTGGGCCTCCATTGCGCCTAGGGTTGGAAACCCTAAGGGGTGGGGCGCCTCCACCTGGCTTGGGGGCCAAGCCACCCCCTAGGCCGCCGCCCCTCCCATTAGATGGGATCTCTAGGGGCCGGCGCCGCCCCCAGGCCCCCTATATATAGTGGAGGGGAGGAAGGGCAGCGGCACCCCAAGTCCCTGGCGCCTCCCTCCCTCTCGTGACACCTCTTCCTCCCCGCTTGCGCTTGGCGAAGCCCTGTCGGGATCCCGCTACTTCCACCACCACGCCGTCGTGCTGCTGGATCTCCATCAACCTCTCCTTCCCTTGCTGGATCAAGGAGGAGGAGACATCTCTCCCTGCCGTACGTGTGTTGAACGCGGAGGTGCCGTCCATTCGGCGCTCGGTCATCGGTGATTTGGATCACGACGAGTACGAATCCATCAACCCCGTTCTCTTGAACGCTTCCGCTCGCAATCTACAAGGGTATGTAGATGCACTCCCCTCTCCCTCGTTGCTAGATGACTCCATAGATTGATCTTGGTGATGCGTAGAAAATTTTAAAATTCTGCTACGTTCCCCAACAGTGGTATCAGAGCTAGGTCTATGCGTAGTTTCTATGCACGAGTAGAACACAAGTTGTTGTGGGCGTCAATTTTGTCAATTTACTTGCCGTTACTAGTCTTATCTTGATTCGGCGGCATCGTGGGATGAAGCGGCCCGGACCGACCTTACACGTACACTTACGTGAGACAGGTTCCACCGACTGACATGCACTAGTTGCATATGGTGGCTAGCGGGTGTCTGTCTCTCCCACTTTAGTCGGATCGGATTCGATGAAAAGGGTCCTTATGAAGGGTAAATAGAAATTGGCATATCACGTTGTGGTTTTTGCATAGGTAAGAAACATTCTTGCTTAGAAACCTATAGCAGCCACGTAAAAATTTGCAACAACAATTAGAGGACGTCTAACTTGTTTTTGCAGCATATGTTGTGTGATGTGATATGGCCAAAAAGGATGTGATGAATGATATATGTGATGTATGAGATTGATCATGTTCTTGTAATAGGAATCACGACTTGCATGTCGATGAGTATGACAACCGGCAGGAGCCATAGGAGTTGTCTTAATTTATTTATGACCCGCGTGTCAACATAAACGTCATGTAATTACTTTACTTTATTGCTAAACCGTTAGCCATAGTATTAGAAGTAATAGATGACGAGACAACTTCATGAAGACACGATGATGGAGATCATGATGATGGAGATCATGATGATGGAGATCATGGTGTCATGCCGGTGACGATGATGATCATGGCGCCCCGAAGATGGAGATCAAAAGGAGCAAAATGATATTGGCCATATCATGTCACTATTTGATTGCATGTGATGTTTATCATGTTTTACATCTTATTTTCTTAGAACGACGGTAGCTTAAATAAGATGATCCCTCGCAATAATTTCAAGAAAGTGTTCCCCCTAACTGTGCACCGTTGCGAAGGTTCGTTGTTTCAAAGCATCACGTGATGATCGGGTGTGATAGATTCTAAAGTTCGAATACAACGGGTGTAAGCCATATTTACACACGCAATACACTTAGGTTGACTTGACGAGCCTAACATGTACAGACATGGCCTCGGAACACGGAAGACCGAAAGGTCGAACATGAGTCGTATAGAAGATACGATCAACATGAAGATGTTCACCGATGATGACTAGTCCGTCTCACGTGATGATCGGACACGGCCTAGTTGACTCGGATCATGTATCACTTAGATGACTAGAGGGATGTCTATCTGAGTGGGAGTTCATTAAATAATTTGATTAGATGAACTTAATTATCATGAACCTAGTCTAAAATCTTTACAATATGTCTTGTAGATCAAATGGCCCACGCTAATGTTGCCCTCAACTTCAACGCGTTCTTAGAGAAAACCAAGCTGAAGGACGATGGTAGCAACTATACGGACTGGGTCCGAAACTTGAGGATCATCCTCATAGCTGCCAAGAAATCATATGTCCTTGAAGCACCGCTAGGTGATGCACCAGCCCCAGTAAACCAAGACGTTGTGAACGCTTGTCAGACCCGTGTTGATGATTACTCACTGGTTCAGTGCGGCATGCTTTACAGCTTAGAACCGGGGCTCCAAAAGTGTTTCAAGCAGCACGGAGCATATGAGATGTTCCAAGAGCTGAAAATGGTTTTCCAAGCTCATGCCCGGGTCGAGAGATATGAAGTCTCCGACAAGTTCTACAGTTGTAAGATGGAGGAGAATAGTTTCGTCAGCAAGCACATACTCAAAATGTCTGCGTTGCACAACCGCTTGACTCGGCTGGGAGTTAATCTCCCGGATGACGCGGTCGTTGACAGAATCCTTCAGTCGCTTCCACCGAGCTACAAGAGCTTTGTGATGAACTTCAATATGCAGGGGATGGAAAAGACCATTCCTGAGGTATATTCAATGCTGAAATCAGCGGAGGTGGAGATCAAAAAGGAACATCAAGTGTTGATGGTGAATAAAACCACTAAGTTCAAGAAAGGCAAGGGTAAGAAGAACTTCAAGAAGGACGACAAGGGAGTTGCCGCGCCCGTAAGCCAGTTGCGGGAAGAAGCCAAAGAATGGACCCAAGCACGAGATTGAGTGCTTTTATTGCAAGGAAGTGGTCCCGAAGCGGAACTGCCCCAAGTACTTAGCGGACAAGAAGGCCGGCAACACCAAAGGTATATGTGACATACATGTTATTGATGTGTACCTTACCAGTACTCGTAGTAGCTCCTGGGTATTTGATACCGGTGCGGTTGATCATATTTGTAACTCAGAATAGGAGCTGCGTAATAAGCGGAGACTGGCGAAGGACGAGGTGACGATGCGCGTCGGGAATGGTTCCAAGGTCGATGTGATCGCCGTCGGCACGCTACCTCTTCATTTACCTACGGGATTAGTTTTAAACCTCAATAATTGTTATTTAGTGCCAGCTTTGAGCATGAACATTGTATCACGATCTCGTTTAATACGAGATGGCTACTCATTTAAATCCGAGAATAATGGTTGTTCTATTTATATGAGAGATATGTTTTATGGTCATGCCTCGCTGGTGAATGGTTTATTCTTAATGAATCTCGAACGTAATGTTACACATATTCATAGTGTGAATACCAAAAGATGTAAGGTTGATAATGATAGTCCAACATACTTGTGGCACTGCCGCCTTGGTCACATTGGTGTCAAACGCATGAAGAAGCTCCATGCAGATGGACTTTTGGAGTCTCTTGATTACGAATCATTTGACACGTGCGAACCATGCCTCATGGGAAAAATGACCAAGACTCCGTTCTCCGAAACAATGGAGCGAGCAACCAACTTATTGGAAATCATACATACTGATGTGTGCAGTACAATGAGTGTTGAGGCTCGCGGTGGCTATCGTTATGTCCTCACCCTCACTGATGACTTAAGTAGATATGGGTATGTCTACTTAATGAAACACAAGTCTGAGACCTTTGAAAAGTTCATGGAATTTCGGAGTGAGGTGGAAAATCAATGTGACAGGAAAATAAAGTTCTTACGATCAGATCGTGGAGGGGAATATTTGAGTCACGAATTTGGCACACACTTAAGGAAATGTGGAATCGTTTCGCAAATCACGCCGCCTGGAACACCTCAACGAAATGGTGTGTCCGAACGTCGTAATCACACACTATTGGATATGGTGCGATCTATGATGTCTCTTACCGATCTACCGCTCTCATTTTGGGGCTATGCTTTAGAGACTGCCGCATTCACTTTAAATAGGGCTCCGTCGAAATCCGTTGAGATGACACCGTATGAATTATGGTTTGGGAAGAAACCTAAGCTGTCATTTCTAAAAGTTTGGGGATGCGATGCTTATGTCAAGAAACTTCAACCTGAAAAGCTCGAACCCAAGTCGGAAAAATGCGTCTTCATAGGATACCCTAAGGAAACCATTGGGTATACCTTCTACCTCATATCCGAAGGCAAGATCTTTGTTGCCAAGAACGGATCCTTTCTGGAGAAAGAGTTTCTCTCGAAAGAAGTAAGTGGGAGGAAAGTAGAGCTTGATGAAGTACTGCCTCTTGAAATGAAAGTAGCGCAGCTCAGAAGATGTTCTGTGGTGCCTGCACCGACTAGAGAGGAGGTTAATGATGATGATCAAGGTACTTGGATCAAGCTCCTCTTGAACTTCAGAGGTCCACAAGGACACGTTCCGCACCAGAGTGGTACGGCAACCCTGTCTTGGAAATCATGTTGTTAGACAACGGTGAACCTTCAAACTATGAAGAAGCAATGGCGGGCCCAGATTCCGACAAATGGCTAGAAGCCATGAAATCCGAGATAGGATCCATGTATGAAAACGAAGTATGAACTTTGACTGACTTGCCCGATGATCGGCGAGCCATAGAAAATAAATGGATCTTTAAGAAGAAGACAGATGCGGATGGTAATGTGACCATCTACAAGGCTCGGCTTGTCGCTAAGGGTTATCGACAAGTTCAAGGGGTTGACTACGATGAGACTTTCTCACCCGTAGCAAAGCTGAAGTCCGTACGAATCATGTTAGCAATTGCCGCATTCTATGATTATGAGATATGGCAAATGGACGTCAAAACGGCATTCCTTAATGGTTTCCTGAAGGAAGAATTGTATATGATGCAGCCGGAAGGTTTTGTCGATATTAAGAATGCTGACAAGGTGTGCAAGCTCCAACGCTCAATCTATGGGCTGGTGCAAGCGTCTCGGAGTCGGAACATTCGATTTGATGAGATGATCAAAGCATTTGGGTTTATGCAGACTTATGGAGAAGCCTGTGTTTACAAGAAAGTGAGTGGGAGCTCTGTAGCATTTCTCATATTATATGTGGATGACATACTATTGATGGGAAATGATATAAAATTCTTGGAAAGCATAAAGGCCTACTTGAACAAGTGTTTTTCAATGAAGGACCTTGGAGAAGCTGCTTATATATTAGGCATCAAGATCTATAGAGATAGATCGAGACGCCTCATTGATCTTTCACAAAGTACGTACCTTGACAAGATATTGAATAAGTTCAATATGGATCAGTCCAAGAAGGGGTTCTTGCCTGTATTGCAAGGTGTGCGATTAAGCACAGCTCAATGCCTGACCATGGCAGAAGATAGAGAAAAGATGAGTGTCGTCCCCTATGCCTCGGCCATAGGGTCTATTATGTATGCCATGCTGTGTACCAGACCTGATGTAAACCTTGATGTAAGTTTGGTAGGAAGGTACCAAAGTAATCCCGGCATGGAACACTGGACAGCGGTCAAGAATATCCTGAAGTACCTGAAGAGGACTAAGGATATGTTTCTCGTTTATTGAGGTGACGAAGAGCTCGTCGTAAAGGGTTACGTCGATGCTAGCTTCGACATAGATCTGGATGACTCTAAGTCACAAACCGGATACATGTATATTTTGAATGGTGGGGCAGTTAGCTGGTGTAGTTGCAAGCAAAGCGTTGTGGCGGGATCTACATGTGAAGCGGAGTACATGGCAGCCTCGGAGGCAGCACAAGAAGCAATCTGGGTGAAGGATTTCATTACCGACCTAGGAGTTATTCCCAATGCGTCGGGCCCGATGACTCTCTTCTGTGATAACACTGGAGCTATTGCCCTTGCAAAGGAGCCCAGGTTTCACAAGAAGACCAGACACATCAAGCGTCGCTTCAACTCCATTCATGAAAATGTTCAAAATGGAGACATAGATATTTGTAAAGTGCATATAGATCTGAATGTCGCAGATCCGTTGACTAAACCTCTTTCTCGTGCAAAACATGATCAACACCAAAACTCTATGGGTGTTCGATTCATCACAATGTAACTAGATTATTGACTCTAGTGCAAGTGGGAGACTGTTGGAAATATGCCCTAGAGGCAATAATAAAATGGTTATTATTATATTTCCTTGTTCATGGTAATTGTCTATTGTTCATGCTATAATTGTGTTATCCGGAAATCGTAATACATGTGTGAATACATAGACCACAACATGTCCCTAGTGAGCCTCTAGTAAACTAGCTCGTTGGTCAACAGATGGTCATGGTTTCCTGACTATGGACATTGGATGTCATTGATAACGGGATCACATCATTAGGAGAATGATGTGATGGACAGACCCAATCCTAAGCATAGCACAAGATCGTAGTTAAATGCGCTAGAGCTTTTCTAATGTCAAGTATCACTTCCTTAGACCACGAGATTGTGCAACTCCGGATCTTGTAGGAGTGCTTTGGGTGTGCCAAACGTCACAACGAATCGGGTGACTATAAAGGTGCACTACAGGTATCTCCGAAAGTGTCATTGGGTTGGTACGAATCGAGGCTGGATTTGTCACTCCGTATGACGGAGAGGTATCTCTGGGCCCACTCGGTGATGCATCATCATAATGAGCTCAATGTGACCAAGTGGTTGATCACGGGATCATGCATTACAGTACGAGTAAAGAGACTTGTCGGTAACGAGATTGAACGAGGTATCGGGATACCGACGATCGAATCTCGGGCAAGTATCGTACCGATAGACAATGGGAATTGAATACGGGATTGATTGAATCCTCGACATCGTGGTTCATCCGATGAGATCATCGTGGAACATGTGGGAGCCAACATGGGTATCCAGATCCCGCTGTTGGTTATTGGCCGGAGAGTTGTCTCGGTCATGTCTGCATGGTTCCCGAACCCGTAGGGTCTACACACTTAAGGTTCGGTGACGCTAGGGTTGTAGAGATATTAGTATGCGGTAACCCGAAAGTTGTTCGGAGTCCCAGATGAGATCGCGGACGTCACGAGGAGTTCCAGAATGGTCCGGAGGTACAGATTTGTATATAGGAAGTCCAGTTTCGGCCACCGGGAAAGTTTCGGGGGTCACCGGTATTGTACCGGGACCACCGGAAGGGTCCCGGGGGTCCACCGGTTGGGGCCACCTATCCCGGAGGGCCCCATGGGCTGAAGTGGGAAGGGAACTAGTCCCTGGTGGGCTGGTGCACCCCCCTTGGGCCTCCCTTGCGCCTAGGGTTGGAAACCCTAAGGGGTGGGGCGCCTCCACCTGGGGGCCAAGCCATCCCCTAGGCCGCCGCCCCTCCCATTAGATGGGATCTCTAGGTGTCGGCGCCCCCAGGCCCCCTATATATAGTGGAGGGGAGGGAGGGCAGCGGCACCCCAAGTCCCTCGCGCCTCCCTCCCTCTCGTGACACCTCTTCCTCCCCGCTTGCGCTTGGCGAAGCCCTGCCGGGATCCCGCTACTTCCACCACCACGCCGTCGTGCTGCTGGATCTCCATCAACCTCTCCTTCCCTTGCTGGATCAAGAAGGAGGAGACGTCTCTCCCAACCGTACATGTGTTGAATGCGGAGGTGCCGTCTGTTCGTCGCCCGGTCATCGGTGATTTGGATCACGACGAGTACGACTCCATCAACCCCGTTCTCTTGAACGCTTCCGCTCGCGATCTACAAGGGTATGTAGATGCACTCCCCTCTCCCTCGTTGCTAGATGACTCCATAGATTGATCTTGGTGATGCGTAGAAAATTTTAAAATTCTGCTACGTTCCCCAACACTACCTGGCTATACGCGTCCTCCAAGGTAAAAAGTACTCCTACTAGTACTACAAAGTATACTACTAGTACAACAATGAAAGAGAGTGCGAGAGGGTTAAAAAATGTAATACCTGGGTAGATGGTGACGGTCCGATCGTGGTAGATTGTGTGACAATGTTGCACATCAGTGGTACCATGGGTAACGACTGCTAAGATAGTTGATCCCAATATGCCAAAGTTAGCTACAATGTTCCAGGTTAGACCGAATCGCGGATGCAAATGCACATTCAGGATCGGCGATCTTATTTTGATCGGGGGATGACTGGTCCCTGCAAAATAATGGAGTATCGTTAGGGATGCAAATGATTTGTGCATTCCGTTTGTAATCTCCCGTACCATAGGATGTCAACCAGATGAAACAAGTCCCCTGGCTTGTCACCTCGAAGATGCGGCCTAGATGGCGCACGGCGTCTTCGAACGTGTAGGGGTACAAATCTGCCGCTGCCAACATGCGCCAGCCTCCGCCGTTACTGCCTCCTGCATTGGTGGCAATCCTTATGTCGAACACTGCGATGAGATAGTAATCGTCATAGCCGCGTCGCTTTGTCGGCGGGTCCGCAATTGCTATCTTCTTCAGTCTCATGTAGGCATCATCATACGTATTCTTGCCCAGCCAGTCCGGAAGGCCGATCCCAATGGTGGAGAAGGGGTCTACCAGAACGGCCGCACTGCTGTGGATGTTGTGCAAAATCATGGTGGTATCTGGCCGAAGGTATGCAAGCCAATCTTCGTTGGCACCGACCCAGACCTATATATAAGACGGTGGGCAGCGGAGAAATTACGGTATGGAAATGGAATATCTAAGTACTACATGATCAAACTCCATTACTGACCTGCTCATCGGACAAAATCCGACTACCTCTCAACGTCGTCAACTCTAGCGGAGTCAACGTGCAACCATGGCCAGGGAGCGGTGGACTGTTCGAAGGATTGTCCCATAGAAGAACCTTCTCCTCGAGGACGCATGGAAGACCAACAAGCATGGCCTTTTCCCAAGCATGTTTAAGCAGCGTCTTGAAAAAGTTGGTGCATGAAGCACCGAGTCTTGCGGCGGTGAGGACGTCGGAGCGGCGTGCGATTTCTCCCATAGGATCATCGTCCAAGGTCTCCCAGCCCCGACGAGGAGGAGAACCGCCTGGCGAATCAATGGGAGTAGCGACGAACTGCCTTCTCTTCAGAGGGAGGGGAACTGGCGAGGAGGAGATAAGAGCGTAGTAACCGCAGGGCCTCGTCCCTTCCAACTGTAGATCGTTCTTCAGCGAAGGGGTGTGGCTATTATTTACTACTAGTACTAGCATTATGGAACGTTATGGAGTTGCATTATACTGTAAATAATAGCACTAGTAAGAAATTTTTGGCACTAGGTAGTAGTTTTTGGCATGGATTAAGAAATTTTGGGTATGTTTTTGCCATTTTTTTGTACACGCCAACTAGTGTTAAAATACATCTTACATTATGTGATGGAGGAGTACGTACTCGTACTGTAGCAGTACTAGTACTACTTTTCTCAACTAGTAGTGCAATGTACTGTACTTCTAGTCTAGTCTAGTATAGTGCACTAGTTTTGAACTCTTGAATCTCAGGGCCAAGGAGCTACAGTTGGAAGTGGAGGGTACTACTGTTCTCTAGAACCATCGTTGTACTATCAATGCAGGGGAAGTACACCTGCGTAGTGGCCTAGTGGGTACTCTCGGTGCTCTATTCAGCCGCTCCTCTCACGTAGCTGGCCTACTCAGCCGCTCCTCTCACGCACACACTAGCAGCCTGTTTATCAGCGGACGGTTACTACGGGGGCAGAACATTTGAGTTATTTGATACAGCGAGACTAGGATTTTCACTTCCATTTGTGGAGGTGTAATGGATCTCGTCGAACTTTGTTAGTAGTTCCTTCTTTATGAATGAGATGAAGCAAAGCTTTTGCCTCCATTTCAAAAAAAACACGTCAAGAGGAATTTCTTTTATAGTAGAGCCGATAATGGAGTGAAGTCCATGTGTGCAACGCCACAAGCTACAGAGTAGTAGTAGAGCACTTTATGTACAGAGCCATATTGCACAGTTCCAAATGCCCCGCCAGGCTTTTTCGGCTCCTCGGGCTTAATTGGGAGGCACTAGTTTAAATATGCTACTAGCTGATGAGGAAGCTGCAAGCGAGGTGCGGCTAGGGCAAGCACGCGAGCCACGGGATGCTAGGAAGGAAAACCCGTTCACGTGGCTAGGCTGTCCAGTGCACCCAGATTGTGGGGCCGCATGTCCGTTTGACTTCAGAACTCAAACTACCCATGTAAAATATTGGCTCACATCGAAGTGTAGTAGTACTATTTTTTTAAAGGCCACCGTGCGTTTGGCCGGGATCGAACCCACAAAACGAGGTATACACTCCCGCGACCACTAGTAGTACTCGTTGGAGTACAACACAACCTAGAAACGCCTTTTGTCGCTAGTAGTACGTACATTGTTCCTTACAAGAAACCCCTAAGAACAAGGTTTTTTGTTAAATACTCTACATATTGTAAGTAGGAGTGGAAGTTAAGCTTTGGAAGCCAATAAGCAAGGCTAGTTACATAGTGCATATGTGTACATGATTGGAAGTAAATATCAACCATGAGTGACTAATATCTTGATGGAAAACTATGGAATACTAGGAAAAAATGCATGGTTGGAAATACTAGCAATGTTCATGTCCGTTGCAACGAATCATAATTAGAATAATACTTATTCACAAACTTGGTACAAAACACTCTAATTTTGATATACATATGTCACTAGAGATATATTATGTTTCAATTAGAATATATTCCTGATCCAGTGTGGTTTCCAGAAATGTTTAAGGATTGGTAGTGTCCGGATTTCTTGTAAAGTTATTTCACAGCTAAATTCGTGTTTTCCTCGATTTAATAGAAAATAGAAAGACTTCATGATGAGCAATCATCAGGTTAAGATGGATCTAAACTAATCCATTTTTTTCTATATACATACAACATGCCGACGGTTAAACAACTTATTAGAAACGCAAGACAGCCAATCTGAAATGCTCAAAAACGGCGGCTTAAAGGATGCCCTCGGCGTCGAGGAACATGTGCTAGGTTGTATGTGCGACTCGTTCAGATCATGACTTCAAACAAATATAAAAAAAAATTGAAGTATCCATGATTAGTACCAATGAATAGGATAGGGCTATTTTGGTGAGGTCAGGGAGGGATGTGGTTGGTTTTAAGATACTAATTATGGGTTTTTCTGCAAATTGGTAGACAAGTGGGATGTTGGTGAGAAAAGGCAACAACTTACCTCACAATCGTTAGATGTGGATCTAATGGTCAGAAACGAGGATGGCAGACACACCAGCGTCACCAACTTAGTCTTGTGTAGGAGTACTGGCAAGATCCGTGCATTGCACGGAACATCAAGATGCATTTTTTTATAAAACACTTGTTGTGATTGACCCTTGCGGGAGTAATCCCATGTGTGAAAACTAATGATATCTCGATAAATATGAGATAAGGTGAAGAGGAGTGGGGTGTGGTGGTGGTTGGTGGTCGGACTGAGCAGAGGCATGGGGATTGATGACGCCAGCAGCGGCCACCAGACCAGTTTGTTCCAGAGGCTTCCTTTCTTAATTGCTCAACAATGAGGTTTGTTGGATATAAGGATGAACGAGGGAAGGCCTTGTCTGCAAATGTGGAGAGGGGTGGGGGTATCTTTTAGTTTAATTTCCATCCGTCAGATATAGATCGGACGGTGTATATTGCAAGATGGCACACGTACCATCATCACCAACTCAGTTTTTTATAAGAGAAGAAATATATGTATGGAGATACAAACATATTATCGATACTTGCTTCCGTAAACTAGCATCTACATTCTATTCAACGCCTCGGCATGTGGGGCCTTAGCACAATGACTTCTCCACTGTGTAAAACAAAGATTTTCCCGTCGCCGATAAGAAGGGGGTGATGGCGGCGCGCTTTTTGGCTTGCTCTAGTCCTAGTAGTCATACTAGGTGGTCTAAGCACGTGTAGATTTATTCTTTTTCACGTCTCGTGTTCGCCGTACTGCCACGACTATTGATGAATAGACGGTAAGTTATTCACGGGGAAACCCTTGTTGAGCGTGTTTGTGAGAGAGAGAGAGAGAGAGTGTGCGTGTGTGATATGTTAGAGACTGAGGCAATGATAACAGATTCTTTGTGTCTATGTGTGTGGAGGATAGAGAGACATGTACATGGGGCTTTCTGTTGTGTAACGTGGAGACACATATACATAATTAGAGAGTGAGTGTGTGAGATACACATGCGGACATGAGGAGAGATGAGTTTCCAGATAAATTGGTGTTTGTGCGTGTGCTGTGTGTGTTTGTGCAGCGTTTGTGTGTGAGAGGAGAGAGTGTATGTGGAGTAGAGACCACTCATGATGTAAATCTAGTATAAGGGAAGGGGGAATGGTGTGACATGTGTAGTAGCGAGATAGCACGGGTGCGGGCGGGGGGAGCAGACTATTTGGAAGAGACATCGAGTGTGTGTGGGAGAGGGGTGTGAGAGCGAGAGAAAGAGAGAGCTAGCGATGGAGAGAGAGGGAGAGAGAGAGAGAGAGAGAGAGAGAGAGAGAGGGGCGAGAGGGGTCGTTTGTGTCCATAAATGGCGTATAGATAGGGAGACAATGTTGATGTTGTCCAAAATTGGCCTATGAACGGAGATGCAAGGAAGCGAGTCATCGTGTGTGTGATAGGGACTTCATGAGAGATCTAGAATAGATGGTGTAGAGAACAATGTGCAAAATTGAGAACGATTATACATTAGGGAGCTATGCAAAGAGTCACGACATATATGTATATAGGGAAGGAGCTGGGGCGGTTCCGCATATGGGAGAGATAGAAAGAGGAGAGTGGTGCACAAGGAGACAAAGTGTGCTTGTTTGCAGTCGGGGTGGTGTGTGAGGTGAGTGCGCGAGAACCACATAACTAGGGAGATAGATGTTTGGGGGTGACGTTTTGTGTGTATGGGAAACATACACTCTACATAGTGTGAGTGCTTGGGTAAGAGAGATAGCGGGAGACCTAGAGAGTGAGGGAAGAGATGTGTGCATGCCCGAGAGACAAAGTGATAGAGACCTATGTTGGGGTCCGGACTTTACAAGAGAGAGGGTGTTAATGTGCTCGTGTGTTGGTGTTTGGGGGAGAGAACGACTTCTCTATGTGTGTGTGTGTGGGGGGGGGGGTGTTGACTTCAGATAAAGAGTGAGGTGTCTATATTTGAGGGACTTTAGCGTAATTGAGATATTGTGCACTCATGGTTGATCAATTTGTTTCACAGTTTGTACTATGAGATAACTATACTTCTGAACATGCGTGATATACCTTGATGTACCAGAATTACAAACCTAAGATTGGAATTTTGGAATTCGACTCCATCGTTAGCTTTTGTAATTCATTTAAACGGAGGTACATTTTTTAAGCCGGGATTTCGTGATTTCAAATTCATATATCAAACCTAGAGATATACACATACGGGCATGTTCAAACTTTATAATCATCCACTTTATTCATACACATACACATTTTTGCTTTTGTCATCATATTTTAGGATAAACACATTTGGAATTTCATTTGAATTGGACCGTATGATGGTATTTGCTTGTAGTAGCTCAATGATCCATATTTGAATTGAATGGACAATCTAAGTTTCAAGTTGGAGACATTGATTTTCAAAACTTGCACATTTTTTTGGCGTGCAAAACAAACAAATTGTCGGCCATGATATCATAGTCAGCCGTACGAGAGCAGAATACTTATAATTTTAGGCGCCAAAAGCTTTCAAACTTCCCGCTCACATAGAAATATCACGCTACGAAAGTTTAGCCTGCGATATTCCTGTTTTACCCTGCCACATGAACGGAAAAGGGCTGCTTTGGTAACTCCATTGTTTTCCCTCTTTGCCCCAACATTCTTCCCGGAGCCCCCCCTTCCTCCCCGCCCCCCAACAACGACAAGCATTGAATCTAGTCCTCCGCCGCAGCGGTGGACGTCACACCCCGCCGGATCTACCTTCCGCACCTTGGAACCCCCAACTGCCAACTCCAGATCTCCTTGACCGCCATCATGGTCCACCGCACCGGATCTGCTTAACCGGCGCCCTCGTCCACCACAGTGCAGGCCCTTCACTGACTCCCTCGTCCGCCCCTTCGCTGGCCCTTCATACAAGCCCTCGTCTGCCGCAACAGATCCGCCTCACCGAAAGCATTGTACAACACGCCCGCCGAAGCCTTCGTCCACTGCACCGTACCCGCTCCACGGACGCCATATTCAACTCCACGGGCCCTGCTTTACCGACGCCGCAGCCTCATCAGGTTATTTCGATTTGTACTCCTTCGGTTTTTCTCTTTATCGTGCAATTGTTCACTTACCACAGATGAGCTTTCTTGTATGTCGACAGGCGCCGCAACCGTAGCACCGGAGCCGCTTCAGCGACGGCGGCGACATACCGCCCAAACTCAACCGCAACACGAGCACCATCGACGATCCTTAGCTATCAAGTATGACAACGATACCCATACGCCACCGAGAATCAGGTACTATTATCCAACGGTCGGAGCCTACATTCACTTTCCTAGCATAAGAACCGCACCTTTGAATTTTTTAGGGCATCATTCAGTTTTTCATGAGACGCGTTATTCTGCTTGCACCTGTAGGGCCATACTTCTGGCAGTGAACATGTTACATGTGCTAAATTACATACCAGTGCACATATAGTTAATATGCTTTAGTTTTGTTCTGATGCCACCCATTGGTTCCATCAGACTGCTTAATGTTCTCTATGCTTAATTACACATCAGCAAACTAGCATGTGGTTCCGCTGTTTTTTGTTCGTTTTACCCTACATTTTCTGATGCTAGCTATTACATCACTGCTCCGAGCCTCTGTTCATTACTTTTTTGTGTGTTCTTGATCTTCCCAAGTTGCATGACTAATTTGATGCTTCTATTAATTATGGAGCTACCAACCCCATCAAGCAAAATATTTGTTCTTTTGGGGCTGGCACCTCGAACAAGCATAAAAATAGAGGGAAGCAGATATATTGTCGTGTATGCACACACCCTTCTTTCATTAGTTTAGATGAACCATTGATGATCAATTCGGACCAGTGCATGCGATTAAAATTAATTTTACCTAAATAGATGGTGCAGAATAAACTACAACAACTAGATTTGCAACCACGGGATGCTGACGATATCTTCAAAGAACATTGCAACAACAGCTAGGCTTCACAGCAACATATGGTAAGCCAGTGTGTTTTAGTACATGTGAAATGTAATGTGAGTGGGCTCCTTTCTTGGCTTTTGCCCTCAACGTGTAATCCTACCGAATTACAAATAGTTCAGTTGTCTGCTTTGCTGTATTGCTTGATTCGAATGCTTATTTGTTGTTACGCTATACCTGAGTTGGCCAATATGTCAGCAGTGCCTGCTATACTATCGTAAAGAAATGCATGCCTATTTCATTTGAGTCCTTAACTTTTCCTCTCAACTTCATCACAAGACTGTCTTCGTAGTTTATATGAGGCCACACTGTTAAGTGCTTTCTCAGATTATTTCAACTTCTTAGATGCCTTGGCAACTTAAATATAACGGTTGTACACTCCCTTTCAACTAGGGATGTCAACTGGGTCCCATTTAATCCTGATTAAAGTCCACTAGTGGTATGATAGTTCAAAAGAGTTTTTGTTTTTTGAGGAAAATGAACTAGGGAGGTAGCAAAAACTAACTAGATGGGACTGGCGGATGTCGTTTATTTGCCACTTACATCCCTAGTATCATCTTACCATTTTAATTTATTTTCGGTTGATGCTGCTTCGAACCATTTAAATATAGTTTGCCATGCTCGGCAATAATTCGTCCGTCATTTACCATGTAAGCTTACTGCCTGGATCATACGATAACTATCTCTTACTGATGTGCGGCGGAAACCTTTCAGGATGCCGTTCACACTAGGACACAATGTACAACCCCAGAATCTATTTGTGGAAGCAGTGCACCGTCCATGTTACCAGATGGTGCAGTTCAGAGGCAACACCGAGGGAGAGCAGTCTGAGCACAGATATTATAGTGTTTGAGGCTCTACTAGAGGCAGAAAGAGATGGTGTGGCTGCCATGAATGAGGTAATCTTTATCTTGAGGCTGGAAATTACGAAATTAGCGGCACGCATTATGCAAGCAACCCAAGAATTGGAGTAAGTAAGAATGTTGCATTTGAAGATGGAGGAGGTCCTGCTGTTTCTGCTATCTGAAGCCCAAGGTAATCCCGGTTCTTCTTTAGATACCAGTTGAAATTGTCATTAGATTATTGTACTTGCATGTTGTGTCATGTCTCTGAATGGATTATGTTGCGAGACCCCCTATGTTGTCCATGTGTTGTAATGATCTGAATTTTTTAGGCGAGGTAATCCTCAATATTTGTATGATTGACATAAGGTGAACTATTTTTCGTGTGAGCATATTGTATTGGATGAATAACTGTTTGACTCAGAGTGTATCCAACCTACTGAATTTGAAGATCACGGCATTTCTAAATCATAATCATATATAAAGGTGGAATAAATCTTTGTTGTGGTTTTGAAGAAAAAATAACAAAACGTATAATTATCTGCGGATATTCGTAATCGAATACAAATTGGATTTGAATTTAGTTTGCGGGTCCCTGTGGCAAACGTGAATGCTAATTCTCCCAAGTTTTGAACAAGCGGCTAAACACCCACTATAATTTGTGGGCTGCCCGAAGCAAGTGTTTGCGAGATGGAAATTACTGTCTACCCCGACACTTGACATCCTTATCGACCGGATTTACACTGCTGTCGATAGGGTAGACTAGTAACTTCAATCGACGTGACACAACGGCCTCTCGAGCCCATTCAGACACGGTGGGCGCCAAGCGTGGGCGGCAAAACACATTTGATTCAAGCTCTTCGAAAGACATGTGTCTCTTCCTCCATTTCCCCATTCATACACGGTGGGCGGAAAACAAACTCTCCTCGTCCAAATCGATGTAGGCTAATATTTTAAATAGGGGCAGATGTGTAACTTCCATCGACGTGACACAACCGCCCTACTGTCAACCTCGTTCATACACCATGGGCGCCAACCGTATGACAAAACACCCTCTCCTCGCTTCAAATAGTTACCGACAAATATTTGGGAGATGCGAGATTACCGTCATATCCCCAACCGACGCGATGTCCGAAATTTTAAACGGGGGATAAGTTCGTAACTTTCCCCCATTTCAGAGAAGCGCGTCCCAAAGTTTGAGATCCCCACTCCCTCCATTTCCCCATTCATACACCGGCGGCTGCACGACAACCTCCGCACTGCGGCCAGCCTCCTTCGTCTACCACCCCATCCTCCACCTTGCCGGAGCCACTACCCCTACCCCGTCGTCCACTGCAAGAGATGGATGTCTCTCATCCACGGCGCTGGACCAGGATCCTTTCATCGCCTCCTCTCGCTTGATCGGCGCCGTCGTCCACCTTGTCGTTGCCGCTCCTACGACCGCCTCATCCACAGCAACAGGATATATCCCCCGATTCGGCCGTCTGCCGTCTAAAGTCTTCTTCCCCACAGCCGACAGCCATCGCACCCGCAACACCCTCAACGTATCAGCATAGGCCTACACAGCGTCGCAAGAGAGGTGGTACTCTTCCATATGTGCTTAAGTTATTGATCTCACCCGAAAAATAGATCGTAATTTGTTTACTGTACTTTTCTTGTCCGTACCAAATTGTAGTGGCTAGTTGAAAGCAAACATTGGTTTGAAGTAGCTTTGTCGGTTTGCACCTTCAGATCCGCCATGGCACGGGCACTATACTCGTAAAGCTTATGGTTCCCCCTTATATTCACTACCATCATCGTAGGTGCTTCGTGTCGTGCTAGCACTGCTCCTCAAGACCTCAACCCAAAGCTTACGTGTTGAAATCTGAATATGATATGATGCTCATATCACTAAAACAGAGAACGTTTAATTGGTCACCTAATGTTCCTATATTCGTTTCGAAAAGCATGTGCGCCACCCACTGGTCCAGCTAGTTCCACTTTCCTAATTTTTCTCTTGATGCTTAGGGTTTTCCCCTTTTATCTACTCTACTATGATCTGCGTAGGTGCTTTCTGTCGTACTAGCATTACTCCACCCTTCAAGCTAAACAACACAACACTCAGAATTCGAAAGCTTAGTTGTTCAAATATGATTGTGATATGATATTGATATTAGTTAACCGACACATTTAATTGGTTAGCTAAAGGTCCCACTTGAGTTTCCAAATGCATGTCGCGACATATAGAGAGACAACATAATTGCATTTCTTTGTCACTTGTTGACCGTACTTTATTGTCCATACCAAATCTTAGTTGTTATTTCAAAGCAAACATCGGTTGCTAACTACCCTTTGTGCGGTTTGCAGCTTCAGATCTGCCATCCCACTGCCACGGTCAATAATGTACTCATCATGCTTATGTTTTCCCCATTTTATGATGACCACAATCAGCCCTCGTGGTTCGTGGTCGTAATAGCACTGCTCCACCCATCGAGCTAAACAAGCTTAGTTGTACAAATTCATATATGATATTATTGCTGATATTAGTAAACGGAGAGATGTTTAATTGGTTAGCTAAATGTTCCTACTTTAGTTTCGAAATGCATGTGAGCCACATATGGAGAGACCGGAAAGAATAGTATTTCTCTGTGCGCTCTGGTTCATCATGGGTGGCCAACCGACATTGTATTGAAAGACTTGTAATATCTTCAATCTGCTTGCTCTTCGCTCTTCTTTAAGATGATACTCTTCTCTTGTGGTCGATTGGTCGGTCGAGTTGTTCTCCTTAGTATATTTTGAATCATCGGGTTAGGTCGACTTGTTCTTCTTTACTATATGTTGAAGCTATCATCTGCGAAGTGTCATCACTTACGGAGCTCTCATATTTTGAGTAGTAGGCCACATTATATTAATGCACACAACAAATTACAGCATGCATGGCATCTTTTAAAAGAATTGCAGAGATAGCACAAAGGGGTTTCTGAGGGAGGCGTATTGGATTAGAATCATACGCATTACAAAGAAAATCTCACTTGTTTTATGTTTTCATGCATGTCGGATATTGAACATTATCAAAATGAATATGAGAATGGGCGCACGAGAGGAATATTGCGGAACGATCCACTGGCTAACAAACTTGGCATGGTGGAGGATGGCCTATCTTATTCACCCATCAAGGTGCTTGCTCTAACTTTGCAAAGTTGTATTGGTCGCACATATTTTGCATCTGACCTCTTGCATTACTTCTACTTTGTTACACCATCTGCTTAGTTTAAGCATCATATATGAGTATATGCCATACCTATCCATTTTCTGTACCTATTCCATGTGTCGTCACACTATGTTTTTCGATCAAATGTTGTTCTTTCGTAATAGATGTCCAAAAGGAAGAGGGTGAGTGCGGATCCTCAAGGAGTACAAACTAGGTATTTGGAAAAGGTAGTGATACTGTTAAATCAGATAGATCAGCAGCCACAGAAAACACAGGCCCAACTGCACCACACTTTACCCCTACTCCGGTGGCCAAACCCTATTAGAACTGCTTTGGGAGCCCAGTGTCAGTCTTGTCTATGATATCAATTCAAAATTTGAACTCCTAAATTTCTGCTTGTGCCTTACCTTCTCTCTTGTATGAAAACTAATTTCAGATGAATCTCCTTGCTCAAAGGATCATACGATCTCAAAACAATAATGGGCTCTGCATTGCTCTTGTCGATTACCTCTCTCCCTTTTGCCTTGTAAAGCTGTAATTAATTAATTGCTATTTGATTATGTATCATCGATGCACTTTTGAGCTTCATTATCCTCTTTTCTTCCAATATTATTTGATCTATATTTACTCTTTGCAAAATGTAGAATAATGGCAACGCTTATAAAGAATTTTCTTTGGGGAATTTATTGAATTATCCTTCCATCAACATGGAGAAGGGCTTTGTCCAGCCCGTGTTAACATGTAATGTAAGTTCATCCTTCTCAAGCCTTCAAACTTTGTTCTAGTATAGATTTGGATAGGCATCATTTCCTCCACTGCTGTTTGCTTTGCTGTTTACATCTGATTGGATGTTTGCAACAACTACCGATTTCAAATTGTAGTTGTAAAACATGTTCCTTATCTGAAACAGATCCATTTATTTGCTTATATAATTGTGAAACCTGTTACATGTCTCCTTGTTTCTCTTTCAGAGTCGTATCTCTTCGCCGAGCAGAACTTTAGGGAAGATAGTGAGCCAAACCATCTTGAGGACAGCGAGATGACCCCAAGGTCTGTCTTGATGAAGGCAGTGAGTTGAAGCTACTCACCGGCAGGTGTGAGACAACCTATGTGCGATCGCTGCCTCAATCGTTCGACTTCTTCGTCTCAACTTAAAGCGGAAAGGCTTGCTTCAGCTCAGCTCCGACTTGAAGTCAAAGATGCAATGAAGATGTTAGAGGACTGCCGTGCGCACCATCATGCCTTAAATCTAGTGTTGATGCATCTATCGTTGACACTGGCGAGGTCTACTCAGCTTCTTGACTGTTTGGGGGCCCGACTTGGCCGGGCCTAGTGCCTTACGAAGTGCTCTCAGTTTTGTATATTCTTTTGTCGGTAGCGTTTATTTGCAATTGGTGGCGAACTTTGATGCCAGTGGATGTAATATGTGTGATAGCCGTGATAGCCTAGCGTAAGTTGCTTGCTTATTTATTTCCTTGTTGTCTTGTTTATTTGTTTGCTTGTAGTCATTGCGGTTCTTTTTCCGCGGTTTGCTAGTGGCTGCAATAACCTATTTTTAAAACTAGGCCACAATAACCATGGGCTAATATTCTTGTAGTGACCTTTGGGCCTCCTACGGGCCAGAAAGCGATGGGCCTTCTACGGGCCGTAGAAACAATGGGCCTTCTACGGGCAGTAGAAACAATGGGCCTTCTACGGGCGTATCATCAATGGGCCTTATCTGGGCGGTATGATCGACAAACATGGGCCAATAACATGCCTCATTATGGCCGTAAGCGGGCTAGAGTTGGAATCGTCCGTTCATGGGCCGACCATAACGGGCCATCGTTAATAGGCCGTGTTGATGGCGCTATGAAAGCGCCCAGCGTATTAACGGACCACAAGCGGGCGGCAGTAACCACGGGCTGAATTTGGCCCACAAGCGAAAATGCGAACGGGCCGTAAGTAAGCGAATGCGGAAATGAGCCCAAGAATAAATGGGATCGAGAATGCGAAAGATAACATGGGCTGGAAAGGCCCAACGGATTAACGGGGCCGTTAATGGGTATAAAGTGATACTTTGTTCATTACGGGCCAGTTCACCACGGGCGTTAATGGGTGTAAAGTGATACCTTTGTTCATTACGGGCGATTTCACCACGATCGTTAATAGGCCAAGAGTTACATAGGGCCTCATATGGGCCGAAAGACGTCATGGGCCATACATGGGCTAGAAGTGAAAACGGGCTGGAATCATATTGGGTGGCCGAGATGAAGCTACTGGGCCTAATTCGGACAGGGCGTAACGGGCCTTGGGTTAGCGGGCTATAAATGGACTATATGCGAACAGGCCGTTAACAGGCTTTACATGGGCTGGCCCCCACCTTTTGACCAAGTCAAACGGGGCGGCCTTTTCACAAGAATGGGCCTCTGTTGGGCGTGCATGTGTCGACGTATCATAGGCGCCTACATCCAATGAGTGGATGACATCTGTCCCAGCGATGAGCCGACCGTGTTTCCTCCAGCCAATGATGATTTTACGTGGAAAATCCCCATTGGTCGGGGCTATTAACGGGTTATCGGATCCAAAACCCGACCCGATAGCTTAACGGCGTTCCGTTACGGTGGATGCCACGTGTCGGTCACCCTTGATGAAAGCACTTACGTGGCGCAGGATTTATCGTCATGGAAGTGGACACTTCGTGATGATAATTTTGGTAATGTCATGGAACACTTCTCGACAAAGACGGTATGACTATCTTGATTCTGTCATAAAATCGTCATGGATGTACATGCATGACAAAAAATGCGACCTACTGTGACAAACACGTATCATCACGGAAGTGTATTTTTTGTAGTGAATGGAGCGAAGTAAAGAACCAATCTAACTGCTCAAGAAGGGGGTCTTTCTGCATATTGCTCCAGGTATACGATCGGCCTTTTATGGGCAGTTCAATTAAGCTCAGCTTGCGGACTATATCATTAAACGTGCACATGTCATTCGGGCAGCCCCCGGGCTTATTACGGTTGTCAGGTGCTCTGATATAATTGAAATCACCGAGTAGAAGCCAGTCTTGGATGGGGGATGACAAGATCATAAAGCCAATTTGTAAACGTCAAACGAGCATCACCCGAGCATGGCCCGTAAATGTTGGCCAGAGACCACGATTGAGCTGATAAGGTGCTCGTGAAATTAATAACCAGGGCAAACTAAGATGAAAATATGACATCACCAGAGAAAGCAGAGCTTTTCCATATATTAGCTAAACCCCCCGAGGCCCCTTGAGAGGGAACAAAATAAAATTTATCGAATTGCCTGGGACAACAAAACTTAATAAACGCTAAATCAAAAGTAGTCTTTTTAGTCTCCTGCAGAGAAATAATCGAACAACCACTAGATCGGACCGCATTATTTAGAGCTAGTTCCTTATCATCCGAGTTCAGACCACGGATATTCCAGCAGAGGACATTCCAGCTGATCAAAGGAGGCATGTAGAAAGCAAGGAATTAAGTCCTGGGAGCAGCAGACTCACCCTCGGGATCCGTTAAAGCGGTGGCCAGCTCCTGAGACGCAGCTTGAACTGACGATGGTGCAGCATTGAGAATATCTTCAGACAGTTCAGCCGGAGGGACCGTGCACCTGTTGATGCCAATCTATTGAAGCACTTGTACTGGGGTGGGCAGTAAAATCTCATCCTGGGAAGCCACAGCAGAAGACGAGGATCCAATCGATGGTACCAGCCGAGGTTTAACCCGAGAGATCACAGGGCAGGCTTCAGTTACCTGATGTGTTTTGCAGCCATTGTACTTATTGGAGCGGCTGCTGCGGCGCACATCAGTAGTGGAGATGGGTGTAGGAGGACGGGTGCGATGACCACAAGTGATCACAGGGCCAGATGGCAAGGAGATGGCATTGACAGCAGCCAGTCCAGGTGGGCCAGAAGCAATTTTGTCAGCAAGCGGGCTAGAACCAGGCCCTGGGCTAGCAGGTGACGTGGCAGGAGCGGCAGGCAAAACTTCCATCTGGTTCTGCTGGTCTGGCATAGTGTTCTACAAAGGCTCGTCATGGATTTCATCAATAGTCACAGAGGAAGCCACATTGGGTATAGTGTGGCAGTGGGAGAAACTGATCCCAGTAGCATCAGATGACACGATGACCTCAAGATCCATGTTGTTAGGCCTTAAGCCATATCCAGCACTCCACGGACCGATGGCAGCAATCATGGGGCGAAGTGCATGGAAAATGTAAGTGTTGAGCTGCTGGCGGGGAATGGGATCATTCAACAGTAAGTTGATCAGTTCAGAACCCTCAGCTGATAGCCCAAACTGAATACCACTGTGGTGCAGAGCCACAGAGATAGTAACAGAGGAAGGAGCAGTATTGTTGGGGATATTACTACTGGGCGTAAACCGGCCTATCTGGGCCGGGTTAACGTCATCAGTAGTTTCAGGGTGCTAAAGCCCAAGGAGGAAGATAAGGGCCCAAGGCCTGTAGTCGGTTTAAAACCTGTAGCCGTAAACCGGCCTGGTATGTAAACTTGTATTGTAAGTTAGGAATAAGGAGAGACCAACCCGGATACGAGTATGAACCGGTGTTGGGACTCTGTGGACCGACGCGCGTCACCCGTGTATATAAGGGGACGACCCGGCGGCGGTTCAGAGACAACAACAACTCGAGACTTAGGCGAAGCTTGTTTGCTCCCTAGTCATCGAAACCCCATCAATTCCATCACAACTAGACGTAGGCTTTTACCTTCATCGAAGGGGCCGAACTAGTATAAAACTCTCTTGCGTCCCTGTGTCCGCTTTAACCCCTTCAAGCTAACCCGTAAGCGATGGCTCCATGACTAAGTCCTTCCATGAGGACATCTGCCGTGACAAAACCACGACAGTTGGTGCCCACCGTGGGGCTATCGCACGATGGTTTCAAGTTCTTGGAGGGCCGCTTCGAAGGACTCAAGGGCTACGTTGTGGGCCGGATGACTAAGAGTCGTCGCGGCAAGCTCTACATCGATGATGCAGGCTAGGGCCCCGAGGCCAGCTCGATTGAGTACGGGTATCGGGTCCCCTTTGGTGGCATACACGTTTTCATTGGCAAGTTCGGTGAACCGGGCCCTGAGCTGGACACCTGCACCGACCTCGTCGAGACAGCTCAGTGTGCGCGATCTGCCCAGGTCAAACCGGCCGTGAAGCGTGCCTTCGTGGGAGTCATCCACGGAGGAAGTTATGAGGATGGATCAGAATCTGGTGGCGAGACCGTCATCTACTCCGGCGATGAGTCGTCAACCGGAGAAACTGAATCTCTGTATCAGCTACAAGATGGCCGGATTGGGGGCTGTTCCGATGGTGACAGTATTCCGGACCCCTCCGATCTGCCCAACCGGGTTGGAATATTCATGGCCGGTACACAAGCAGTGCTTCATTCTTCGACCACTGCGGCAATGATCTCCGGTTCAATAGCGGCAACGGCTGCCGGGGCAGGAGGCCCTGTGCGCCCGCCGGCTCAGGTTTTATCAGATCTATTTGATGCGTTGGCTGCGCTCATGGCAGAGGCTAACCCAGCGGACCAAGACGCTCACAACGCGGAGATTGCAACAGTGAGGGAACAAATCACCCAGGCCAAAGCAGACCTAGCAGCTGAAAATACCAGGATGGCTGCGGAGCGGGCCGCTTTGGATGCACAAGCTTATAGGCTCATGTTGGATCAGAACGCGTCACATGAAGTCATGAAGAGGAAATACAAATCCTGTTTGCCTTCGGTTTTCAAAGCCAGAAGTTTCTTCAATACCCCAGGTGCAGGAACCAGTAATCCGCCAGTGGTAAACCGGACGGAAGCACCTGGGACGGGCGCGCCGGTTCAACCCGGTTTGATAGATCTACCTCGCCATAACATTGTTGTACCTCAGGCTGTTTCAACACCCCTGGGTCACTACTCCAACCCGATGGACAATCTCGTTGCTGCTGCTGCACGGCTGGAGGCCATTCCAATTGAAGGTGACTCGCTGCAGGCGGTAGAGACGTGCCGGGTCAAGGAGCTTCTCAGGACAGTTTTGGTCCAACAGTAAGCATATTCGTACAGCCGCGACCGGATCCACTCAACCCCTCGTCCAAGCCGGAGCTATAGCAGGCATATGGATGAACCGGCCGTATCAAGCAATGAACGACGTGGATCACCCCGCGGCAACAATCCGGCGGGTGGTGCTGATAGCGCTCAAGAGGTGGTGGACCGGGCCGAGGCTTGAGGAGGCCGAGTTAGCCGCCTGATGTCGGGCTCGGCAACTTACGCCGGTCCGTCCAACTACCTCGGTTGAGCCTAGAGTTACCTCTAGTTCTTTGGGGGTGCCTTGCCTTGTCCCCGCTTTACACAATGTGCGCCTGCCCAAGGATTTCAAGGGCCCGCGCAAGGTACCAAGTTACACGGCGGATCAACCTCCAGAGACATGGGTGGAGAGCTATGAGATGGCCATGGAGATGCTTGATGTGGATGATGCGGCATGTGCGAAGTATTTCACCATGATGCTTGAAGGAACGGCCCGTACTTGGTTAAAAAGCTTACCGGCCAATTCTATCAGTTCATGGGCCCAGTTACGAGCCCGGTTTATCAGTAATTTCAAAGACACGTGTAAGCAGCCTATGTCGATAGTGGATCTAGCTGCCTGTGTCCAGGAGGAAGGAGAATCAACGACTCATTGGGTGCGCAGGGTCTCGCAAGTTCTGCATTCGTCGGACCGCAACAACGCTGACACCGCATCATAACCTTAGAAGGCAACTGCCGGTTTGGGCCCCTAAAGCTGAAGTTGGGTCGGATGAAGCGTCATTGCACTGATATGGGGACCCTCATGGCCGCTTTGGTAAAATATGTTGATTCTGATAGTACCAAGGATCCCGAGTCTGATGATGACAAGGCAGGGAAGGGAAAGAAGAACAGCAACTCCAAAGGTCAGCAGCATCACGCGGCAGGTAATGGTGGCGGAGGTAAGCGTAAAGCGGATGGCAACATGGACTTTGTGGCTAATACCAATGCACAGGACAAGGGCCAGCGACGCAAGGGTAAACCACCGAATTGCAGTGGGGCGCCTAACCCTAAACCGGACCGCCTAAATTATCTATTGAACCAACCCTGTCCAAAGCATGGGACGAAGGAGGTGCCAGCAAACCACCTTTGGAAGGATTGCTATATTATGCAGGAGTTCAAGTATTCTAATGCTTTCCGGTATGATCACGGCTCTGGCGGTGGCTCAGGATCCGGGCCGGGTTACGGTGGAGGAAATTCCGGTTCAGGATTTAATGGTAATCCGGGCGGACATAACAATCAAAATAATCAGAATAACCAGGGTGGTTACAACCAACAGCAGCAACAGTCGGGTTACCAGAGCAACCCAAAGCAGTTGAATAGTGGGCAGTACCATGTCTTCACCACTAGCTTGGATAAGCGAGACCGGAAGGTTCAGAAGCGAGCAGTCAACTCTGTTGAACCGGCTGTGCCCCGTTACTTACACTGGTCTGAGCAGCCAATCATATGGAGCGGAGAGGATCACCCACCCCGGGTTGATAACCCGGGTCAGCTAGCATTGGTGGTGGCTCCTCAGGTGGGAGGTTATAAGTTCACCAAGGTACTCATGGATGGAGGGAGCGGTATTAATATCTTGTACTACGAGACCTTCCGACGTATGGGACTAACAAATAAAAATCTCAAACCGTCCAATACGGTGTTCCATGGTATGGTACCTGGCAAGTCAGCATATCCTGTTGGTAAGATAGCGCTGGAAGTGGCCTTTGGAGATGATCATGATTCCAGGTCAGAGACATTGACGTTTGAAGTGGTAAAAATCCAAAGTCCATATCACGCCCTGTTTGGGCGACCGGCCTACGCCAAGTTTATGGCACGGCCCTGTTATGTGTATTTATAGCTCAAGATGCTGGGTCACAAGGGGACCATAACGGTTCACGGAAGCCGTAAAGTCGCTTTGGAGTGCGAGGAAGGAGATGCGGCCTATGCAGAGTCGGTTTGTGCCACCGAGGAGCTGAAGTACTACAAGGACAATGTTGATCCGGTGGACATGACTCCATTGAAGAAGCCAACTACGGAGCATGATCCGACCTTGAAGTTCAAATCGGCAGCTGAGACTAAGCTTGTTGACTTCGTGCCGGGCGATTCGTCCAAGCAGTTCAGCATCAGTGCCAACTTGGATCCGAAATAGGAAAGCGCGCTCATCAAGTTCATCCGTGAGAATCGGGACATTTTTGCATGGAAGCCTTCTGACATGCCAGGTGTACCGAGGCAACTCGCTGAGCACACTCTTAATGTGGATCCTAAGTACAAACCGGTGAAACAGTTCCTCCGCCAGTTTAACGAAGAAAGACGCAAAGCTATTGGCGAAGAGGTCGCCAGGCTCTTGGCAGCTGGCTTTATTGTTGAAGTTTTTCACCCTGAGTGGTTGGCTAATCCGGTGCTGGTCCTTAAGAAAAACGGCACCTGGCGCATGTGTGGATTACACTGATCTTAATAAAGCTTGTCCAGCAGATCCTTTCGCCCTCCCCCGTATTGATCAAATTATTGATGCTACGGCGGGTTGCGAGCGTTTGAGTTTTCTGGATGCATATTCTGGTTATCATCAGATCAAGATGGCAGTTAAGGACCAGGAGAAGATGGCGTTCATAACTCCTTTTGGAGCCTTCTGCTATGTATCTATGCCCTTTGGGCTCAAGAGTGCCCAGGCAACTTATCAACGGTGTGTACAAAATTGCCTTCACAAGCAGATTGGCCGTAATGTACATGCTTACGTGGATGATATTGTGGTTAAGTCCAGGAAGAAGGAGACTCTGGTTGACGATTTGAAGGAAACCTTTGATAACCTGAGAACGTACAAGATGATGCTCAATCCGGCCAAGTGTGTCTTTGGTGTACCGGCAGGCAAGTTATTGGGCTTTCTGGTGTCCAACAGGGGAATTGTGGCTAATCCGGAGAAGATCACAGCCATCACCTCCCTGGCTAAACCGAAGTGTACCAATGACGTTCAGCGTTTGGCTGGCCGGATTGCCGCGTTGAGCCGGTTTATCAGCCGCCTTGGTGAGAAGGCAATCCCTTTGTATCAAATGTTGAAGAAGACGGATCAATTCGTCTGGAGTTCCGCTGCTGATAAGGCATTTGAGGACTTAAAGCGGCAATTGGCAATCCGCCTGTGCTCGCCGCTCCCATTGACAAGGAGCCGCTGCTACTATATGTTGCTGCTAACGCTCGTGCAGTTAGTGTGGCTATTGTGGTGGAGCGGAAGGAGGCAGGCAAGGAGCATCCGGTTCAGCGTCCGGTTTACTATATCAGCGAGGTACTTGTTGAATCCAAGCAAAGGTATCCACATTGGCAGAAGCTGGTAATGGAGTGTTCATGGCAAGCCGGAAGCTGAAGCAGTATTTCCAAGGGCACCCCATCACAGTGGTGATTCGCCCCTTGGCGATATCATCGAGAACCGAAGCGGCGGCGGATTGCCAAGTGGGCTATAGAGCTTGGGCCGCACGGTTTGAAGTACGTGCCTCGGACGGCGGTGAAGTCTCAAGCACTTGTTGATTTCATCAATGATTGGAAGGAGCTGCATGCACCTGAAGAGAAGCCGGATCACACATATTGGACTATCCATTTTGATGGATCCAGGCAATTGGAGGGCTCGGGGGCTGGATTCATATTAACTTCCCCACGAGGTGACAAGTTCTGTTATGTTCTCCGCTTAATGTTCCCTTGTACTAACAATGCAGCTGAGTATGAAGCCTTGCTCCATGGTCTCCGGATGGCTAAAGAGATGAATCTAAGCCGGGTTAAGTGCTTCGGTGACTCGGACTTAGTGGCTCAACAGGTGTCTGGCACTTGGGATTCTAAGGACCCACTCATGGCTGCATATCGTCGTGAGGTGGATATTGTGGCAGGTCACTTCAAGGGCTATCAGGTGGACCACGTGGACCGTCGGAAGAATGAAGCGGCGGACGCTTTAAGCCGGTTGGGCTCTCAGCGTAAACCGGCCCCGCCTAATGTTTTTCTTGATGTGCTGCACAACCCGTCGGTTAAGCTCCCTGGTGAAGCAGATTTGGCTATTCCTGATCCGGAGGCTCAGTTGGTGGCAGCTCTTCACGTCATTCCGGATTGGACGCTTCCTTATCTTACGTACATGAACCGGGGCGAGCTACCAGAGGATGAAACCTTGGCCCGGCAGATAATCCGGCGATCCAAGTCTATGACTATTGTTAACGCCGAGTTGCATCATTGTAGTGTGTCAGGGGCGTTTCAACGTTGTGTGTCTCCTGAGGAAGGCTGTGAAAATTTGCGTGAGATCCACGAAGGAGATTGTGGTCATCACGCCGGTTCAAAATCTTTGGTGGCTAAAGCATTCCGCCATGGTTTTTATTGGTTAACTGCTCATGCTGATGCGGAGGATCTGGTCAGACGATGTGACGGTTGCCAAAAGTTTTCAAGACGTGCTCATGTGCCGGCTCAAGAATTGAGGATGATTCCAATCACTTGGTCGTTTGCAACTTGGGGGCTGGATATGGTTGGGCCTTTCAAAAGGTCCAAGGATAAGAAGACCCACCTCTTGGTGGCGGTTGACAAGTTTACAAAGTGGGTGGAGGCAGAACCTGTTAGCAAGTGTGATGCGGCCACGGCGGTTCAGTTCATCAAAAAGGTGATATTCCGGTTTGGCTTTCCACACAGTATCATCACAGATAATGGTACCAATTTGTCCAAGGGAGCCATGAAGGAGTTCTGCGAATGTGAGCACATCCGGCTTGACGTTTCATCAGTAGCCCACCCACAGTCCAATGGTCAAGCAGAAAGAGCTAATCAAGAGATCTTGAGAGGCATCAAACCCCGACTTATGGTCCCTTTGCAGAGGACACCGGGTTGTTGGATAGAAGAGCTACCATCTGTGTTATGGAGTATCAATACTACGCCCAACAGATCCACATGATACACACTGTTCTTCATGGTCTACGGAGCGGAGGCGGTTCTCCCCAGTGATATCTGTCACAACTCACCTCGTGTGGCGGCTTATGTTGAAGCGGACAACGAGACGGCACGACAAGATGCTTTGGACCTGTTGGATGAGGAGCGTGACATAGCAGCTGCCCGCTCGGTGATTTACCAACAGGATCTTCGTCGTTATCACAGTCGCCGAGTCAGAACCAGAACTTTTCAAGAAGGAGATTTGGTGCTTCGGCTCATCCAAGATCAGACCGATATGCATTAGTTATCCCCACCTTGGGAGGGACCTTTCGTGGTCAGCAAGAATCTGCACAACGGGTCATACTATCTGATCGATATTCGAGAGCATAAAGACTCACATACATCAGTGGAGGAGACCAACAGGCCATGGAACATAGCTCATCTTCGGCCTTACTATACCTGAGCCATTCGCTCTACCTATGTACATATTATGACAGTGTATATATTATGATCAATACAATAAACCGGAGCCTCAGCTAAAGCGGGGTCTCTGTTCTTTTACATCATGTGTGGTTACATGGAGTTGTTCTGTTTTAAAGCGGCCTCCGGTTTACCCCTTGAATTTGCTTTTCAAAAAGCTTTATAACATCACTTGGGGGCTTGGTCGTGTCCGAACCAATGCAACACCTTTTGATAGGCGAAAGCCACCGGATCAATTGGGGACATGGTCAAGTCTGAACCAGTCACGCCTCTTGATCGGCCTAAGGCCATAGAATCACTTGGGGGCTTGGTCGAACCCGAACCATTGCCACGCCTCTTGATCTGCATAATGCCACGGTTTCATTTGGGGACCTGGCTGACTTGAACCATAGCTACACCTATTGGGAGCTTGGTCGTGTCCGACCATGGTAACACCATCTGATCGGCTCAATAAAGCCTCTTTTTGCAAATGGTTTTATCATTGCCTTTGCTTCAATATTTTTCATAATAATTGTTGCTTTATTGCGTTTTTTAAACCGACAACGTTTTAAACCGGTTCAAACTGTCAATTGACGGAACACGGTCCATTTTTAATCCGGAGATTATTTGCCCGGTTTGACTTTTTCTGTTAACATCCCATTATGGAGTAGCAGGGTGTTTATCATAACCCGGCACGGTTTACATGGTAAACCGGCATTATGTACACAGGAGCTGTTTTCTCCTTTGACGGTATCGGTTTATAAACCTCCGCTTCAGGATTGGCTAAGCCAACTTCATGCCCAGCGATGGCAGGTATTTTGTATTACAAAATTTGATCATATACCTCAATTTCATTGCATATATATATAAAGGTCATAAACCGGCTGGCGGTACAACCGCCATGGCAGTTTAAGATTTTGTGATTGCATGAAATATAGATTGAAGGTTTCGATCATTCAAACAAAAGTATCAGCACCTATGCACGAAGGCATCTCAGAAGCAAGAGTATTGGCTACCCTATTACAAGGCAACATGGTGCCCAAATAAGATCATTGTTTTCAGCGGAATATAAAAGACCCGCCATTTAAACCGGCCTCCGGTTCAAGCTTGGTCGCCAGCTCGGTCTGATGGTTGCGGGTCATCCTGCGCCGCTTCAGCTTCTGCTTCTCTACCCAGTGGCTAGAAATCAACAGTGTCCAGTCGATTCCCATTAAGGCTTGAAAGACAACTTCCTCATGGATCAGCAATGATGGTTCAATATCAGGAGCATAAGTATGCTTACGGATTGGGGGGGGGGGGGGTCAGATTCTCCGCTTCAGGAATTGGTGCAGCCACTCGTTTGTTCTGATTGTCATATTGGGCTTGGTAATGAGACAAGTCTGCTTCTTCCACCAATTGACAAGCTAGAGGGCGCACCTCCCGGTTTATCGCCCTCAAGTCCTCCTCATTGAATTCTGAACCATCTTCCTTTAAGTGAGGATAGCCTTGCGCCGCTTCAACAGAGTCAAAATCCGGCACCCACGCTTTTGCCCGGATTAAGGCATTGATAGCACCGGTTCGAGCAGTGGATTTCTTCAGCTCTTCAACCCGGGCAGGGAGCATAGACAATCTCTTCAGGGTGTCTTGGATCAAGGTGGGCGCCGGGTTGTTGTGGGATGCAATTGATATGATACGCTGCGCACCAGTATACAATTGTTCTATCAGTGTATAGGCAGCCTTCAACTTCTTACGCACATCTGACCCCAAGTGACCAATGCGTGTACCTACAACATTACAAAAGATCACAAACCGGACCTATCATAGGAAGGCCAAAATTGTTACAGAAGTCAAAGGAAGCTTACCAAAGATGGCGGCAGTCATGGCATGCACTTGCCGCTTTACGCTGGTCAGCTCATCTACCACCGGTTTAAGGGCGGCTTCAGCAGTTTCAACTTTCTTCGTCAAAGCGGCCTTCTCAGTGGCCCAATCCGCCCGCTCTTTCTTGAAGCCCTCCTTAAGCTGTTCCATGACGCTTAAAGCGCTGGTCAACTCCTCTTTCGCCTTTGAGGTTTCAGCTTGTTGGGATTTCAGATTTTCTTGAAGATCGGCGAGTTGGCTTTCTTTGGTCTTCAGTTCAGCCTGCATACAGACAGTCATATGATTTAACAAACGATACAAGAATTGAAGTACCAACCACATAACAAGTTATGCACTTGGCCCTTGGGGGCTAATGCATATTTGATCTTCATCTTTCAATTGATTGCAAAGTCCCAAGCTCAATACAAGTATTCAACTTGGCACTTGGGGGCTAATGGCTATTTGCTCAAATAAGTTCTGATGCTGCCATGTTAAATTACTTAAGTCCCGGTTTAACTACATTAAGTTGAACCGGCCCTTGGGGGCTACATCAGTGAATTTTGAAGCATTCAGATTTGTATTAGTACGTCCCGGTTTGAAAGAAGATTGCAAAACCGGCCCTTGGGGGCTAGGAGAGTTAACAAAATTGAAGTATCCAAGCAGGAAAAAGCACATGGAAGTTACCTCAAATTTTTCCTTCGTCATATTCACCAGGCCAGCTTCATAATCACGGCTGGTATACAGCCGGTTCAAGTAGCCGGAATGAAGATCTTGGGCATTCAGAGCAGCGTAAGTCGCCAGATCAACATTCCACTTGCCTTTGTTCATAGCGGCGAATTCTTCTTTGGCAGTATGTTTGGATAAGGCGACCGGATTACTTGGTTCGGTACGGCCAATGCCAGTAATCACAACATCGTCATCCTTGCCATCACCGGTTTGACCAGGGGCAGTTGGTTTATCAGCAGGCCGGATTGGACTGGTGGATTTTTCAATCCGGATGGGGCTTCCGGGCTGGTCGGCAGGACCGGAGGTGTCAACAGGCCTTTCTTCAGCAATAAAATCCTCATCTTGCAGTAGCGGGTCGTTGGGTACGTCTTCACGAACAACCGCTTCAAGATCTGGGGCGTTGTCCGGTTCAGGGGCAGTTTCTTCTTCGGTCGCTTTATCTAGGCGAGCCTTCTTGCTCGGCCTAGGCTTGGCCCTGAAAAGGAGTAATAACAGTCAAATACATCATATGTTACACAGTGATGCACTAGAAATGATATGATAAGTATAGCTTACCCAAGCACCGTTTTGAGCGGTGGCAGCTGAGTAGCCGATGACTTGCCAGAGGATGAATGGGAAGTGACCTGATAATCGGAGTCAGATGGATTAAGAGGTTGACAAAAACAGCCCGCTTTAGGACAAGCACTCACAAGCAAATTAGAGACCTCTGAACGGCGTTTCCGAACCGGACTGTTCGGTAAACCGACGGAGGTAACTACCTAGCCGCTGTGCCGAGTTGTGCGGCGAGCTTCGTGCTGTTGGGTCTTCATAAGAAATTTGGGATCCAAGTAAGCAAGAGGATGAGAAAATTTAATTTTCTGGTTTGCCTGACGGATTTTTAGTGAAGGCAAAGGATTTGAATCAGAGAAGAGAATAATTACCTCTGCAGCATCAGCATGACTGGCTTCGGCATCATCCTGACAAATATTATCATCAATAAGGCGTGTGAAAAGTAAGCCAAGTGAATCAAGTTCTACCTCAAGGTCCGGATTACCCACATCGTCATCAGCGGGCGGATCAGAAGATGCAGTGGTTTTCCTCTTATGAGCAGGCCTCTTAACGACTTTGGTCTTTGGCCGAATTGGTCTTTCCGGTTTGTCTGGTTTTTCTGGTTTCTCCTGAGGAAGCTTCTTGCTCCAAAACGGATCATCGCCCTGTTTAAGCAGCAGTTGATATTAAAGAATATACAAAAATGGCAATAATATGTTCAGTAAAAAGTACAGTCAAAATCTTACAGATGGTGGTTTGTTGGTAGCACAGAAGGGAAGCAGGCCGGTTCGAGCACAGAGGTGTTCCGGTTCGTTCAACATTTTCTTCACAGCTTCTGTGACCTCATCATCTGTGAGCTGGATGTTAACATGTCGGAGTGGGTCATTGACACTACCAGTATACTCGCACATCAAACCGGAGCGCTGGCTGAGGGGCAGTATGCTCCATGATATCCAACAGCGTGCGAGATCAATTCCTGTTAAACCGTTGGCCATGAAGGCTCTGAGCTTGGATAGTTGAGGAGCATATTTACTTCTTTCCTTGGCAGTCAACCTTTGCGGAAAAGGGTGTGTATTGCTAAGCCGCTCCGGACGAAAGCCAGGCAAAGGATTTTCATTAGCAGGGGAGGTGTCTTTGCAATAGAACCATGTTTGATTCCACTCCTTGGGGTGGCTGTGCAGTTTGGCGTGAGGGTAAGTGACCTCTTTTCTTTTTTGAATCGCCACACCACCCAATTCCGTATTGGAACCAAAGTGAATTCCGTGCGGCGGTTTAGATGAAAGCAGTCTCTAAACAACTCAACTGTGGGTTCCTCTTGAAAGTATACCTCACAGAGCACTTGGATGTGACATATGTTGGTAACAGAGTTGGGGCCAGTGTCTTGCGGGCGGAGTTGAAAATTGGCTAAGACATCCCGATATAATTTTGAACCGGGCGGATTAAAACCCCGGGCTAAGTGATCTGCAAAAACGACAACCTCTCCTTCTTGAGGTGTGGGTGGACATTCGTTACCAGGGACCCTCTAGTGGATAGTGTCTTTGCTGCTTAAAGCGCCAGTCAGGACCAGATTGTTCAATTGAGTTTCTGTGACGCGAGAAGGAGCCCAGTTGCACTCATATACTTGTTTGGCCATGGTGAAGTCTACAAAATAAGTGATTCCGGTTCAAGAATGTGTTGGGTAAGAATATGCACTGGTATGAACAATGTTAAACCGGAGGCAACTATATCTAAACCGGAGTTCTATGAAGCGACGTCATATGGCTAAAAGAGTTCTGGCGGTTCAACAAGGGGACTAATGGTATATACCGGTTTATTAACTTTTTCTATATTAAGTTAAACCGCCTGATCTAAACATTCAAAGCAATTGAGGTTGCGGATGGCTAAGTATGCAGAAACAGGTTTCACAAGGTCTTATTATAGCAATGGAGCTGAAGCAAGTTCAGAAAAACAGGAAAATATTCAAAAGCTTAAAGCAGAACAGTATTGAATCAATGGGCAGAAAAATATGTGAGATCTATGGTCTTGGGCAGGAAACTACAGGCGGATGCTAAAAGCTACTGCTAATCAGAGCAGGGTTTCACAGATCTATCCAGGAGTCTGGGTACGAGCATGAACAAGTGATAAACACGGCAAGAACACGAAACCCTAGAACAGATCTATGTTAAGAAGAACAGAAGGCTTACCAGAATCGAGGAAGATGCGGAAAGCTACGCATGTGCTACAGTGCGTTCAGGCTGATGCAGCGCCCAAGGCGGTGCAGAGGTCAACGGCGGCGGCAGAGCTCCGAGGCTGGCGACGCAAGGAAGACGAAGAGAAAGGGGACGAAGGGGAGAAAAGAAATGACCCTTCGGTCCTATTTATAAGGCAAGAGGCATGTGTCAGGCGCGTGAATCAAGGAACCACAAATCTTGAAAGCGGAGCTGTCGCCTCAGTTATTGCGGATCTATTAAACAAAGAGGATATCATGAATGTTGTCTTTATGATGACGTCATGTCGGTTTACAGCAACCAGAGAAGGTGACATCACGGCGGTTCAACAAATACAAGAAGATGTTGAAGACGAAGATTTTTTGCTAAGGATTGACATGAACCAGTTCAAATCAATCTGGGGCCTAATGTTGGGGATATTACTACTGGGCGTAAACCGGCCTATCTGGGCCGGGTTAACGTCATCAGTAGTTTAAGGGTGCTAAAGCCCAAGGAGGAAGATAAGGGCCCAAGGCCTGTAGTCGGTTTAAAACCTGTAGCCGTAAACCGGCCTGGTATGTAAACTTGTATTGTAAGTTAGGAATAAGGAGAGACCAACCCGGGTACGAGTATGAACCGGTGTTGGGACTCTGTGGACCGACGGGCGTCACCCGTGTATATAAGGGGACGAACCGGCGGCGGTTCAAAGACAACAACAACTCGAGACTTAGGCGAAGCTTGTTTGCTCCCTAGTCATCGAAACCCCATCAATTCCATCACAACTAGACGTAGGCTTTTACCTTCATCGAAGGGGCCGAACTAGTATAAAACTCTCTTGCGTCCCTGTGTCCGCTTTAACCCCTTCAAGCTAACCCGTAAGCGATGGCTCCACGACTAAGTCCTTTCATGAGGACATCTGCCGTGATAAAACCACGACAAGTATGCTGCTGGTAAACAGGTGCAGACAGAGGGATCACAATCAGTGCAGAGTCATCAGAACTATCATCAGAGGCAGAGAAAGTGTCATTCCAGGCTTCCATAACATTATCCGTCAAATTGTCTTCAGGCACAATACCATGTTGGACAGTTAAGCCTTGCGCAGCTAGTCAGGCCTGGTAATTCACCAAGTGAAGAGGGGGCTCAAAATTCTTGTTCAAGACCTATGTAAACCGGTTGACCACCAAGCTGATAGTGGAAGAATAATCCATAGTTGTAATTAGAGCAATAACACATTGGCCCTCAAGTGCCAAGAATAATACTTGTATTGAGCTTGGGACTTGTAAAAAAATTGTGAGAAGAAGCAATAGACATTAGCCCCCAAGTGCCAAGAATATTACTTGTTATGTGCTTGGGACTTTGAATATGCACTGTCATCTCATAACTTTCTTGTTTTGTGGCACCCCGGCTCAGAGCGACCGGTTTACCATGCATTGCCAGCCCAGAGACCATGTCTTCTGGCAACACACAACATCTTGGTACAGAAAACAACTGCTTTATTGGTGCTAGCGGATCATAGTTTATATTACAACAGGTGTCGAGGCCAAGCGGCACACACGGTGCGGCTGAACAATATGTACATTATTTAGTGAACATAAAGGGCCTCGATCATAACAACTATGCGGCAGTGGAACAACGTCGTAGCGGAAACTCCATAGCACAGGGACACCGATGTGGACACGATCTAGACTCGAGCAGCACTCCTTTCCAAAGAGACTTTCCTGAAATCTGGCATGACACGCCAGGTCAGTACATGGAATGTACTTGCAAGCTCACAACAGGCATAATCATAATGACAAACAATATCATGATAATTATCCAATTAATAATGCAATCATGTTTCAACATGCTATGATCATGCTCTTGTGATAAAAGTCCCTCGGGACTGGCTTACCAACCGTGATCGTTCTTGGATCACAAACATACCACCATCGTGGTCTTGACTAGGGGTATCTCGTAATCCTTACGGCGATCACAACCACGACCAAAACTTGGTCTTGAACATCTCGATGGCCTTCCCACCATCATCAGCAGTGCAAAGTTCATAACTTAGTGTGCAAAATTTATTAAACGTTGACCCATGGTGTGACCTACTACGAGTGTGTCCGTAACCGTGGACTCGGCTATCGATAGATTATTACACTCTGCAGAGGTAGCACACTGTACCCACACCACGGAACCCATGGCCTCGCACTCCCATTCGGGTGGACCAACGGCATTTCGACGAAACACCTCCATTGCCATGACACTCTCCCAGCCACTCCGACTAAATCCCCACCGGGCTAGTCCTGGGTGGCCCCGTGTCTACCAAAGACACAACGACCACCGTCGTGGCCAAAACGATCCCACGAGGGGACCCGGTACCATAATCTCAACAACGGGCACACAAGGTTATGTCTGCTTACCGGGCCAGGGTAAGCATGCCCATAACCTTCCCTAGTTGGAGGCACCGACCAAAGGCATGACAAAGGACCGAATCAAGGCCTTCCCATAGAGGCAAATGTGGTTGCACTGGGAAAAACTCGATTCAGTGGCACCATGACCTGGCCAACGATATATTCAAGTTGAGTTATATTCAGGTTCAACTTAAAGTAAAAATGACCGGTGTCATCGCATGCCATGAAATGCAACACTACATATGCATCACATATTAATGGAAATGACCGAGTCAACTATATTCACACTGAGCATAAACATCAACAACTCATGCCACTTTTCTGGTTAGGATAAACCTCACTTTGAACAGAATATTTTCTAGCAAATTTTATTATTTTACTCATGCAAGAAAATAACTTCAAGTAATTACTCATATGCATGACAATATTATTCTTTCATCACCACAAATGGACCCTAGTTTCTTTACCAACTAAGTTAGTTTCAAACATTCTGTAAATCAAGCATATTAACTAAAACAAGCACTTAACAGAATATAAATAACATAATAGTTATTTAAATACATGGATAAAATCTTTCATTCAAGTAAGAAAATCATAAATATTGAAATGGCACCATGAAAATGTTGTTGTGGCTTGCCTTAGTGCAGATGAGGTTCACAAGCCTTCTGCTGATCCTCAAGACAAGCCTCACCCTCTGAAAATAATTTTAAACACAAGAAGAAAATATCAAGAACCCTCCTGAAAATCACCAGAAAATCTAGACAGCACAGAAAAATAACCTTTTTGGTGAGCTGCTAGATTTCTTTGCAAAGAACACAATGCAAAAAGAATCAATTCATTTGGACTTATGGTTGAAGAGCTATAGCTGTTTGAAGCTCTCTCGAAAATATATGAATTTGAATTTAAATAAAACAAACTAGGGGGTGACGTCGAAGGCGTAAAGCCTCGGGGCGCCACCACTCGTACCGCTTCGCGCGCGTACTGAGTGGCTGACTAGCAGGCCTTGCTAGTCAGGCGAGGGGGAGAGGGAGGAGGAAACAGAGGGGGTCACCGCTTCGCCGGAGCTCACGCCGGTGCCGAGGGCTCCTTGGCCAAAACGAGAGGGAGGGATCGAGAGAGGAGACGGAGGCGCACCTGCCCGCACCTGTAGAGTAGCTAGGGGTGGTCGGACGGCGTCAGAATCGTCCTCTCTAGCGGAGGCAGAGAGCGGCGGCTGCCAGAGACGAAGACGACGGTGAACAGAGGAAACTCCAGGGGCTCCAAGTGGACGGAACAACTTCACCGAAGAGTGGCGGAGGCTCTGGAAGGGTCGCCCAGGCCAGGGAGGGGTTGGAGCTACCGCGACGACCCGAGGGGATCGTCGGCAAGCTCGAGCTCGGGGACGGCGGCCCGCGGCCTGCCCGGCCGGGCAATGGGTTCCTACCAGGTTGTGGAGTGTGTGGGAGTGGAGGATGGTGCTTGAGGAGGCTGGGGAGGGCTCCATTTATAGGCGAGCACCGAGGGAGGGTTTGGGTTCCGTCGTTGACACCTGGACACGGCGCTCGGCAACGAGCGGCGTCAGTGAGAGGGGGAGAAGGCGACGCAACTCACGCCGGGATTGTGGGCGAACGGGGACGAGCACAGGATCGAGGAGAAGGCGACGAGCACAGTGCGCACCACACTGTTACGTTGGCCAGACCGTGCCCGTGCTCGCTGCGGCGAGCTCCGGCGTCTGCGAGTGCCAGGGGGAGTTAAGGGGGTTGGGACGAAGATGGTGGCGAGGTTTGGTGTGCTTTGGCAGTCGGGGAAGCGAGCACGCGCGAAACAGAGCGCTCGACGGCACTTAGAGCGCATCAACACGCAGGCTGGCATCATGTACATGCGTGGTCACCGCGTGAACTCTGCCCTCAGGCCGACCTACGTCCAAAGTTCATGTCTGGCTTGTTGTTCGTGGTAGTTTTGAAGATTACCACGCTTTGGTTTGGATCCAGACGCAGTAGAGAAGTTTCACAAGCCAAGTAAGTTTCTGATCAGTAACTTTGAGAGTTTACTGAGGTCAAACGGTTGGGAGTTTGGGGCTGGGTTTTGGAGGGTAGCAATCATCTACTAAGGTGATGATGCACAAGAAAAATCAGCCTCATTGGAGCAAGTAAAATGGTAGTTGCTGTAGAAACCACCATTTCTGTCCAGAACAGAAAATATTTTCTGTAGCAAAAATATTCCAAAAAGTGGTGCAGTATTTTTGCTCAGGAAGGTGCCCTAGGTTTCAAAGAATATTTGTGAATTTTGCCAGATTTTTGTGGGCAAGAAAAATTAGGGTTGCTTTGGAGCACATTGAACTAGCTAGGGTTTTGGAGAGGGAAATGGATATTTTTCATTTAAGAAAAATATTCCAAATATTATTTTGGGTAGAACTAGAGAGGGAATGATAGTTAGAGAGGGAAATGAGACACTTGGGTGAAAGCCAAGGATGCCCAAGTGTTTAAGTCCATATGAAAAGATTCAAAAACTCCAAATTTCAAAATAAATCCAAATGAAAATCAGGCAAATAGAAGAGGGCAAAAACTAGGTTGTCACATGTTTCTTGCAGGCTAAGCTTACCAAGAAGGAATCTCAAATTGCCGACCTCCAAGAAAATATCAAATCACAACAAGTAGAAACTTCCAAGGCCAAGGATGAACTGACCAGTGCCTTAGCAGCAACGGAAAAAATGAAAGAAAGCTTCAAAAATGAGCGGGCAAGTTGGGATGCAGAAAAGACAACTCTGCTAAAGAGGACTGAGGACACTGAAGCAGCCCTTAATCCGGTGGCAGAGGAGCTGACTGGCTTGAAACAACAAATAAATGCCATGACTGCTGTCGTTTTTTGGTAAATAGCTTCTTCATAATCTTTAAACATGTATTATCCAAAAAACTGCCAGTTTACCGACGTTTGTGATTATGCAGGATCTCGCATTGCTCATCTTGGCTCAGATATGCGGAAAAAACTGAAGGCCCCCTATACACTTATATAGAAATTATATACTAGCGCACAACGGATCATCTGCACAACGTCCCATAACAAACCGCCCCCAACTTTGATCAAGGAAACATTGGAAAGGATGTCGATGATGCCTGCCCGGTTTGAAGAGCTAAAGAGATCAGCTACAAGGGCAGGTGCTCTTACCGCACTAACTCGGGCCAAAGCATGGATACCTGATCTTGATCCGGCTGATGTGGGAAATGGCTATCCGAGCATAAAGGAGGATGGGTTAGACTTTGATAATGATGACCTCAGAGCCTTGACGAGGGAAATGCGCCCATTGGCTAGCAAATTGGCTGAAGAGACCGATCTTTCACATTATCAGTTGATTTATGATGCCAACAACAAGAGAATTAATGCGCCAACCTATGATGCTCCAAATCTTATTCTCCAATCCGTAAGCATACATATGCCCCTGATGTTGATCCCTCCACACTTATAAGTGATGAAACTATATTCAAAGTCTTAACTGGGATCGATTGGACAACCATTGACTTCCAGCCACTGGGTAGAGAAGAGGAAGATGAGCCGGCGCTGGATGATCCGGAATCTTCAAGTCAACCCGGCCAAGATTCATAAATCGGGAGCCGGTTTATCATCTGCTTGCTGCAAGACTTGTTGAAACAATTATTTTTTTGGGCACCGAACGCCTTGTAATAGGCTAGCTTAAACTCTTGATCTGCTATGCTATTGCGCATATTTGCTCTGCATGATACTGCTGTTCTGCCATGTTAAAATATGCTTCGTATGCTTATGACTACCAAAAGGGCATGTGCGTTGCAACGGGAGAAAAAAAATCATATTCTGCAAAGTCCTTGAAAACATTTTGCTACATCACCCATAACATTTTGGTGAATATTTTGTTAACATTTTTCTATACACCAACTTTTAAAAAAAATCATGAACATTTTTTGATTTCCCAAACATTTGTTTTAAAAATTGCAAATATTTTTTCAATATGTGAACATTTGAAAATATGAACTTTTTTTGAATCCACAAACATTTATGATTTATTGAAAACTTTATTAAAAATTCTCTTTTTTAATCTTTGGAACTTTTCGAAGTACCAATTTTTTTAAAGGAGGAAAAACGAAAAAGTAAAAACGAAACGTGGGCTGGCCCAAAAGGCGCGCTGCGTCTTCTCCGAGCGTGTAGAGCGCGGTATAGGAGGTCCATACTTCGTGGCCCGGCCCAGGCAATTTATGTGACAGGTCGTCAGAAGCACTAATGACTTTATTATTGGTATATATATAGATATAGGTATAGGCGTGCGTTGCAACGGGAGAAATATATTTCTGTACTCAATGTATTAATTTGATGAGAATAGTATGTGCAAGCATAACACTCTGTGTTTCGCTAAAAAAAACCCGCTAGTTTACGTTTTTCCCGTCCACCAAAATGCCCACCGGTGCAGCATAGTAGCATCCGGACCCTACGGCGTTATGATCTATTCAAAAGTACTGAGGGTCATTCTTGAAAAAAGTACTATTCTCACATAGAAAGTGTTTCTCCTATCTCTACCTAATATTAATATATACTTGCCCTAAAAAAATATTAATATTAATATTCATAAAACACACCGATTTTTTTAACTTGTTTACTGCAAATATAAGCACGACAATGGGCTGCGTACATTATAAAGTACTAACTTCATTACATAATTTCTCCTCATAGCCAAGGCAAGCAAGTGCAACACCACCATGCTTGGTCACCCATTTTGTCCGCTAAATCCGATTGTACTAGCTACATTTTATGTTGAACCATCAAACGAAATATATCCTTCAAATGAAAGAACAACTTTTATTCGGTGGTTCCAGTACACACATCAAAGATGATTATTATATAGCACAATGTCTGTGCTCCATACAGAGCATTAAACTATAAATTCGAACTGAAATTTAAACGGAGTTTAGAATGAAAAAATAGCATTATCAATAAACCTGGAGTAGCAACAGCTACAAGCAGACCAACCTGGTGCAAGCGACGTTCGTGTCCGCCAAGAGCCACGACAGCCGCTCGCGTTTCTCTTCCTTGGCCATGCCGCGCGCGTTATTCTCTCCATAGGCCAGGGCGTCTTCTGTTGCTAAATTCTGCAGCTAATTGTTTTCCACCAGCGAGAAGCAGTGTCCACATGTGAGCCTGCTTCATCTTGGATTACATCAGCAGCTACAAATCACCCAATTGCTACACGCCAAAGCAGCAAACAATGGAAGCAGAGCATCTACAACAAGCAAATACACAGCGCCAAAGCACCTACAGTGGAAGCGGTCTCCATATATGTGTAGTTTGGCTGCTGAATCAATCTATTCCAAATTTGGTTGGAGAATATGTCCATGAAAAGTCCCTTCAATCTTGATGTTAGTCGAATTCATTAGATAGGCGAACAATCCATTAGAAGAAAACGATTTGATAATGGGACATGTGGACAACAAAAGTCAAAATTTAATCACATAACCAAAACATAAAGAAAATTTTCTTAGATCAGAAAACTAAGAATGCTCACCCGCAAAAAAAACTAAGAATGCTAGATGCAAATTAATTTAGGAGATGATTTCATGAGTAATTGATGCTATTCTGCAGCAGGGAATGAGGAAAAATAGAATGAAGATATGACATACTTGAACAAACCAAATTAGCCGCAAGCAAGGTATCTATAGAAAACTTATCTGCCCAGAATAGAAATGTGATACATCCACGCGTATTCTAGACTGAACGCCTCGTCCTTATAGCCAATATGTATAATAATAGCATTCTTCCACATGCTCTCCCTAAACCATACAAAAAGCATTGAAGATCTTCAATGCGGTGAGAAGAGGAAGATCGTATTTGCCTTTCCATACAAAAGATTGTATTACCCTGCTCCAATCATCCTTTTGCTTCTGGGATCCTTACTTCTGTCTACTGCATTAGAAGATGGAAAACTGGAAAGAACTGTGTTGTAGGTTCTCAGATTAAGGGGAGGTTGAGAACGACTAACCACAGTAGCGCAAAATTGGAGATTAAATCCGGGTCATGCCATGCATTGCTAGTGATCGAGGCGTATCAGGCCTGTGGAAGTCTTGCAGTTTCGTGTTGATCTTGTAGATGGCCGGGCGGAGATGTCATGAACACGTCAGGGAAAACTTTATGAGTGTAAAACAACCATCATGACCATGGAACCTGAACATCCCAAAATCAAAACAGAGAAAACCATAGAACCTGATCACCTCTTGATGCACTGCTTGCGGCTCAATTGGCAAGATAAAAAATTACCCCTCACCATGTTCGCCATCTACTCCGTTAGAGAACAGAGGTCACCACATAACATGCTCGTCAATGTTCACAGAACGACCTGAATTAATCCGGGACCCAGTATTATTGGCGCGGTGCGAGCTTGGTGATGACCGTGGACAGAAACTGGAAGAACGACCCAAGCACCGCAACGACGACAGACAGACAAATGTCCGCGCTTACCTGACGAAGATAGATGGTGACCCCTGCGCTGGTGCGTCAACAGCTCCGGTCTTGGGTCGATCCCCTCCTCCTTCCCTCGTGCGCCGCGCCTCATCTCCTCTTTTTTTTTTTTTTTTTTGAACCGGGCCTTCACCCCTTTCCATTATCAAGAACGGAAATACAAACCAGTTCAAACCAGAGAGGACAGGAGGAGGGAATGAAGTAAGGCGAGTTCTAGCACTACCAAGAAACCCACCATACTTGCTCGCCGTCGAGCCAGTATCATTGGGCGAAAACCTGGATAGCACGGCATAACAACTATCCTATTACAATCTCAAAAGATCAGATCAAGTATCAAAAAGAAAACACAGTCGCATGAGCTAAGTGGAAGAAACAGTATTGGCGCGCCCGTTTATCTCCACATCTCCACATCCAGCGCAACTCCAGAGAGCATCAGGCACCTTGGATTGGTTGTTTGGCAGCGCCACACATCTTCATCAGCTGCATCGTCCCAGTCCTGATCATCTCGGCTCCAGCACGTAGCTCCATGGCGTCCTCTCCTTGTTGAAGCCCTGTCCAGTAAAGTAGAAAGGAACATAGAGAAAACACGATCTCAAAAGGGGTCTTAATTTATTTCTTTTCAAATGTAGCCCGATTACGTGCCAACCAAATGGCCCAACGTACAGCTGCTAAGCCCACCGTGTAAAACTTTTGCTTCCCAGGAAGGAATTTGTGGCACCACACGAAATATTGCCAGTAGTTCGACGGGCACCTATCAGTGCCAAGAGCTACTCCAATAGATCGCCATATAATTCTGACCACGGGACAAGTAAAAAACAGGTGCTGCACCGTTTCCACCTGCTTGCAGAAAGAGCAACAGGGGTTCCCTTGCCATTTCCTTTTCCTCATCACTTGCCTAGTAAGGACTGCATCTTGCGACATTTGCCACAGAAAATTTTTGATTTTAAGAGGGATCTTGGCTTTCCAAATCCATCTGTAATGGCAACCACTTAGAGGTTTCTCCAGCATCTTATACACCGACTTGGTGGTGAACTTACCATTCTGGTTGAGACCCCAGAAGATACGATCACCCCTCTCACCCAGGGGGATTTTATCAACTACAGCACGCATATCTTCCCATTGTTTGAACAAATCAGGGGTAAGCCTACGTCTGAACATCGAGGCGTCATTAAGTCCCTCTCTTTTGTCCAGGGTGCTCGTGGGGTAATTGCAAATCTCAAATAGACGTGGATATTGATCCTGAAATGGGATCAGCCCATTTATTGGATCTTTCCACAGCCTAATCAAGTTCCCAGCACCAGTTTCAATCTTTCTGCCCATCATATAAACATCTTTAATCTTGAGCAAAGCTTTCCAACAGGGCGAGTCGAAAAATTTGGGAGAAATTTCAGCAACAGAGGTGTTGCGAAGATACCTGGCCCGGACAATATCCTGCCACAATCCGCTTTGTGTCTCTAACTTCCACCACCATTTAACCATGAGACTAATGTTTTGTTTTCTAAGATCTTTTATACCCAAACCCCCTTTATCTTTGGATCTACATATCTTACTCCACTTAATAAGATAGTATCTCCTCTTTTTGTTACAACCTTGCCGGAAGAACCTAAATGCATGTTTATCCAGTCTCTCGATGAAAGTTTTATTCATGAGCCACATAGACATGTGGTAGAGAGATATTTGTATAACAACAGAATCAAGCAGAGTGTGCCTCCCCCCCATTGAGGCAGCGTTGCCGATCCAGGCCTCGAATCTCTTCAGGTATTTACCAACAATGAACTCCCAATCAGAAGATTTTAGGTTAGCATAACTCACAGGCATCCCCAAGTACTTGAGTGGGAAGCTGCCAACCTCACAGTTAAAGATATCTGCATATTTATTCACCACACATGCATCTCCACCCACAGTGAGAATCTTACTTTTCTGAAAGTTAACTTTCAGGCCAGACATCATTTCAAACATATACAGCAGCAACTTCAGGTTGACAGCTTTATCAATATCATCCTCGATACAAATGATTGTATCATCCGCATATTGTAGAACCGCCACCCCATCAGGGATAAGGTCTGCAGCCAGGCCTACAATGAGTTTGTTTTTTTGGGCATTTTTGATCATTTTAGTGAGGCACTCCACTGCTAGATTGAACAAGAAAGGAGAGTGCGGGTCCCTTGCCTCACCCTTTTTTGCTTTGAAAATACATTTAACACTACCATTAAGTTTGATGCTAACTGTCCCATTACGCAGTATTTGTTCGATCCAACCACACCAGGTTTTGCCAAAACCCGCATCTTGTGGCATTCAAGGAGAAAATCCCAATTTACCCTATCATATGCTTTCTCAAAGTCCAACAAGGCGATTCCACTCTCTTTTAACATACGTGTAATTAAGAACTTCATGAAGGGACAGGACACCGTCCATGATATTCCTCCCTTTTACAAATGCGTTCGAGTAGGACTAATGAGTTTATTTGCATAAACAGCAACTCTACGATCAAGAACTTTGGTGATCAGCTTATATGGGCATCTCAACAAGCGAGATAGGTCTCTTTGTTGGATTTTCTCAGCCCGAAACCTTAGGAAGCAGTGTAATAACCCCGTAATTAAGCCGTTGGACATCCAGCGCCCCTTGATGAAAAGCTTTAAAAAGAGGCATAATGTCATCTTTTACAATATCCCAGCACACCTGATAAAACTCAGCAGGAATATTATCGGGTCCAGGGGCTCTATTGGGGGCCATGTCGAACAGGGCCTCTTTGATCTCTTGTTCCGTAAATTCTCGGCAAAGATCTTTATTATCTTTTTCGTCTAATTTCTCCCCAGGATACCAAGTTTCCGGATCAAGATGAATCCGGTTGCCAGGAGCTGGCCCGAACAGATTTTTGTAGAACTCAGTGGCATGTGCAATCAAATTGTCCATGCCTTCAATCAGCGTCTCGCCCATTTTAAGTGATTGGATTGTATTTTTACGTTTCCTCCCATTAGCAATTTTGTGATAATAGTCAGTATTCAGGTCTCCTTTGAGCAGCCAGCGCTCACGAGACTGTTGAAGCCAGAAGATTTCCTCATTCACCAGGAGCTCGTAAAGCTCAGCATTAATATCCATTTTTCTACTATATAGATCAGGAGGCAACATATCTTCTTCTTCTAGTTCCTCGAGCATAGCTAGTTCTATTCGTAAATCCTCTTTCCTTTTTTTTATCATGACCATACTTATCCGAGCCCCACCCTTTAAAGTATGTTTTGAATCTTTTCAGCTTGATATTCAGGACATCAATAGGATCTGATGAGGCAACATTCCTAGCCCAAATTTTTTCATCTCCTCTTCATCGAGCCGCTCCTCCAATGGACCCCAGCCGCAGCTCGCCGGAGCCAGCAGATGAACGCCGACCCTTCTCTCTGCTCTTTTCTTCTCTTGCTCTCCCCTTCCTATCCCCCTCCTGTTTTTCCTCCTCTCTCTGCTCATGTCCCTCCCTCGTTTCTTCTCTATGGGAGCCCCAACGTCATGGACGCCCGAGCTTTGAACCACCTCGCCGATCGCCGCCGCAGCCACTTCCTTCTACAGGGAGACGCCAAGCTCCGCCGGGAGCCTCCTGGCTGGCGAATTCCCGCGCCGTCCCCGTCGCCAAGTCCGCCGTCCTGTGAATATAGAATATACCAAACGACGATTTTCTGGGGTGTTTTTTTACTAGAGGCTAGCGGCGTGTGGCCCGGAGCGCCGCACATCACCGGCGGCACAGGCGCAAGGGAACGAGATCCTATAACGTAGCAGCAATCTACTGCAGAGGGACGTAGATGTCTAGCGCCCGTCGATGCCTCATCCGATGGCAGGAATTGGAACGTGGCAAGCACCCAAGCAATGCCTAAAACAGTGCGGCCCATAAACGAAGCCCAATCGCGTAAGGGAAAAACAATCTTCGAACTCTGTCACTGTTCGCTTGCCGTGGCCATTGCTCGCGCTTGACGTCCCCATAAAAATGAGAGCAACCCCAACGCGCCGCCGAACCAAATAGACGCGCATTTTGTCCGCTCTTTTTATCTGGATCGGCCGCTCGTTCGTCGTCCGCCCTCTTTTATGTTTGGGTTGGCAGTGTGCTCCATATATGGACTCATTTTTGCCCTCGCACCCGGCTTGCCGTGGTTTTTCAAATAAAATACAAAAAAATACATAGTTTCACAAGCAACCAAATATAGGATAGTTCACAAGCCAAATAAATATATCATAGTTTACAAGTTATAAATAAATAAATTGTCTCAAATACATTCTTAAAAAAGATACACCTATTGATTGCCAACTTGATGCCACATATACTCAACTAAATCATCTTGCAGCTGAATGTGAGTTTTCCAATCACGCATTTAATGATGAAATTGAATGAACTATGCAAATGTTGCCGCTCCTCCATGCTCAGGCACACACCCTGAAACTGAAACCTTGGACATAGATACGTTCCGGGCGCTCATCCTCTACGATCATATTGTGCATGATCACACAAGCAGTCACCACCTACTCCAAGTTCTAGCAGGATACTGAATGATTCCCCATCGAGATTGCAGAACACAAAAGGCATGCTCCACATCCTTCCTGGCACTCTCTTGCTCTTGTGCAAATCTTCTCCTCTTCTCTCCTACATGGTTGGAGATTGTTTTGACAATAGTAGTCCACCGAGGATAGATACCTTCAGCTAGGTAGTATCCTTTGTTATACTTGTGGCCATTGATGTTAACATTCATCGGCGGGCAAACCGTCAAACAACTTGCGGGCGTCGTCGAAGAACCAGGCCAGTGAAAGAGACGCACGCCTCCCGTGGACCAGGTAGCTGGCCTGGCAGCGTCCGGCGAGTGTGGCGGCATCAAACGAGCGTGCCGGCATAGTCGAAGGAGCTGGCCGGGGGTGCGGGGGAGCGAGGTGGTGCTTGCGTCGACGTCTGGTGGAAGCAGCGGTCGCCCGGGCGGCGAGGCGGCGACGTGGGAAGGTGGCGTGCTGCGGGGGAGGTATGTGGGTGCGGACTGATTGCGAGGGCATCGGAACTGGGCGGCGACAGCGCTGGGGTGGGGCGGTCGGGGCTTGATGTCGATGGAAGAAAGAGAATGGACTATGTGTCACCGACTGGCGGGCCAGGGGGAGGAGTAGGCGCGCGTCCGCCTCGTGTCCGCGCCGACGCAAATTAGGCACAAATTTGGGTTAGGAATGGGTTGCCCGACGGACAAAAAAGGGACGTGCGTCCGTTTGGATCGGCGCGCTGGACCGACTTTTGTGTTCGTTTTGATTCAAACAGACACGCGTGGATGAAATGGATCGGTGTGTTGGAGTTGCTCCGAGCTTCACAGGAGGGTGACTGTTGCTGCCATGTCCGCACCTCTGCCATGAAACCTAGCTGCTCAACCTAACAGTTTGAGGTTGAACTTGAAGTCTGAAGTTTGTACTAGAAGCTAAGTTTTAGTCTTTCAAACCTAATTGCTGTTGTAAATTACAAAATTGAGTGTGGAAAAACTGATTGAGATTTGAGATGGTGTTGTTGGTTATGATTTTAACCGAAACATTTTGCCATCCAAATTTGTTCATGTACAAGTGGCAACCGGAAGCCTATTCTCGACGTCATGGTGCAGCCGTAGCCGGTCGTGCAGTCGCCGGGCCGCGACATGTTTATTTTCTCGAGGTGATTGGGCTGCCTATGGGCCGGCGCAACAAACGCTGCTGATTCTCGTTTGCAGTTCCTGCCGTTGGATGGCTCATGAACGGGCGATGCGTTCAGGACGTCCCTCTGCAGTAGTTTGCTGCTACGTTAGAGGATCTCGTTCCGCCGCAAGGAGGCGCGCGGTGGGGCGATTGGCTGGGAGCAGCTGGCGGGCCGGGATCGGGGCAGGAAAACGATGGGGTAGGTGGGGTGGATGTGTTTTTGGGTTGGCCTTTTTTTATTCCACAACGAAACGTTTTTTCACTTATCAATGGCATTGGGGGTAATTGTTTGCAACTTTTAGACCTAATTTAATGATGGTGAGCGGGCAGAAACGATAAGTGCTTTATTAGTAGGTAAAGATAAAAATAGAGATAAAGATAAAGATATTAACAATTTGAATATGTTCCCGCATACAACAGAATAAAAAGATGTCCTGGCGGTTTACCGTTGGACGAGTTATAACGCCCAATATAAAGCCATGGAAAATTAACATAGTTTATAACCAAGGCTGGTCTGTAAATAAAACCATATATAATTGCAAATATAGCATACCTATGATATTTGATCACACTGTTATCTTACCAAGCCAGTGTAATAAGGGTGATAACCCAAATTTGAGCACTGGTAATTTATCATATATTACCGGCTTATGAAGAGAGCCAGGCCGGGTTAACAAATACCGGATATTATGTTAGCTCATACTGGCAACTTATAGTCAAAAGCCAGGCCGAGTTAATAAACACCGGATCTTAACTTATCATGTACTGACGACTTATAGTCGAAAGCCAAGCCGGGCTAATAAACACCGGCGAAGTGTGATAATAAAACCTTATAAGCTTTATCAAATAAACCTCAAAAAATCTGTCGAAATAAAAACACACGAAAAATGAGGCTTTGCATGGGCTGCCAGGCCGAAAATCAAGTGCTTTCGCGGGCTGCACAGGCCACTGAGTTAAACAGTTTTACAAACCTTATAAGATGGACCTCACATAACCAATCGTCATTTCCACTTTGACAAGTTCAGGGACTGCATGAGATTGACTTGTCAAACGTTTGGCGGGTCATTCCAGGAATACCTAGGCGGAGTGGCTTACTTAAAAAGGCAGGATAACCCGGGGTTTTAGGTGAATACACCTGGCTTCCAAGCCTGGCTTTTAAGCCTATCACAAGGGTTATAGCAACTCTTGTTCTTTAGAACAAAAGAGCCCCCAAGCAATATTTCTGAGGTATGCTCAATGGGCACCTATGTTTAGGTTGTGCTTTTGCAATATACTCTCTTTGGCCCCTTTAACCTGGGTAGGAAGCCCCAAGTTTTTTTTGTGGCCTATAAGCCGGATCAAAGGGTGGTCATAACTTTGCTCTATAATGCAGAAGCCCCCAAGTGACCAAAAGCTCATTATTGAAGGGAAAGCGACAGAGGCCCTTCTTTAACAGGGATGTCGGTTTTATTATATTGATCATAATATATACGTTGTAAAAATATGTACATAAGAAGAGCCAGTGGCTTAGGTATAGTAGGGCCGAAGATAAGCAATATTCCACGGCCGGTGGGTCTCCTCCTCCGACTTACGCGAGTCTTTGTGCTCCCAAACATCGATAAGGTAGTATGACCCGTTGTTCAGATTCTTGCTAACCACAAAGGGTCCTTCCCAAGGTGGGGATAACTTGTGCATATCAGTCTGATCCTAGATGAGCCGGAGCACTAGATCGCCTTCTTGGAAAGTTCTGGTTTTAACTCGACGGCTGTGGTAACGGTGCAGATCTTGCTGGTAAATCGCCGAACGAGCCGCTGCGATATCACGCTCCTCATCTAATAGGTCCAGTGCATCCTGCCGTGCTTTTTCATTGCCCGCTTCAACATAAGCCGCCACACGGGGCGAGTCATGACGGATGTCACTAGGGAGAACCGCCTCTGCTCTGTTAACCATGAAGAAAGGTGTGTAACCCGTAGACCTGTTGGGGTGGTATTAATGCTCCATAACACGGAAGGTAACTCCTCCACCCAACAACCCGGAGTCCTTTGCAAGGGAACCATAAGCCGGGGCTTGATGCCTCTCAAGATCTCTTGATTGGCTCTCTCAGCTTGACCATTAGATTGGGGGTGAGCCACTGATGATACATCAAGCCGGATATGCTCATGTTGACAGAATTCCTTCATAGCACCCTTGGAGAGATTAGTGCCATTGTCTGTTATAATGTTGTGTGGGAAGCCAAAACAGAAGATCACCTTCTTCCTGAATTGAACCACCGTGGCTGCATCACATTTACTGACCGGCTCTGCCTCTACCCACTTAGTGAACTTATCAACCGCCACCAAAAGGTGGGTCTTCATATCCTTGCACCTCTTAAAAGGTCCAACCATATCAAGCCCCCAAGTTTGTGACGCCCCCGATTCAATTGTACACTAATCATACACGCAAACGTGTACGATTAAGATCAGGGACTCACGGGAGGATATCACAACACAACTCTAAAAATTAAATAAGTCATACAAGCATCATAATACAAGCCAGGGGCCTCGAGGGCTCGAATACAAGTGCTCGATCATAGACGACTCAGCGGAAGCAACAATATCTGAGTACAGACATAAGTTAAACAAGTTGCCATAAGATGGCTAGCACAAACTAAAATACAAATCGAAAGAGGCGCAGGCCTCCTGCCTGGGATCCTCCTAAACTACTCCTGGTCATCGATAGTGGCTTGCACGTAGTAGTAGGCACCTCCGGTGTAATAGGAGTCGTCAAAGATGATGGCGTCTGGCTCCTGGGCTCCAGCATCTGGTTGCGACAAGCGGGTAGAATGGAAAGGGGGAAAAGAGGGAGAAAAGCAACCGTGAGTACTCATCCAAAGTACTCGCAAGCAAGGATCTACACTACTTATGCATGGGTATATGTGTAAAGGGGCGATATCGATGGACTAAACTGCAGAATGCCAGAATAAGAGGGGGATAGCTAGTCCTGTCGAAGACTATGCTTCTGGCAGCCTCCATCTTGCAGCATGTAGAAGAGAGTAGATGGTAAGTTCACCAAGTATCATCGCGTAGCATAAATCTACCCGGCGATCCTCTCCTCGTCGCCCTGTGTGAGAGCGATCACCGGGTTATATCTGGCACTTGGAAAGGTGTGTTTTATTAAGTATCCGGTTCTAGTTGTCATAAGGTCAAGGTACAACTCCGGGTCGCCTGTTACCGTGGACACGACTATTCAAATAGATCAACTTCCCTGCAGGGGTGCACCACATTACCCGACACACTCGATCCCTCTGGCCGGGCACACTTTCCTGGGTCATGTCCGGCCTCGGGAGATCAACACGTCGCAGCCCTACCTAGGCTCAACAGAGAGGTCAGCACGTCGGTCTAAATCCTATGTGCGCAGGGGTCTGGGCCCATCGCCCATTGCACACCTGCACGTTGCATACGCGGCCGGAAGCAGACATAGCCCCTTAATACAAGCGCGAGCTTACGGTCCAATGCGGTGTGCGCCGCTCAGTCACTGACGTCAAAAAGAGCTTCGGCTGGTACCACGACGCCGGTTGCCCATATCTTGTCCCACGTGGCGGTTAGTGCGTATAAGGTCAACGACCCAACTCAGATCAAATACCAAGATCTCGTTAAGCGAGTTATTATGAAGTAACCGCGGACGCCGACCAGGGCCAGGCCCACCTCTCTCCTAGGTGGTCTCAACCTGCCCTGTCGCTCCACCACAAATTAACAGTCGGGGGCCGTCGGGAACCCAGGCCCACCTCTACCGGGATGGAGCCACCTGCCCCTTCAGTTCCCATCTCCGAACAGTATCATAAGTAATGTAACAGTATAAAGTAAAGTATATAACGTATGCCCGTGATCACCTCCCGAAGTGATCACGGCCCAGTAGTATAGCATGGCAGACGGACAAGAGTGTAGGGCCACAGATGGAATACTAGCATCCTATACTAAGCATGTAGGATTGCAGGTAAGGGTAACAGCAGTAGTAGCAAGGACAGACTATGCATTAGGATAGGATTAACGGAAAACAGTAACATGCTACACTACTCTAATGCAAGCAGTAGAGAGAAGAATAGGCGATATCTAGTGATCAAGGGGGCTTGCTGATTGTTACAGCAAGTAGGAGAATAAATCAACACCGTAGTCGTACTGGGTAGCAGCAGCGTCGGTCTCAGTGTCTAGCGAGAGAAGAGGGGTAAGAAACAACAAATACAATGCAAACATATGCATGATGATGCATGCCATGACAATGAGCGTTGCTAGGGGAGCCCAAACGCAGTAGTAGGTGATACCGACGAAGGGGGAAAACATCCGGGAAAGTATTCCTGGTGTTTCTCGTTTTCGGACAGATGACCGGAGGGGGAAAGTTGCGAGTATGATATGCTAGGGATGTGTGGCAGACGAACGGGCTGCGCATTCAGATTCGTCTCGTCGCTCTGAGCAACTTTCATGTACAACGTTTTCCCATCCGAGCTACGGTTTATTTTATATTAGTTTTAAAAGATTTAATCGTTTTTAGAATTTATTTAATTATTTTAAATCTACATTATCCAGAATAGTGCATGCTGACGTCATCATGACGTCAGCAGTCAACAAGGCGTTGACTGGGTCAAACTGACGCGTGGGACCCACATGTCATACTCTATTTAATTTAATTAGGATTTAGCTAATCTAATTACTGTTTAATTAAACTAACTAGTTAATTAGATTAATTAAACATGATTAATTAACATAATTAAGTAATTAATCAATTATTAATTTTATTAATTCATTTTTATTTTATTTTTATTTTTTTAACGTTCTAGGCGGGGCCCGTTTGCCGTAGGCCCATAGGGCCTTAGCGGGCACCGGGCGTCTTGATTCTGGCGTAAAGGCGTCTTTGGCGGGCGCGCCGCCTGCCGACGAGGCTTCGCCAGACCAACCACGGGCAAGGCTGGCGGGCACCGACGCGGCAAAAAGCGGCGTGGCGGGACGGACCGGGAAAGCGGAGGCACGGGCAGCAGTGGGCTTGGCGCGGCCGTGGCGTGACGGCGAAGCGGGGCGCAGCGAGGAGGCGGCGAGGGCGCGTGGCGTGGCCAGCAGCGGAGGAGCTGCAGAGCGAGGCAGCGGGGAGTAGGCGGCGCATATGCGGCAGGGCGCGAGAGGTGCAGGAGCTGTGCGTCTGAGAGTGGTAGCGTCTTGTGAGTGCCGCAGCGCTCGAGGGCTTGGCGCGACAGAGCTGAGGGGGTTCGCGATGGAAGCCGCCCGCAGCAATGGCGCCGAGGGAGACCCCACCACGGGAGCGACGAACGTGCGGGGTAGCGCGGATGGCGCGGGGCGGAGTCGGGGACGGCCGCGTGCTCACACGAGCGCGGGCGTGCAGGGGAGACGTGTGATGGCAGCAAGCTGCAGCGAGGGAGTAGAGAGGGAGCGAGGCCGAGGGTGTCACGCCCAAGATGCGACCCTATCCTAAAGGAACTCGAAGGTCCCACCAAGGATAGAAGCACATCTTGAAGACGCTTTTGCAAGGTGGATATCATTACATCAACATTACATAATAGTGGGGATACAACCAATACATACAAAGTCACATGAATACAACAATACATCTTACATAAGATCAACATCCGACTACGGATGAAACACAAACAAAAGCTCAAACGACATCCACCCTGCTAGCCCAGGCTGCCGACCAGGAACCTATCCCCTGATCGACGAAGAAGAAGAAGAACTCCAACACAAGCAAACATCGCTCTCGCGTCATGATCATCGCGCAACCTGTACCTGCAACTGGTGTTGTAGTAATCTGTGAGCCACGAGGACTCAGCAATCCCATTACCATGGGTATCAAGACTAGCAAAGCTTAAAAGGTAAGAAAGGGGTAAAGTGGTGAGGTTGCAGTAGCGACTAAGCATGTATGGTGGCTAACTTACGAAAACAAGAGCGAGAAGAGGAGCTTAGCAAGCGGTCGTCAACTAGTAATGATCAAGAAGTGATCCTGAACTCCTACTTACGTCAGACATAACCCAGAAACCGTGTTCTCCTCTCGATGAAGCTACTCATGGCAAGAGATGATGCATACAAGAGCAACACAACAAGGCAAGTTTAAATGAGGCCGGAAACAACATAGAACAATTCCGGTAAGTCCCCATATGCAAATTTCGAAATTGGTCCAGATCTGATTAAACCTTAAGTTCAAGTTTTTGAACAGCAATTTAAGATGCACCAAGATGATCTACACGAAATTCTAGTCAATTTACATATAAAGTTCATTAGATTCGGAGCTACGGCCTAGAAGATATGAGCAAAACAAGCTAAACATGGCATTGATGAAAAATGCATTCAAACATCAAGAAAACACATCAAAACATGGATGCAACAAGGTAATATGAATCTACATGCAAAACTAAGCAAGTTTCATATAGAGCACACTCAAAACGGAGTAACGGTGCAACACATACACTCCAAACAATATATAGCACCAATCTGTCCATAACAGCAACTAGGCATCTAGCAAGCATCAAAGCAACATGCTACAGGATCTGAACATGAAAACAAAAGGCATGGACATGATGTACTGGTAAATCATTACAAAACATGAACACTGAGCTATCTCCAGAAACTATTAGAACATGCTCAAAAGGACATGGAAACATTGCAAATAATAACAGGTTCACAGACTTGGTGAAATTTACAGGACATGGCAGAAATAACATCAGGTTGCAATGTTTAGAGCTATCAAACAGTATGTTACAGCAATCTATCATGTCAAACTAGAGCATGGCATGAATCTACTCAAAGCATGAAACAAGAGTCCCTTACTGACTATAAGCCAAAAGGGATCATAAAATACAATTGCAAGCATGTGAACATAGCAAAAACATAAACAGATACAGACTTAGTGAAAAACTGGAGCATGGCAAAACAGATAACAGGTAGGCATGTTTACGAGCTTGATGCACTCATAAAAAGGCATTTCATGACAAAATAAGCATACACCCAGCAACTAGACATGGCATAGAAGCTATACATGGCAAGAACAACAACATAGCATGCAAGGATCAACTACAACAACCTTGGCAAAATTGAATAACACGTAAACAATCTTCCGGGAACATTTTATAGCAAAAGTAGAGCAAGATTGAGTCAAGCTAGGATGCTCTATAATTGCAAAAAGAGGCATGGATGGATAGAGCATAACCATATGTCCAAAACATCCTTACTGAACATACTCAAAAGAGGCATGGATCTCACTGTAGCAATATGAATACATGGCATAAAAATAACAGCAGACAAAGACTTGGTGAAATTCTAAGTCTCTGAAATCAGCAACATCACGGCGGCTACTTTGCAGGCTTGTAACAATCAAAACATGGCATTTCATGAATAATGGATTGCACCACATCAAAGATGGCATGTTATAGCACATAACACATGTAGACGTTATGCTCAAAAGAAAATCACACAAAAATACACAAAAATAACAAAAGAGCAAGTTCTGATAACAGGCAGCAGACAACATCACATACCAGTTTCGCAACGATGATTAGGGCATCAAGATGAACTCTAATGAGCAAGTTACAATGGAACAGAATGTAGAGCACAACCAGATGAACAATTCTATATATCGTACGCATGAAACGGGGCTACGGATGATGAGATATGATGCGATGAACATGGGCACATGATGCTGAAATCCTGGGGACTTAGTGGAATTTTACCCTCCGAAAACTCAACGGGACGAGGATATCCGGGCGGAGCGGTTCCGGACGGGGACGAGGGCGTTTGGTTCGGTGAACTGGTGGATCTGGTCCATCTTCCTGGATCCGGCGAACTCCGCGAAGCTCCTTGGCTTGAGGAGGAGCGGAGGTGGCTGGCGGCGACGGGGAGGACGGATCCGCCGTGTCCGCCCGGATCTGGCGGAGGCGAGGCGAGACAGGCGGCGGGTCGGGCGAAGCGCGGAGGCGCGCCCGGGCGAGGTTTCAAGTGGCCGGCGCGCGAGATGATCTGTGCGGGCGGCGCCCATGGCGGGCGGCGGAGATCGGGCGAGGGCCGATGAGGCGCGGCGGCGAGGCGGCCTGGCGCCGCAGTAGGCGGCGGAGCGCCCGGCGGTTTCGGCGCGGGCGTCCATGGGCGGGCGGCGGCGGCGGTTGGGCAGGCGGGCGCTCTGAGCCCGCGCGGCCGCGGGCGGCGGGAGGAGGCCGGAGGCCACGTGGCGGCGCTGGCTGGGCGGGGCGGCGGCACGGCTGAGGTGGCGGCCTCCGATTCGTCGGAGCGACGTGGCGGCGGGGGTGGACGCGTCCGGCGGCGGGACGGACATGTCCGGCTGCGGGAGGAGGAAAATGGCTAGGGTTGGACTGCGTGCAAAATTCGGAGGGAGACACATATTTATAGGTAGAAGGAGGTGGGAGTGTCCAAATGAGGTGCGGTTTTCGCCCACACGATCGTGATCGAACGACCGACAGCATGGAGGGGGTTTGGATGGGTTTTGGGCCACTTTGAAGGGGGTGTTGGGCTGCATCCAAAAGAGGCCTTTACGGTTACCCGGTTAACTGTCGGAGTATCAAACGACCTCCAAATGACCCGAAACTTGACAGGCGGTCTACTGGTGCTATACCAAGGCCGCTTGGCAAACCTCGGACCATTCCGAGAAAGTTTAACACCCGCACACGAAAAGAGGCAAAAGGGGGCGCCGGAGGACATAGGAGTGCCGGATTGCAAAACGGAATACGGGGAAAATGCTCGGATGCATGAGACGAACACGTATGCAACATGAGATGCACATGATGACATGATATGAAATGCAGATGATGATGTGGCAAAGTGCGACACGCAAGCACATGACGTGGCAAAGACGGCGAATAACTGGCGGACACCTGGCGCATTAGATCCGGGGCGTTACAGAGGGCCTCACCGCGGGGTCGTAGGGCAATGGCAGCGGGTGTCGAGGGGGAGGACGGGGACGACGTGAGCGACAATGGAGAGGACGGCGTGCAGTCCGACGAGGCGGCGGTCCGGCGTGTCGGTGGCGCGGGCTCGTGGAGGCCGTTCGGGGATGAGGACGAGGACAGCGTGGTCGAGGTGGAGAGGCTCCGGTGAGGTGGCCTCCGGCGTACGGCAATGGGCGCGGTGTCGGGGCCCGAGCGCCCGGATCTAGATCGAGAAAAGGGGAGAAGTCGTGGGGAGAGTGGGGAGGAGAGGGATAACGGCTAGGGTTTCGAGGGGGTTATAGGAGAGTGGGGCCGGTTGGACCGTCTGGTTAATGGACTGGCTGCTGGGCCGTGTGGCCCAGTTGGCCAGGGGTCTTTTCCTTTCTTTTATTCTTTTTGTTTTATTTCCTTTTATTTTAGTTTTTGTAAAATATATACTTAGCATCCAATTTAGTTCTTCAATTTAGTCCACTGTCACAAAAGGTCTAGTCCCCAAATAATTTAGTTTGATATTTTACTAATTAGTAAAGGCATTTAAATAATTAGGTTTGCTACTATTCAAATCATTTTAGTGCAGTTAAGCATTTCATAAAAGTTTGGTTTCACCACCATAATCACCTATACATTATCTGGCACGACCCGAACATTTTAGTTTTAAAGTTTGAAATTTTTTGATGTTTGCTTTAATTTCGATTTTGAATTTGAATCGGTTTTGAACTAACGCGAGATTAGCAACAATAATCGAAGTGACGTGGCATCATTAGCAGAGAATTACTGTAGCTTAATTATCCGGGCATCACAAAGTTGTAAACAGCCAAGTGATTGGGATCATCCTCCACTCCTGAGCCGGAACATGAGCTCGACGTGAAAACTTCTGACAACCATCACATTTACGGACCAGATCCTCAGCATCCGCATGAGCCATCAGCCAATAAAATCCATGACGAAAAGCTTTAGCCACGAGAGACTTTGATCCGACATGATGACCATAGTCTCCTTCATGAATCTCACGCAAGATCTCACATCCCTCTTCTGGAGAAACACAATGTTGAAAAGCCCCTGTAACACTGCAGTGAAGTTGCTCTCCGTTGACAATTGTCATTGACTTAGACCACCGGGTTATCTGCCTGGCTAAGGTTTCATCCTCACGTAACTCGCCCCGGGTCATATAAGCCAAATAGGGGACTGTCCAATCAGGAATAGCACGAATAGTCGCCACCAACCGAGCTTCCGGGTCGGGAATAGCCAAATCCTCCTCTATAGGTAACTTGACCGACGGGTTATGCAGAACATCAAGAAAGACATTAGGCGGCACCGGTTTACGTTGAGAACCCAACTGGCTTAAAGCGTCTGCCGCTTCATATTTGCGCCGATCGACATGCTCGACCTGATAACCCTTGAAGTGACCAGCAATAACATCCACCTCTCGTCGATAAGCCGCCATGAGTGGATCCTTGGAATCCCAAGTACCATAGACTTGCTGAGCCACCAGGTCTGAGTCACCAAAACACCTTACCCGGCTTAAGTTCATCTCCTTAGCCATCCGAAGACCATGGAGCAAGGCCTCATATTCAGCTGCATTGTTAGTGCAAGGGAACATTAAACGGAGAACATAACAAAATTTATCACCTCGAGGGGATGCGAGCACAACTCCAGCCCCCGAGCCCTCCAACTGCATGGAACCATCAAAGTGAATAGTCCAATATGTGTTACCCGGCTTTCCTCCGGTACCTGCAACTTTGTCCAGTCATTGATGAAATCCACAAGTGCTTGGGACTTGATAGTCGTACGAGGCATATATTTTAACCCGTGAGGTCGAAGCTGAATGGCCCACTTAGCAACCCGCCAGTTGCTTGCCTGTTTTGGATGATATCTCCCAAAGGAGCAGAGCTGACCACAGTGATGGGATGACCCTGAAAATATTGCTTAAGCTTCCGTCTTGCCATTAAAACTCCATACACAAGCTTCTGCCAATGTGGGTATCTCTTCTTGGACTCAATAAGCACCTCGCTGATGTAGTAAACCGGCCGTTGAACCGGATATTCCTAGCCTGCTTCCTTCCATTCCACCACAATAGCCACGCTGACAGCACGGGCATTGGCAACCACATATAACAACAATGGCTCTTTATCAACAGGGGCAGCAAGAACAGGTGGCTCGGCTAACTGCTTCTTCAAGTCCTCAAACGTTGTATTAGCGGCATCACTCCAGACAAAATTATCTGTCTTTTTCATCATCTGATAAAGAGGAATAGCCTTCTCACCTAGCTGGCTTATGAACCGGCTCAGAGCCGCAATATGACCCACCAGACGCTGAACATCGTTAACACATGTCGGTTTAGCCAATGAAGTAATGGCCTTGATTTTCTTCGGGTAAGCTTCAATACCCCTGTTAGACACCAGAAAGCCCAAGAGTTTGCCTGTCGGTACACCAAAAACGCACTTGGCCGGGTTAAGCATCATCTTATAGACCCGAAGATTATCAAAGGTCTCCTTCAAATCGTTTATCAACGTCTCCTTCTTTCTGGACTTCACCACAATATCATCCACATAGGCATGAACACTACGCCCAATCTGATTATGAAGACAATTCTGCACACATCACTGGTATGTTGCCTAGGCACTCTTGAGCCGAAAAGGCATCGACACATAGCAGAAGGCTCCAAAGGGAGTTATGAAAGCTGTCTTTTCCTAGTCCTTAACTGCCATCTTGATCTGATGATAACTAGAATAAGCATCCAAAAAACTCAACCGCTCACAACCCGCCATAACATCAATAATCTGATCAATACGAGGGAGAGCAAAAGGATCAGCCAGACAAGCCTTGTTTAAATCTGTGTAGTCCACACACATATGTCAGGTGCTGTTCTTCTTAAGTACTAGCACCGGGTTAACCAACCACTCAGGATGAAAACCTCAACAATAAACCCAGCCGCCAAGAGCCGGGCTACCTCCTCACCAATGGCCTTATGCCTTTCTTCGTTAAAGAGACGAAGAAACTGCTTGACCGGTTTAAACTTGGGATCAATATTGAGAGTGTGCTCAACGAGCTCCCTCGGTACACCTGGCATGTCAGAAGGTTTCCATACAAAGATGTCCCGGTTCTCACAGATGAACTTGATGAGCGCGCTTTCCTATTCCGGATCCAGATTAGCATTGATGCTGAACTGCTTGGACGAATCGCCGAGAACGAAATAAACCATCTTGGTATCATCTGCCGACTTAAACTTCAGGACCAGATCATGCTCCGTAGTTGGCTTTTTCAAAGATGTCATATCCGCCGGATCAACATTGTCCTTATAAAATTTTAGCTCCTCCGTTGCACAAACCGACTCAGCATAAGCCGCATCACCTTCTTCGCATTCCAAAGCTATCTTCAGGCTCCCATGCACTTTGATGATCCCTTTATAACCCTGCATCTTGAGCTGCAGATAAACATAACAGGGCCTGGCCATAAACTTAGCATAAGCCGGTCGTCCAAACAGAGCATGATATGGGTTGTGAATCTTGACTACTTCAAAGGTCAATGTCTCTGACCTAGAGTCATGCTCATCTCCAAAAGCAACTTCCAGAGCTATCTTACCAGCCGGGTATGCCCACTTACCAGGCACCACGCCATGGAAGACAGTGTTTGACGGTTTAAGATTTTTATCTGTTAAACCCATGCGACAAAAAGTTTCATAATTAAGGATATTGATGCTGCTCCCTTCGTCCATGAGTACCTTGGTGAACTTGTATCCTCCGACCTGAGGTGCGACCACCAAAGCCAAGTGACCCAGATTATCAACCCGGGGCGGGTGATCTTCCCGACTCCACACAATGGGCTGCTCAGACCAGCGCAAGTAATGGGGAACTGCCGGTGCAACAGCGTTCACCGCCCTTTTATGAAGCTTCTGAACCTGTTTGCATAAACTTGTTGTGAAAACGTGGTACTGCCTACTATTCAACTACTTTGGGTTACTCTGATACCCGGATTGCTGCTGTTGATTCCCCTGACCTGGCTGTTGATGGTAGCCACCCTGATTGACTTGGTTGCCTTGATTACCTTGGATCCCGGAGCTAGAACTACCACCACCATAACCCTGTCCATGAGGGCCAGATCCTGAGCCACCACCCGGCCCATAACTGTCTTGAAAAAGATTTGAATTTTTGAACTCTTTCATAATGAAACAATCCTTCCAGAGGTGCCCAGACGGTCTTTCTCGGTACCATGCCTTGGGCAGGGCTGATTCAGCAGCTGCTCAAGATTAATGCCTGGCCCTCCTGTCCATGGGGGTGGTTTACCCTTACGACGCTGAACATTATTCTACGCATTGGTGTTAGCCACAAAGTCAAAACTATTATCAGCTTTGCACTTACCGTTGCCTCCCTGGTTCGCCGGGTTATGCTGCTGCCCCTTGGTGTTGCTGCTCTTCTTTCCCTTTCCTGGCTTTTCATCATCAGACTTGGGGTCCTTGGTACCATCAGAGTCAGCATACTTAACCAGAGCTGCCATGAGTGTCCCCATGCCATTGCAGTGGTGTTTGAGCCGTCCCAATTTATGCTTCAGGGGTGTGAAACGGCAATTGCTTTCAAACATTAAGACTGCTGAATCAGCATTGATACGATCCGACGAGTGCAGGATTGTTGAGATCCAGCGCACCCAATGAGTCGTCAATTCACCTTCTTCTTGAACACAGACGGCTAAATCCACAATTGACATGGGCTGCTTGCATGTGTCTTTGAAATTCTGGATAAACCGGTCCTTTAACTCGACCCATGACCCGATGGAGTTGGCAGGAAGCCCCTTTAACCAAGTGTGGACCGTCCCCTCCAACATCAAGCGGAAATATTTAGCACATGCAGCATCGCTAACATCCAGCAATTCCATGGCCATCTCATAACTCTCGATCCATGCCTCAGGAGGTAAGTCAGCTGTGTAGTTAATCACTTTGCGAGGACCTTTGAAATCCTTGGGCAGAAGCTCATTACGTAGAGCTGGCACTAAACATGGCACGCCGAAATTCCTAAAGGTTACACCGGTCTCCACCGAAGTTGTCGGAAGAACCGGAGTAGGTTGACGGGCCGCATATTGTGCCGCTAATTCGGCCTCTCGACGCATTCTACCTTGATCCACTACATTCTGAGCATCAGCTCTACCGCCCACTGTGTTATGTCCATGGGGCGGGTTATGGTTCCGTCCACCGCTTGACACAGCCGGTTCATCGATATGCCTACTGTAACTCCGGCTCAGGCGAGGGGTGGAATGAATCCTGTCACGACTGTAAGAATAAGCCTGTTGCTGAACCAAAGCTGTTTGAAGGGGCTCTCTAGCCCTCCGTGTTTCAACCGCAGCCGGATACTCACCTTCAACTGGGAGAGCTGCCAATCGCGACGCCGCATCGATCATGTTATCCAAAGGGTTAGAGTAATGACCCGATGGTGTCGGCACGTGCTGAGGCAGGTTATTGTTCTGACGAGGCGGATCCGTTGTTCGTGGCTGAACCGGCGTACCCGTTCCAGGTGCTTCGACCCGGTTTACCGCTGTCGGGTTACTGGTTCCTGCTCCTGGTGTGTTAAAGAGATTTCTTGCCTCGTAAACCAGGGGCAGGCGAGTCTGATGCCTCCTCCTCATGACATCATTTGAAGCGTTTTGGTCTAGCATGAGCCGGTAAGACTCTGACTGAATCCGCTGTGCCTGAGCATCCAAAGCGGCCCGCTCCTCGGCCATCCTAGTGTTTTCTGCGTTCAGCTCCTCCTTGGCCTGTGCTATCTCATCATGCAATTTTGCGACCGCCGCATTATGCTGATCCTGATCCACCGGATTAACCACTGTTGTTAACAACGCTGTCAGTTTGTCCAACAAGTCAGTTAAGACCTGAGTCGGCGGGCGCACAGGGCCTCCTGCCCCGGCAGCCGTCACCACTGCTGACCCGAAAATCAACTCTGCTGTAGTTGATGAGTGTTGCATGGGCTGTGTAGTGGCCATGAAGATTGCAACCCGGTTCGGCAGATCGCAGGGGTCCGAAATAATGTCTCCATCGGAACAACCCCCAAGCCGGCCATCTTGCAGTTGATACAATGACTCGGTCTCACCGGTAGATGACTCATCATCAGAGTAAACGATCGTCTCGCCACCAGATGCCGATTTATCCTCAGATTCTGCTCCATGGATGAATCCCATGAAGGCATAGTTCATGGCAGGCCGAATCCGGGTGGGTCTCGCACGCTGAGCCATCTCGACGATGTCGGCGCAGATGTCCGGCTTAGGGCCCGATTCGCCGATCTTGCCGATGAAGACGTGGATTCCGCCGAAGGGGACCCGGTACCCGTACTCAATTGAGCCGGCCTCGGGGCCCCAGCCTGCGTCGTCGATGTAGAGCTTGCCGCGACGACTCTTGGTCATCCGACCCACAGCGTATCCCTTGAGCCCTTCGAAGTTTCCCTCTAAGAACTTGAAACCATCGTGTGATAGCCCCCCGGTGTCGGTGTCCTCCGGCGAGCCCGAGGAGAAGGAGAAGGTGGACTCGGAGGCAACCTTGGAGGAGGTGGGGGAGACCTCTCCCCCGCTGTAGTACGATCTCCTCTGCGGCCTCTCTAACGACGACGATGCTGGGGCGTACCTGATCGAGGGGTTGCCGCGCTCCACCGGGGTTGCCATGAGGTTTGGGGGCACCCCTCTGAAGAGCTTGAAGCAGGGGACCCCGAAGAAGGACAATACAACGTTGCTCCCCTGGGGTGGCGCCTGTGGCACCCGACTCAGAGAAACCGGAACGCCCCGTATTCCAGCCCAAAGATCGAGGTGAAGTCTTTTGGAATACGACACTGCTTAGCATAGAACAAACCAGCTCTCTAGTACAACACGAATATGAATACGAATACAAGATCTCCGATATTACAATGAATAACACCAGCACGGCGACGCTACGCCAGCCAAAGTTGCTCTATGCAAGTAGCATAGCAACTCGAAGCAATGGAATAACTCTAGCAGCGGAACAACGAACGACGATGGACTCCAATCCGCAGGGACTCTGGCTGGAACGTTTATCCTAGCTCGCGAAGACAGGAACCACACCAAACAAGCAAGCAATCTAGGCACGATCTGCAAACTTGCATGACACGCTAGGTCAGTACATTGAATGTACTTGCAAGCTCACAATTACCAAAAGCAATCAAGACAAACAACAACATGGCATTTACAGGTTAACAAGGATTAACATGATACCATCAAACCAATCATAGCATGGACATGATACAACTAGAACCATACGGGCATGGCATGAACATATGAACATGATGATACTAGCATGCAACCTGATGACATTATCATGCACCAACTTACTCTTCTCGCGTTACCTCGTAACCATCACATGCACAAGCTTACCATCACGGACATCACACGATCATCTCAGGATCCAATAAAGCTTGGTATTACAATACCGTAGTAATCATTACATGACCACAAGGAGCTCGACCTTTACCCATGATTCTCGCATAACACCACAAATATCCAACAACTCGGTATCCTCGATACAACGATGATACTCTCATGATCACATAGAGATCAACCAACTTCAGTATCCACGATACCTCCGTGATCATCTCACGATCACAACAATCTATTTCTCATCCTCGAACCAGGGTTGTTATTAAGCACATTATTATTATTAGGGTTGACTCATAGTGTGACCAACTACGAACTGGGCCCATATCCGCGGGCGCGGCTATCGATAGATTTAACACACACTCTGCAGAGGTTAGGACATTGTACCCACACCACAGAACCCATGGCCTCACGCTCCCATTCGGGTGGACCAACGACGTTCCGACAAAACTGATCTACTACCCATGACACTCTCCCGGCTACCCCGACCAACTCCCCTCTGGGCTAAGTCATGGGTGGCCCCGTTGTCTACCAAAGACATCCAACGACCAACGTCATGGCAAAACAAATCAACGGTCCCAAAAGATGACAAGGTATACCAATCATAACAACGGGCACACAAGGCTTATGTCCGCCTACCTGATCAGGGTAGCGCACGCCCAGAACCTTCCCTCGTTGGAGGCACCAGCGAGAGGCATGACAATAGACCCAGTTAGGGCCTTCCTATAAAAGGAAAATGTGGTTGCACTGGTCAGCTCAATTTGGTGGCACCATGACTCAGCCAGCAGTTATTCAAGTTCATTATTATCCGGTTAAACTTGGATGCAATAAGCTAAGCCATAAAAATAACATGATGCAACTATAATGCATGAGCAAGATATCAACATAAGCATGGAGGTGCAACACAATCATCGAGCATAACAACAATGAATCATATATCAATGAGCATGGCATACTGACGAGCATGAATATCACGAGTATAACACTACTAATAGCATAACATGACAACTAGCATCAACAATACATGCCAAGAAAGAACATATCAATAATACTACCAAGTAAGCATGTACCCAACTAGATGCAACGGATCATGCAAAGCAACGGTACTGGATGACAGACCATAAGCATGCACCAGAACGAACATCACTACTTCCAGCATGTACTACTACTACCAAGCATGACATATGAACATGATACTAGCAAGTAGCACAAGATAACAAGATGCATCGGAACATAGCATGTAGGTGACCATGAATCGACGAGCATAACTGAAACAACTACAGAAGTAGCAAACAAACAGACAGATAACGGGCAAACTTCCGTGGCTACTGCATGGCTATCATGCAAGTGGCTGTTGTGGCTTGCCTAGGGGTGATGGAGACTCCAGGAAGAAGTGCGGTGAAGTCGCGGAATGAAACGCCAGACGGTTCTCTCTCGGAGGGGGCTGATTAGAAGCAAGGGCAAAATGGTCATTATCACGGTGGGACCACCTAGTGAAAATGTTACCAACCGAAAGATCTCGATGAGATGAAGAAGTGAATGTTGGTTTCACCTCAATCGGAGTTACGGTCGCGGAGATACGAGGGGTGGAAGCCTAGGGACTAATATATGAATATTTTCATCACCAATGGGTCCCTGAGTAGATAAGACAGACGCGTATTGAGGGAAATATGTTTTCAGAAAAGTGAAAGCGTACTTTAGGCTGTAGTAGACAGGAATACACTTTCTGGAAGGGAAAACGTATTTTAGGCAAAATAAGAAGGAAATACACTTTTGAAGAAATGAAAGCGTACTTTGCGAAACCCATCTCCACTTACGTGACGTGGCGGTGGCGGGACCCGGCTTGTGTAGCTGACAGGGGGGTCCCACCTTATCCATCTCTCTCCTCCCCCTGTCTTCTTCTTCCTCCTGTGTCTAGTCCCGACAAAGAACAGAGGAGGAGGACAGGGACGCTGCCGGCGCTGGCCCCGCCGCCTCTGGCCACTTCCGGCTAGGGCGAGGGCATCGGTGGACTCGAGCGAGTGCTTCGCATCCATCCCCTGGCAGAGGGAGCGCTGGGGAGGAGTCGGATGGCGGCAACGTTGGAGACATGCAACAGAGGAGGCGCGACGCCGGCAATGGCCCAGGCCGCTCCGGCCGTCCCCGGAGGAGCTGGGACCTTCGGCGAATGCAGCCGTGCCGCTGCCATCCATATAAGGGAGGGCATCGAGGAAAGGACGAGGTGACCGCAAGGAGAGGAAACAGCGGCGCAGCGGTGGCTTGGGTGTGAGAGGAAAACGCGGCCCTGATAGCACTCTGGCGAGGGTGAGGAGGTGAACGGGTCGCCGGAACGCGGTGGAGAGGATGGTGGTGGAAGGAGGAGAGGAGGGGTTCGGGGCAGCTCGAAAATAGGAGGAGTCCGGCGATGGCCGCGGTGGTTAGAGGAGGAAATGGCAAGATGTGGCTGCTCCGGTGGCCTAGGGAGGCAGGGAAGAGAGTGGTGAGATGCGGGAGACCTCAGGCAAAGCTTATATAGGCCAGGGGAGGGCTCGAGGATGCTCTAGAGAGCTCCAGCTCCATGCCAAAGGTGGAGCAGAGGATGGACGCGTCACGGGGAACTCGACAGCGATGCGACCGCAACGATTCAGGGCGGGGCAGCAAGGCAGGCTGATGCAGACGAGCACGGGCTAGCTCCAGGACACGGTTGGACGTCGAGACAAGGAGGAAGAGGGAGGCAACAGGGCACACGGTCGGCCAGAGCACGAGGCTGGTTGCGACCCGTGGTCACCGCGTGAACGTGGTGGTGACACGCGCTATGGGTTGCCAGACCTTGTCTAGGGGATAGACCGTTCAATGTTGAATGCCAAGGAGGAGAGAAACAAGAATAGTGGCCAAGGACGTGATCATAGCTAGTGCATCGGGTCCAATGAAAATCTTTTGTCACAAGAGAACCAAACACATCAAGAGACGCTTAAATTCCATCCGCGATCAAGTCAAGGAGGGAGACATAGAGATTTTGCAAAATACATACGGATCTGAATGTTGCAGATCCGTTGACTAAGCCTCTTCCATGAGCAAAACAGGATCACCACCAAGACCCCATGGGTGTTAGAATCATTACTATGAAATCTATATTATTAACTCTAGTGCAAGTGGGAGATTGGATGAAATATGCCCTAGAGGCAATAATAAAGTTGTTATTTATATTTCCTTATATCATGATAAATGTTTATTATTCATGCTAGAATTGTATTAACCGGAAACTTAGTACATGTGTGAATACATATACAAACAGAGTGTCCCTAGTATGCCTCTACTTGACTAGCTCATTAATCAAAGATGGTTAAGTTTCCTGACCACAGACATGTGTTGTCATTTGATGAACGGGATCACATCATTAGAGAAAGATGTGATGGACAAGACCCATCTGTTAGCTTATCATAATGATCATTTAGTTTTATTGCTATTGCTTTCTTCATGACTTATACATATTCCTCTGACTATGAGATTATGAAACTCCCGAATACCGAAGGAACACTTTGTGTGCTATCAAACGTCACAACGTAACTGAGTGATTATAAAGATGCTCTACAGGTGTCTCCGAAGGTGTTTGTTGGGTTGGCATAGATCGAGTTTAGGATTTGTCACTCCGAGTATCGGAAAGGTATCTCTGGGCCCTCTCGGTAATACACATCATAATAAGCCTTGCAAGCAATGTGACTAATCACTGGTACAACAACATGCTATACAAACATTTTTAACCCCTTTCTGCGACGGCATTTGGAACCGTCGCCAAGTGAGTGTGTGCGATAGGGGGGGTCCTTCCCACACGACCCAGAAATCATCGGGGATAGGCCGTCCTAGGACATAGGCTGGGGTCGTGTGCGATCGGGCGAGGCATCAAAACCAAATCATTTCCGTAGGTATGTACATCCCACACGGTGAATCCCAGAAAATCATTTCCGTAGGTATGTACATCCCACACGATGAATACCAGAAAATCATTTCCATAGGTATGTACATCCCACATGGTGAATCCCAGAAAATCATTTCCGTAGGTATGTACATCCCACACGGTGAATCCTAGAAAAACATTTCCGTAAGTATGTATATCACACACAGTTCCTTGTGTGGAAACGTTTGTGCAAGGTGGCCTAACACAAACAGTTCGCTGTTGGAAGCCGTGTGTGATTGTTAGTTGATCGAACACGCCTACTTTCTAGAAACCGTGTGGGTTGTTTGAGTTCATCGCCCACGGTGATGTCTGAGTAACCGTCTGCAATAGAAAACCCCAATAAGCAGGGTAATTAGCCTATTATTGATAATCCATGTACTAATCAAACTGATATTTCTTATAAAACATGCCAGATATTTCATATTCGTATAAAAGCAACCAGGATTTCATAATCGAATTACATCGGATAGCTTCGCTTTTCGATTCGCCATTACACAACAGCACCAAGTTTCACATGCAGCATAAAAAACCTTTGGAAAGTAGCATCATACATGGTAAATAGATAGATAAATCTCATCTGGGAAACTGCAGAAGTGGAAGGCAAATATTGAGCCTTCAGTGATGTTGAATGTCCTTGCAACTTTAGGCCAGTAGCTATGGATAATTGCCCGCCCAACCTTCGTCCTCTTCAGTAAGACTTCAATATTTTACTGTGGGTGTTGAATGAATACCTTCCTCGCCTCTTGACCATGCAGGTGGTGTCGGTGTCAAAACCGGTGGATCTCAGGTAGGGGGTCCCGAACTGTGCGTCTAGGCGGATGGTAACAGGAGACAAGGGACACGATGTTTTTACCCAGGTTTGGGCCCTCTCGATGGAGGTAAAACCCTACTCCTGCTTGATTAATATTGATGATATGGGTAGTTCAAGAGTAGATCTACCACGAGATCGAGGAGGCTAAACCCTAGAAGCTAGCCTATGGTATGATTGTTCTGTCCTACGGACTAAAACCCTCCGGTTTATATAGACATCGGAGAGGGCTAGGGTTACATAGAGTCGGTTACAATGGTAGGAGATCTACATATCCGTATCGCCAAGCTTGCCTTCCATGCCAAGGAAAGTCCCATCCGGACACGGGACGAAGTCTTCAATCTTGTATCTTCATAGTCCAAGAGTCCGGGCGAAGGTATAGTCCGGCTATCCGGACACCCCCTAATCCAGGACTCCCTCAGTAGCCCCCGAACCAGGCTTCAATGACGACGAGTCCGGCGCGCAGATTGTCTTCGGCATTGCAAGGCGGGTTCTCCCCCAAATCCTGTGTACCTGTCGAATAATGTCTGGTTTTTTTATGAATGCAGCGTTCCCGGGCTTCTACGCCCAATAATGGCCGTCTTCCACGTGTCAAACGAATACGAAAAGTCAGGGTGTTTTTACATTTACACCCCTAGCCGTGTAAATGAGCCGCCTATTTAAAGGACGAGGATTTAGATCCAAACCACACCATCTCCCCTCCGCGAGCATTCATCAGAGCGTATCCGACAGAGGTCCATTTCATCATGGCCAGCCATCACAGCTCCTCCTCTCGCCCTTCCAGCCCTCAGCCTGGAGATTGGGAGAGATGCTCCATCCCGCACAGCGAGCTAGTGAAGCTCCAGACCAAGGGATTTCTCCCCCGGCCTATATGGTCCCGGTTCGAGCTGGACTTGCCACCTATAATGGCGGAGAGTAAGCGGAGAGCGCCCCCAATCCCTCCAAAGGAGAGCGGGTATGCCTTGTCCCTTATTTAATAAGAGGGCTCGGATTTCCAATTCATCTGTTTCTCCGGGGGCTCCTGGAGTTCTATGGCCTCCAGCTGCACAACCTCACGCCTGCCTCCCTATTGCATATCGCGGGCTTTGTAGCCCTTTGTGAGCTGTTTTTTGGGCTGCGAGGCTCATTTCGCGCTGTGGAAGAAGCTATTCTTCCTTGTGCCCCGTTCTCAAAAGGGGTCAATATATCGAGTGGGCGGAGCCGAAGTGTGGCGCATCGCCCGGACCGGATATCTATCCGGAACCCCAAAGAAGGCGTCCGAGGACTGGCCTTCGAAATGGTTTTATATAGAGGACATCCCACTGCCGGATCCTGTCTGGATCGGCCTTCCTAAGTTTGACAATGCTCCCCTGAAGAAGCGCCTAAGCTGGCATCCACGGAGCCCTCAGAAGGAAAGCGACAAGGACATCCTTTACCTGATGGGCCGAATAAGGTTGTTGGCTCATTCCGGACTGACCCTGATCGGAGTCATGGCCGTATGCATTATGCGGGGGGCGCAGCCGCTTCAGTACAGAGGCCACCCCATGTGGGACTTCAACGGGGAGGACGACGCCACCCGCCACGGCCGTAAGGGGCCGGAATCGGCTGCCGCTCTAATACAGATCTTGTCCGCTTTGTACAAGGGAGAAGAGGAGGAATTTCTCCGCGTCAACCCACAGGGTGGATTTTCTATGTACAATCCTCCAAGTTGGGTAAGTGGACACTCTTACTTGTCCATCCGTTTTATAATCCCATCATTAAATATTCAGTCTAACGACTTCAACGCAGGAACTGCGCCAGGCTGTTAAAGAAATAAACATCCCTCCTCCACAACCTGAGGATCCGGGACGGTCCCTCGACCCGGCCTCCCAAGAGGATCCAGACTTATCTGTGGAGCTGATTGACGGGGTGTTTCATCAATTAAGCAAGGACAACGCCTTGGTGGCCATTACGGCCGATTACCCAGGAATACTCCCAGCCTCACAGGTAACTGAGACCAAAGTCCCAGCACCTTGAAAAAGGATTCATCCTCGCGTGTTTTCAATTTTCGTATAACAACCGTGTTTTGCAGGGGAGGTCCTTGAGACGGGAGGCCGAGCCTGCGGCGACTAGCCAACGAGGGGCTGCAAGGCCCCATGGGCTGAAAAGAAGTGCGGTCCGGACTGAGACGCCGGTGCAAAGGTATAGCGCGCCATCTTATTCCCAGGTGTTACTCCTTCAAGGCATATTAACGCTTGTGCTCTCTTCAGGACAAAGAGACCCCGCCGGACTGTATCCGGAGAGGTTGCCAATCGCGCATCCACCAGCTAGGCTCCAAAGCCTGGTCCGGAAGTGGAGGCGAACATGAGGCACGCACCGGACGCTCCTCCGACACAGGATGCGGACAGGCTGTCTGCCACCAATTCCGAGGTGGAGACTTCCATGAACCACTGGCGTCGCCGGACAATTCTTTGCGATGCTTGTTTCTCGCAAGAGGCATTGGATGCCTTCAATTCGGGAGATGCGTACCTCCGTGCCGCTCAAAATGGTCTAGCCAGAGCCACGGAGCAATATGTAAAAGACATGCGGGTGAGAAAATTTAATGGTTATATATATCAGTAGCCCCCGAGACTTGAAACAGTTAGAATAACTGATTTAAGGATCATTTATAACGCAGGATCTTGCGGAAAAGAATACCCAGTTGTCCCAGGAGCTAGAAGAGTGCAAAGCCCAGCTTGAAGCCGCACTAGCCGCGGCAGGGGAGCCCAAGGAGACCCCCTCTGGTAATATACGCTTCGAAAGATAAGTATTTCGTGAAGTGCGGCATGGGTGCAAATCTGACAAATGAAATTACAGATGGCGCCGGATTAAATCCGGATAAGCAACAACTCCTACGCCAGCTAAAGGCTGGTGAGAGTGTGCTGACAAAGGTGAGGCGGGAGAAGAACGATCTCAAAGATGCCAACACCAAGCTGGGCGTTGAACTGAAGGATGTTTGTGCCCAGCTACCGGACTCCGTTAAGGAGAATCAACGGCTTCGACGCGGCATATTTAGTAAGTGCTTAAACGAACTTTGAAAAAGGAGTTCGGCGAGGAAGTCAACTAACAGAGTTATGTCTGTAGGTATGCTAACAGGTCGTCCTGCAGAGGAAATGCCCGGTTCTACGGGTGACCTTCTTCCCGAGCTATCCCAACTGCACGAACGAGTTCGGCAGGTGATGCAAGGCGTCGTTCAGGCCTTGTGGCCATCCATCTCCATGCCCGAAGGCCTTGGAGAGCTTGCGGACAAGCTGAAGGGAGCGCGGCGGCGCTTCCGCTTGTGGAAGATATCGGCCTGCCGTCAAGGCGCCAGGGAGGCCTGGGCCATGGTGAAGACGAGGTACACGAAGGCTGACCCAAACCATATGGCCGAGATCGGACCTGTGGGGCCTGATGGAAGGAGATCCCTGTTAGCTTAGTGTACGGCCAAGTAGAATTGGCCACAAAATATTCCCAGCAGGACTGTAAACTAGACAGCCTATTAGATGGTATTGAAGAGGAGTACAATCAGTCGGATTGACTATGTAATTTTAATTGACATATGTAATGCCTTCTAGCCGGATTGTAGATCGTTTGTCATGGCCGACCTTTTCACTTCAACCTCGGGACCTGACGGTCCAGAGTGTGTCCGAATACCCTTGCGGTTATATAAGAACCGGGGTATGCATGGAGACTAGGCGTAGGGGTCATTAGTGCTTGAACAGACAAGTGCCCAACTAGTTATGTTATATTACATGGTTAGTAAGAAACATCTTCCAGGGAGAATAGTTCCGTTAGGGGTTCCTTTCCCTGGGAGGCATGCCCTAAAGTGCATGTCCGTTCTGCGAAAAGAGACGCAGGAGAAACATCTGGGGGCGAATAAATGAATAAGTAAAAAATCATCTTTAGTTCACCGACCGAATATTCCCTTAAGAACGCTAGCTTTCGGCTTCACCCAGTCTGAGGTACACATCCGGCTAACCCGACAGTAACAATCACAGAGGTGCTCCCTTTACCACCTAGCCGAACAATCGAGAACGTAGGGGTAAGCACATGAGCCAGGCAACCCAGCTTGGCCAAAACTTAAGTCATATCGATGCATATAATGGTGAATAAAGGGTACATGCGGAAGTGTGACATATGTGTTGGGCATGAAGCCCGTATAAATAAGCTTCTGTTAAAGAAGCCCCCAGGTCCAATGAGCGCGGATAGCGCGTCAGTTGTGTGCGAACAAGGCACAGATGAGCCTTTAAAGGTTATAGGAAAAAGAGAGGGGAGAAATGTAAGACAGATAGTTTATAAAAAATGGACAGAGGAAGGAGACGAACACAGAGTCCGGCGCAAGGCATAGAATCTTTGGAGATGGGCTGCGTTCCATGGGTTCGGCTCGAGTCGGTTGTCCGATGCATCTCGCAGGCGGTACGCTCCACCCGTCAGGACTTGGTATATGATGAAGGGACCTTCCCATTTGGGCTTGAGTTTGTCCTTTTTCTTATCCGGCAGGCGTAGAACTAATTCGCCAACATTGTAATTTTTGGCCCGTACTTCTCTGCTTTGGTATCTTCGAGCCTGGTGTTGATAGAATGCGGAACGAGCTTTTGCTACATCACGCTCCTCCTCCAAGGCGTCCAGACTGTCCTGCCGATCGAGCTCGGCTTCTCTTTCTTCGTACATGCGCACACGCGGTGAGTCATGAGTTATGTCGCAAGGCAAAACTGCCTCTGCGCCGTACACTATAAAGAATGGTGTGTATCCGGTGGTGCGATTCGGCATGGTCTGCAGCCCCCAGAGTACGGAGTCGAGCTCATATACCCAGTGCATATTAGATTCCTTGAGGGACCGCACTAATCCGGGTTTGATGCCGCTCATGATAAGACCATTTGCTTGTTCGACCTGGCCATTAGTTTGTGGATGATAGACGGAAGCATAATCGAGCTTGATGCCCATATTTTCGCACCAGAGTTTTACCTCGTCGGCCGTGAAGTTCGTGCCGTTATCAGTGATGATGCTGTGGGGGACGCCGTAACGGTGTACAACCCCGGATATAAAGTCTATCACCGGTCCGGATTCGGCCGTCTTAACAGGCTTGGCTTCTATCCATTTGGTGAACTTATCCACCATGACCCGTAAGTATTTTTTCTTGTGGGTTCCGCCTTTAAGGGGTCCAACCATGTCAAGCCCCCAGATCGCGAAGGGCCACGTGATGGGGATAGTTTGGAGGGCGGTGGGTGGCATATGGCTTTGGTTTGCAAAGAGCTGGCAACCGACGCATCGCTGGACTAAATTCCGAGCGTCTGCCAGGGCCGTCGGCCAATAAAAGCCTGTACGGAAGGCCTTTCTTACAACGGACCAAGCTACAGCGTGATGACCGCCGAGTCCGACATGAATTTCTTCCAGAAGGTTCCGCTCTTCCTCTTCGGAGATGCACCTTTGAAGGACTCCGGCAGTGCTTTTCTTATAAAGCTCTCCCTCATGGATTTTATAGGCCTTAGATCGCCGTACTATGCAGCGTGCCTCATTTTGGTCCTCGAGGAGTTCCTGCCTAGTAAGGTAGGCTAGGAATGGTTCTGTCCACGGGGCGATGATGACCATTATTACGTGGGCTGAAGATGTTATTTCGTTGGCAGAGCCGCCGATTATGTCAGAGTGTTCGGTGTTGGGCAGTGCGGTTGGGTCCGGGCTGTTATTGCCGGGTTCCCCTTCCCATACCACGGATGGCTTGAAAAGCCTTTCCAAGAAGATGTTGGGGGGACTACAACGCGTTTTGCGCCGATGCGTGCCAGGACATCTGCCGCCTGATTATTTTCCCGGGCTATGTGATGAAATTCGAGCCCCTCGAACCGAGCTGACATTTTTAGGACGGCGTTACGGTAAGCTGCCATTTTTGGATCCTTGGCATCAAAGTCTCCATTTATTTGAGATATCGCGAGGTTCAATCCTCGCGCACCTCTAGGCGTTGAATGCCCATGGATCTCGCCATCCCGAGGCCATGTAGAAGGGCCTCATATTCGCCGCGTTGTTGGAGTCCGTATACATTATCTGGAGTACGTATTGAACTGTGTCTCCTGTGGGGGACGTCCAAACGACGCCAGCCCCTAGACCGGCCAACATTTTGGAGCCTTCGAAGTGCATAATCCAGTTTGAATATGTGCCATACTCTTTAGGGAGTTCGGCTTCCGTCCATTCGGCGATGAAGTCGGCCAAAACCTGCGACTTAATAGCTCGCCGTGGCTTGTAAGTTATGTCAAACGGGAGGAGCTCAATGGCCCATTTTGCAATCTGATCCATCGCGTCGCGGTTTTTTATAATATTGTTAAGTGGCACTTCTGAGGCTACTGTTATTGAACACTCTTGAAAGTAGTGTCGCAGCTTCCGGGATGCCATGAATACCGCGTACGCAATTTTTTGATAATGCGGGTACCGTGATTTGCATGGAGTAAGGACAGTGGACAAATAATAGACCGGCTTTTGAAGGGGGAGTTTGTGTCTGTCCGTTTCTCGTTCGACGACGAGCACTGCGCTTACAACCTGATGGGTTGCTGCAATGTATAGTAGCATTGATTCGCCAATGTTTGGCGCGGCCAGGACTGGGTTTGCTGCCAATATGGCTTTTATTTTGTCGAGTCCGGCCATAGCTGCAGCCGTCCACTCGAAATGTTCGGTGCGCCGAAGGAGGCGGTAAATGGGTAGTGCCTTTTCTCCCAAGCGGGAGATAAAGCAGCTTAGAGCCGCCACGCATCCGGTTAATTTTTGTATTTGTTTGAGGTCCTTTGGGATATCCAATTGCGACAGAGCTCGGATCTTGGCTGGATTTGCTTCAATTCCTCTACCGGATACAATGAAGCCCAAGAGTTTTCTAGCTGGTACGCCGAAAACGCATTTTTCCGGGTTGAGCTTGATGTCGTATGTTCGGAGGTTTTCGAATGTGAGCGTCAAGTCGTCTACTAGAGATTTGACATGTCTTGTTTTAACGACCACGTCATCTACGTATGCCTCCACTGTTTTGCCGATCTGGTTTGCCAGACATGTCTGAATCATGCGCTGATATGTTGCGCCGGCGTTTTTGAGCCCAAAGGGCATTGTGTTGAAGCAGAATGGGCCGTATGGCGTGATGAATGCCGTTGCGGCTTGGTCTGACTCTGCCATCTTGATTTGATGGTAGCCGGAGTATGCGTCGAGGAAACACAACGAATCGTGTCCTGCGGTAGCATTGATAATTTGATCGATGCGGGGGAGGGGGAAGGGATCCTTTGGGCAAGCCTTGTTAAGGTCTTTAAAATCAACGCACAGGCGCCAGGATTTGTCCTTCTTTGGTACCATCACCAGGTTTGCTAGCCAGTCCGGATGTTTTATATCTCTGATGAATCCGGCCTCCAATAGCTTCGCTAGTTCCTATCCCATGGCCTGTCTCTTAGGTTCGGAAAAACGCCGAAGAGCCTGTTTGACTGGCTTAAATCCTTTTTGGATATTTAAACTGTGTTCGGCCAGCCTGCGTGGGATTCCTGGCATGTCCGAAGGGTGCTGCAAAATGTCCCGCCTTCTCAGAGGAATTCTCGCAAGGCGCGCCTACATCGTGGTTTAACCGTGCCCGATGGAAGCTGTTTTGTTGGGGTTCGTTGGATGGACCTGGAATTTGACTATTTCGTCCGCCGGTTTAAAGGAGGTGGACTTGGATCTTTTGTCGAGTATCACATCATCCCTATTCACCGTGGAGCGCAGCACAGTCAGTTCCTCAGCCGCTAGGGCTTCGGATAGTGCCTCGAGGGCCAGTGCGGCTGTCTTTTTTTCGGCGCCGAGCGCTATGTCCGGATCACTAGCGAGAGTGATGATTCCGTTAGGCCCGGGCATCTTGAGCTTCATGTACCCGTAATGGGGTATTGCTTGGAAGATTGTAAATGCTTCCCGCCCTAGCAGAGCGTGGTATCCGCTACTGAACGAGCCCACTTGGAACGTGACCCCTTCGGACCTGTAATTATCCGGCGTGCCGAACACCACATCTAGTGTGATTTTTCCTGTATAGTGCGCTTCCCGACTGGGAATTATTCCTCTAAAGGTTGTGCTGCTTCGCTTGATGCGGTTCCAGTCTATTTCCATTTTTTGGAGGGTTTCCTCATAAATAAGGTTCAATCCACTGCCGCCGTCCATGAGTACCTTGGTAAGGCGAAAGCTGTCTACTATTGGACTGAGGACCAATGTGGCTGGTGCTCGGGTGAAAGTGCGTTATATCGACTAGAGGGGGGTGAATAGGCGATTTTTATGAAATTCTTCACTGAGGAATTTGCTAGTGAGGAAATTCCTTAGCGAAGAACTACTAGCAGAGGAATAAGTACTCGGAAGTAAACATAGCAGAATACATGCATGGTCATCATGATGAAATGAAGAAAAACACAGAGTACAGAAAGCGTAAACACAGGATAGCACAAGATGAAGACAAACAGACTGAAGAAATTGAACTGAGGAAATTGAGAAAGTCTTCAGTCAAAGTCTTCAAACACAGATATGAACAAAAACACAACACAGTAATGAGGAAATGAAAGTGTTGAGGAAATAAAACCAGTTGGCTTGGTGAATACAATGATTTGGTAGACCAGTTCCAACTGCTGTCTCAGTTGTACATCTGGTTGGAGCGGCTAGGTATTTAAACCTGAGGACACATAGTCCCGGACACACAGTCCTCACCGTATTCTCCTTGAGCTAAGGACACACAGTCCTCGCCCAATCACTCGTGGTAAGTCTTCAGGTGACTTCCGTACCTTCACAAACTCGGTCACTCGGCGATCCACAATTCCTCTTGGATACTCTAGACCATGACGCCTAACCGTCTGGAAGAAGCACAGTCTTCAAAGGTAAAAAGCGTCGGATCCACGCAAGATCAATCTCTTCAGTGATGCTCAATCACTTTGGGTTTGTAGGTGTTTGGGTTTGGGTTTGGATTTTCCTCACTTGATGATTTTCGCTCAAAGTCCTCGGAGGATGGGATGCTCTCAAATGACAAGTGTCAGTTTCTCGCAGAGCAGCCAACCAGCTAGTGTTTGTAGGGGGTGGCTATTTATAGCCTAGGGAGCAGCCCGACATGATAAGACATAAATGCCCTTCAATGATATGACCGTTGGATGGATAAGATATTTTGGAACAGCTGGCGCATAGCACAACAACGGTCGGAAATTTGAGGTACTAATTCCTCAGGGCTATCATGTTCCTCATAGTGTAGGCAATCCGCACTGGCGAATTCCTAACTCCTCAGTCAGAACAAAGTCCTCAGTGACTGTAAGAACTTCGTCTCATCCTTTCAAGAAATTAACTGAACTGTATGAGATTTCCAATGGCTTCACTCAAGGGATTGGTAGGTGTAGGATTTTGAGTTGAGCATCACATGGAAATTTTTCCTTAGTATTTCCTCGACCCCTTTAACAAAGACGGTGTTTCCTATGACTCAAGAAAGAGAAAATGAAACTACGAAAACAAAAGTCTTCACGCTTCATGTTCCTCAAATGAATACCAAGTCTACAAGGTTACACCAATTTCTTCACTTTCAAAGTCTCCAGAAAGTCTTCAGAATATCAAAGTCTTCAGTTGAAGAACTTCATTTTTAGGGGTCGACTTTCTCTGTGAATATCAAACTCCTCATAGACTTATAGACCTGTGTACACTCATAAACGCATTAGATCCTTAACCTATAAGTCTTCAATACACCAAAATCACTAAGGGGCACTAGATGCGCTTACAATCTCCCTCTTTTTGGTGATTGATGACAATATAGGTTAAGTTTTCAAACGGGATAAACATATGAAGTGTAAATACTGATATTGAGGAATTTGATTGCAAGATACAGAAGAAATCCCCCTGAAGATGTGCATAGTGAGGAATTTGGTTTTGAAGCAATGCACACTTGAAGAGTTGAATCATGGAGATCTCCCCCTATACCTTGTAATTCATACACGCATTTATATATAATATGAAGAATTTGAAATGCATGATGAAAAATGGTGACTGACGAATTTCAACATGCGTGCAATAATATTAACGAGGAATAAGCATGCAGAGTAACGTAATAGAAGTATCAGACCACATCGGATTTAAGTTTACAACTCGATCCAATAAAAGTTTCAGAAGAACGAGAGTTGTAACTTAGCAAAAAAATGCCCATATAATAGACCCGCTTGAAGACTAACTCAGATTTCTCCCCCTTTGTCATCAAATGACCAAAAGGATCGAAACTGAGGACTAACGCCCCTGAAGATAATCAAGTTGATGAAGGAGCGCCAGCGTTGTCGGGGTCGGTTGTTGAAGTAGGGCCTACCACTGTGTCGTCCAAGTCTTCATTTTCATCAGTGTCACGCGATGAAGAATAGGAGCTGGCCACCAAAGAAGGAACCTTGACCTTCCTGTATTTCTTCGGAGGAGGTGAAGACTAGTCAAACTCTTCTTTGAGACCCATTTTCTTCAGATCTTCAGCGCTGTAAACTTGAGACAGAACAGCCCAGGTTCGGTTGAGGGTTTCATGGAGGTAGTAGTGGGTTTTCTTCACTGCATTGTGTGTTGAAGTCATGTTGTGAAGAATTGAACCAAACTGACGCTTAACCCATTTGTGATTGCGATCAACCTTCTGATGAAGACTGAGAAGTAACTCACGGTCAGTCATCACCCTGGGTGCCGTGGCTTGAGGATTTTGCTTGGCATGGTTGGAGGCAGAGTCATGTGTGGTAGAGTCATCATTGGTGGAATAGGATGTAGCCTTGCGAAATTAACCATCCAATGGATGAATGCCTTCATCTATCACAACAGTTGCCTTGCCCTTTTCTTCAGCGGAGGAAAATGTCCTTTTGAGGACTTCAATAGGAGGCAAGTAGCTGCAGTGGTTCAGAGTGTCAGCTTTGTAGTTGAGTGAAGACCTTGTCCTTAGGAATCTCATAATCCATGGCGCATAAGGTTTCAGCTCAAATGGTGACATTGCAATATTTGCCAGAGTCCTCATGAAGAAATCATGGAAGTTGACGGGAACGCCATGACAGATGTTGAAAAGCATATTCTTCATGATGCCAACGACTTCTTCATCATTTGAGTCATGGCCTTTGATAGGACTCATTGTCTTCGACAGAATGCGATAGACAGTCCGAGGCACATACAACAGTTCCTTGACGAGGAAATTGGTTCGAGGGGCCTGCCCTGGCTTCAAAGGCTTCATCAAAACTTGCATGTAGTGATTTGAAAGTTCAGGTTCATTGTAAACACAACGTGCATCTTCAAGGGGAGGACTGAGTGGTAGAGCACGAAGCAATTCAGACGTTGGTGCCTTGTAATGAGTGTTTTCCGTCATCCAGTCTAGGACCCATGAATTCACATCTTCAGAGTCGCCTGTGATGTGCAATGTTGCATAGAACTGAAGAATGAGTTCTTCATTCCAATCACAGATATCAGTACAGAAGTTTAACAGCCCAGCATCGTGAAGAACACTGAGGACTGGCTCGAAGCACGGCAGAGACTCCATGTCTACATGAGGAATATGTGCATGGTCGAAGACTTTGTCTTTGTTGAACAACACTGAGGAATAGAAGCTGGCTTGACTAGTAGTCCAGAAACGCCTCTTCCTTATGCGAGCAGAGTCATATGGATTGTAATCAGTGAAGAATACATGCTCGCCAAAGAAGTCTTCAGCCTTGAACTTTTGCTTCCTTGAGAACGGATCCTTTGGCTTTGGCAGAGGAGTGTCAGTGAGTTGCATCACGACCTCAGGAATCGTGGTCTCAGGTTCATCAGTCTGAGGAATTTCTGGTTCCTCCTCAGGTGCAGTCACATTTTCGGCAGCAGCAGTTTCTTCAGCACTAGTGGCTGGAATGTCATCATGGACAGGTGAGGTGGGATGAGTTTCATCAGAGCCCAATTGAACTGTTGGTGCAGGGGAGTGAGGAATTTGTTGTAGTGGGGGTGAAGAGTTGAGAATTGGGATGCTGACTTTCCCAAAAGTCATCATTCATCACTGGCGTTGTGCTTCCAATGTCCACGTCTTCATCATCAATTTCTTCAACACCAGCCTCTTCAGCAGTAAACCGAGGCATTGGTGATGATACCACTGGGGTTGAAGGGATTGCATCCACTTCAATTTCCTCATCAATCTGCTCTGACGAAGCAGCAGATTGAGATTCTTCATCAGATCCGCTTGGGATCTCATATTCTTCATCAAAAGGAACAAGGTCCTTTGATGGCATGGTAGAAATCGGAACAGCATCGATCGGATTTTCGTATGAGCTGGTCATAGGCTTCATCTTCTTTGGAGCTGAAGATTCTAAAGCAGTTGATGCTTTCCTTTTCTTCACTGCAGCTCGCTCTGCAGCCTTGGTCTTCTTCACATCTGATGCAGATGGAAGGATAGGAGTTGGTGTAGGCGCAGTGGAGCCGAGGAATCTGTTTGAATTTCCTCAGCGCAATCGATGCTGATTGCCCGACTTCTTCAGATTTCTTGGTGCACCACTCTTTGGATGCCCCGGCAATTTCTTCGGTGGCTGGAATGGAGTCATCAGCCACGGAACTAGCATTTTCATCAAGAGTCTGAAAGTCATCAGCGATGCTGGCATGTTCTTCAGTGGGCTGAGCAGAAGCTTCAGCTTGAGGAACTTCTTGTTGCGATGGGGCTGCAACATTGGTGAATTTCTCAGTCAGTTTCACAAACCTGACTTTGGCTCCTTGCCAGTCAGCATAGTATGAGTTGAATTTGTCGCTGAGGGTTTTGATTTCAGACTGAATCTTGATGAGTTCATCAGTCGTCATTTTGACCACGTTGGTCTTCAGATACTTTTCCTTCTTGTACTGGGCCTTCTTGATTTGTCTGGCCTGGTCATATTTCCATTTCTCCTCTTGGATGAAATGAGTAAGCATGTGATTTTGACCAGGTGTCAAATTGAAGTCTGGCAAAGGAGTGTGAGGGTCCTTGTGCCAAAGATCAATGTAATCGAGGATCGCCCTTGGATCCAAAAGCAGTGGCATAGGCGTGCCTTTGGCTTTAGTGGCCCTTTCTTGTCTATCTCTGATGATTTCTGCAAGTTAATCATCATCAGCCTCATCATCTTCAGGTGGTTCTTCAAAGGCGACCTGTTTCTTCTTGGGACTTGGCCGAGGACCTCGTCCAGCAGTTGCCTTAGTCTTCAGCAGAGTGGGGCCAGATGAAGAATTTGGTGCAGCTCAGGAACTTGCTGAGACACCAGAGGCAATTGAGGTGCCTGCATTCCTTTGGCACGAGGCCAGATGCGCAGGTGCTGAGGACTTTGTCGGAACAGCTGAGGACTGTGGAGGAGGAGCTGAGGATTTTGAAGGAGCAGGAGCAGCTTGAGGAATTGGTCGTGAAGATTTTGACGTTCCTGGCCGTGAGGGCGCAGCTGAGGAACTTGGCCATGAGGGCACTGTTGGTGAAGCACTTGGCTTACGAGCAGGCTTCTTTGCCATTGATTTCCTCGGCTTGATAGAGGCCTCAGTGGCAGCAGCAGCAGCAGAATCTTCGTTGAATTTCCTCACTGCTTCTCTGGCTTGTCTTGCCAATTTGGCTTGACGCCTGGCCCATTCTTCAGGAAAGTCCTCACCTCGTTTGACGCTAGTGGGATCAGCCACTTGGCCAGGTGCCAGTGGTAGTCTTGGCATGGAGGGTTGAGAGCGAATTTCTTCATGTACTTTGGAGTAACGTATCTGTACTCCCTCCATTCACGTGCCCATCTCCGTTCTATCCTTTGAATGCGCACTTTGCGCTGATTTTTGTTCTCTTTGCCAAACTTGGCTTCATCAGGTGTGCAGTACTCAGCATATATATCCTCAGGGATTTCAAACACAGTCATAACCTCAGGTTTCTTCCCTCCTTTCTGCGACTTCTTACCATCTGCCATATTCTTCAGCTGAGGAATTTGAACAATCGAATTCTCTGAAGAAGTGTGCAGTTTTTCTTCGAGGTACGCTGCAAATGAGTTAAGTTGATGAGAACCTAGTGATTCAGCAGCGGACATGAGTACCTGTGAACAGAATATAGTTGCGAGGAATTTGGAGAGGTCATATGCGTTCTCAGAAGGTTTTTCAAAAAGAACAAGTTTGAGAAATTTGACCAGATGCGTCTTGAAGAATTTCACTAAGCGTGCTTTGTCTTAGGTTCCAGACTTGTATAGATCGGAGATCCACACAATTGAGGAATCTTGAAGAAAATAAAGCTTAGAGAAATGAATCAAGAACAGAAGATTTGTGAGGTGTTTTAGTGTGTGAAGAATTGAAGAATAAAACACCTTTGAAGATTTTGTAGAAAAGTTTCGAATCAAGGAGGGCAGTAAAAGTAACTTTTAATTACCCTGAATGAAGAACACGACGAACAGAGAGGTGAAACAATGAAGTTCGTCGGTGTAGATCTTCCACGCCCTAACTTGGCGGAGGAAGACGGCTACGGTGGCGGCGGAGGTGAAGATTTCCGCGGTCGGCGCGAGTACGACGGCGACGAGTTCGAGGCAGTGAAGCTCTTCCTCACCGGCGACGATGGAGTAGCGGCGGCACTAGGGTTTGGGAAGCTCGAGCGGGAGAAAGAGATCGAGTGGAGTAAAAGAAGTGAGGAAGGGGCGAGGGGGTATTTATAGTGGCAGTGAAAAACTGTTCTCCCAAAGATTTTGGACGAACGTGCCCCTGACCCTTCTCCTTTGCACGACATGTGTCACCCACGTACTGTGTAGTGGAGATCGTGTTAGATCGTGGGTGAATAGAATAATGCATCGTGGGATGCGGAACGGTTTGAGCAGCAAAACCGAAAATTTGGATAAGATTAGTTTTAACGTTCCATTCGCAATTTCTTCAGCTGACAAGGACACAGTGAAGATTTTGAACGAGTTTCAAATAGAACGCACATGAAGAATTTGTGAATAGATTGGATTGAGTATAGCATAGAGGGGGAAGGGTCCGATCACATTCACTTAGCAGAAAATCCAACTTGAAGAAATAGCCATAAGTGAATGCTGTAGTGGACATAAAAATGATGGAAACAGTGAAGATTTTGAATTTTTTTTTGAAGAATTTGAAGAACTGAGGAATTTCAAAACCTAAGGAAAAACTCAAATTGAAGATTTTCAACTTTTGTGGTGGCGTGACCCACCGTATAAGAATGATGATTTCAGACACCGCGTACAATTGTCGTAGGGTTCTGAGAATCAAATTCTTCATTAATTTCTTCACACTTAGTGTTATACTTCATTGATTGAAGAAAAACGTTTCTTCATGTGTTGCACATCTAAGTCATCAATTTTGCATAAGTATTAGGATGAGTGCCTTTTCAAAGTACATTCGAAGACTCTAAGATATTTAGCTCACACCGCAACTTGCTAAATCTCTTCTCATCCAAGGGCTTAGTGAAGATATCGGCTAGTTGTTCTTCAGTCTTCACATGCTCAATAGAAATGTCGCCCTTCAACACATGATCGCGAAGAAAATGATGACGAATCTGAATGTGCTTTGTCTTCGAGTGTTGAACTGGGGTGTGAGAAATCTTGATGGCAGTCTCATTGTCACAGAGGACAGGCACATTCTTCACGTTGACGCCATAGTCCTTGAGTGTTTGCTTCATCCACAGCAGTTGAGCACAGCAAGAACCAGCAGCAATGTACTCAGCTTCTGTAGTAGACAGTGATACGCAATTCTATTTCTTTGAGGACCAACAGACCAAGGATCGTCCGAGGAAATGACAAGTACCAGATGTTGACTTGCGGTCCACACGATCACCAGCATAGTCAGAGTCAAAATATCCAATGAGATCAAAATCCGAGCCCTTGGGATACCATAATCCTAGTGTTGGTGTGTGAGCTAGATATCGAAGAATATGCTTCACAGCTTTATGGTATGATTCCTTCGGTGCAGCTTGAAATCGGGCACACATGCAAACACTAAGCATTATATCTGGCCTAGATGCACATAAGTACAATAAAGAGCCAATCATGGAGCGGTATACCTTATGATCGAAGTCAACACCATTTTCATCAGTGCATAGATGACCATTTGTGGGCATAGGAATTTTCATGCCTTTGCAATCTTGCATGCCGAATTTCTTCAGGATATCCTTGAGGTATTTCTCCTGAGATATGAATATGCCATTCTTGTTGATTTAATTTGAAGACCTAAGTAGAATTTCAACTCTCCCATCATAGACATTTGATATTCTTCACTCATCATATAGGCAAATTCATCACTATAACGTTGGTCGGTACAGCCAAAGATGATATCATCAACATATATTTGGCACACAAACAGTTCACCATCATAAGATTTAGTAAAGAGAGTGGGATCGAGTGAACCGGGTGTGAATCCATTCTTCATGAAGAATCCTTCAAAGTATCATACCACGCCCATGGGGCCTGCTTGAGGCCATAGAGGGCCTTATTGAGTCTGAAGACTTTGTCAGGATGTTTTGGATCTTCAAAACCTGGGGGTTGAGCAACATATACTTCTTCCTCAAGCTTACCATTGAGGAATGCACTTTTCACATCCATTTTGATATAAGATGATATCATGATGGTTAGCATAAGCAAGTAATATGCGAATAGCCTCAAGTCTAGCAACAGGTGCAAAAGTTTCATCGAAATCAATTCCTTCAACCTGTGTGTAGCCTTGAGCTACTAAACGTGCCTTATTCCTCACCACAACACCATTTTTATCTTGCTTGTTGTGGTAGATCCACTTTGTGCCAATGATATTATGCTTGCGAGGATCAGGACGATTGACCAGTTCCTAGACATTGTTGAGCTTGAACTGATGTAATTCTTCTTGCATGGCCTGAATCCACTCAGGCTCCAGAAATGCTTCATCTACCTTAGTGGGCTCTGTGATAGAGACAAAAGCAAAGTGCCCACAAAAGTTAGATAGATGTGAAGCTTTTGAGCGGGTGAGAGGACCTGGTGCTCTAATGTCATCGATGATCTTCTCCACTTGCACTTCTTTTGCAACGTGAGGATGAGCTGGTTGTCATTGAGGAATTTGATCAGCATTTTCTTCAGCATCAATTTCCTCAGCATTTTCCTCAGGTGCATCAGCTCGACGTTCTTCACGTTCTGGAATGAATTCTTCAGCAGATTCTTCACTAGGAATGACATCTTCAGTAGCCTTGTGTTTGATAGAATCCTCAGGTGCTGGTTCATCTAACACAGAAGGTAGGTGCTCTCTTTGCGAGCCATTAGTTTCATCGAACCGCACATCTACAATTTCAACAATCTTGTGAAGAACATTGTTGAAGACTCTGTAGGTGTGCGAGTCCTTTCCGTAACCAAGCATAAAACCTTCGTGTGCTTTCGGTGCAAATTTTGAGTTGTGATGAGGATCTCTAATCCAGCATTTAGCACCAAAGACTTTGAAATAACTCACATTGGGTTTCTTGTCAGTGAGGAGTTCATAGGCAGTCTTCTTGAAGAATTTGTGAAGATATACTCTGTTGATGATGTGGCACGCAGTATCAATTGCATCAACCCAGAAACGACGAGGGGTTTTGTACTCATCGAGCATAGTGCGAGCCATCTCAGCAAGAGTCCTGTTCTTGCGCTCCACGACGCCATTCTGTGGAGGAGTATAAGGAGCAGATAACTCATGAGTAATACAAGTTCATCAAGATAATCATCGAGACCCGAATTCTTGAACTCAGTGCCATTGTCACTTCTGATGTGCTTGATCTTCACACCAAAGTTGGTTGAAGCCCTCGAGGAAAATCGTTTGAAGACTTCCTGCACTTCATGTTTGTAAGTAACAAGGTGTACCCATGTGTAACGAGAGTAATCATCAACAATAACAAAGCCATATTGAGATGCTTCATTCGAAACAGAGGAATAGTGATTGGGACCAAAGAGATCCATGTGAAGCAATTCGAATGGACGAGTAGTGGTCATGATAGTCTTCGCTGGATGCTTGGCCTTGGTCATCTTTCCAGATTCACAGGCACCGCATAAGTGATCCTTTAGGAATTTGACATTCTCAATGCCAATGACATGCTTCTTCTTTGCAAGTGTGTGTAAATTCCTCATGCCTGCATGACCAAGTCGTCGATGCCATAGCCATCCTTCTGAAGCTTTTGCAAGTAGGCACACGGCTGGTTGTGAATCTGCAGAGAAATCAACAATATACAAGTCTCCTCTCCTAAAGCCTTCGAAGACTTTGGATTTGTCAGCTTCCATAATCACAACACAACAATACTTGCCAAAGACAACAACCATATCAAGATCACAAAGCATTGAGACAGACATAAGGTTGTATCCTAAGGACTCAACAAGCATGACTTTGTCCATGTGTCGATCCTTTGTGATAGCAACTTTACCTAGACCCAATACCTGACTTTTGCTTTTGTCAGCGAAGATGATATGCTTCAGATGTGATGACGATAAGGGAGCATCCATCAATAGATTCTTTTCACCAGTCATGTGATTTGTACATCCACTATCGAGGACCCACTCAGTGGCTTTGGGTTGATCATCCTGCAGATGAATTAGTGCAACTTACGAACCTCATATACTTCAGCAGTGAAGAATATGATATCACAATCCATCAGATCAATTTCATCAGACAGTAAGACAGATAAAGCAGTGTGAGGACGTGAGAAATGAAAATTCATTTCTTCATGATTAGCCTGCGTCCTTTCAGGCAATTTGTCAGGTCCCCAGCAAATTCTTCAGACGCTACAGTACGTCTGGAGACCTGACCCTGCAGAAGATATTAGTTCTTTTTCTTCACCACCCACATCTGAAGGGGTGGCAAAGAGTTCATCACCCTGCAAGCTCCATATGAGAATGATGGCATAGAAGCCAAACCATTTCGTTTCACATAAGAGGGATTAGGATAAGCATATGAATAAGCAGAGAAATTCTTCGAGGACTTATGAACATAATGATTTGAAGAATAATGCTCATATTCATAGCCCTTGGCTCTTCCCTGCGAAATAGAGTTGTTAGCACAATGATGTTCATATGAGGACTTTGATCCTTTTGAGGAATTCGATCCACGTGAGGAATTTGGTCCGTATGAGAACTTGGATCCATATGAAGAATTTGATCTGGGGTTCCTATTCTTCACAGGTGGTGTCATGAGGACATTCACCTGAAGACTTTCAAGGCACCTTTTGGGAACCCAGATTTTCTTCATAGGGGAACCATTCCTGCAGTTAGTGCCAACATATCTAGCAAATACTTCACCATTCTGATTTTTGAACAGATTATAGTTGGAGTCAAATGACTCATCAGAAGAATGAGAAGATTCACATGTATAGCCAGATAAATTAGATGGGTCAACTGGAGGTCCCTTTGCAGCAACCCATGAGGTTTTGGGGTACTGCTCGGGCTTCCAAGATGTACCATCAAGCATTGAGTTTCCTCTCAAAGGCAATACCCTCTTTCCTAGGGTTCTGTTGAGGATCTGCTTTTAAGCACATCATAGAGAGTCGATGCCCTTTGAGGCTTTTGTACATGCTGTCATGTACAATTCCTTCAACCCTGCATCGTCGGTGATACTAGCAATGTCCTCAGATGAGGTATTAGTGATAGCAGAGGCGGTGAAGAATTTGTAACATTAGAAGCATTTGAACATTGGTGAAGAATTAGCAGATTCTCGTTCAATGCATTTTAAACATGGAGGAATAAATTCTTCCTGAGCAGCGCTGATTTGTTGAGCAAGTAATGAATCGCGCTACTTCTGAAGATCTTCATAACTCACTCTTAGCTTTTCAAGATCTTGCTTTCTTTGAAGAAATTCATAAGAAAGCTTCTCATGATCAGACAAGAGAGTGTTATGATGACCTTGAAGGTTGTCAAACCTGGTCTGAAGTCTCTGAAGATTTTCAGTCAAGGCTTTAGTGCGATCCATTTCTTCACGCAACATATCATCACTTTTGTCTAGCATGTTTTGAACCTTTTCAAAAGCCTTTTGTTGTTTCACAGCAATCTTAGCAAGTTTAGAGTAGCTAGGCTTAAGATTGTCATCTGATTCATCTTCACTAGACTCAGAGGAGGCATATCTAGGTACCTTGGCACACTTTGCCATGAAGCAATAGGTGGGAGCGTAGTCATCGTTGCCTTCATCAGCCTTGTTGGTGAGATCATTTTCTTCAGAGTTGAAAATAGACTTGCTGACGAATGCGGTAGCGAGGGCTAGGCTCGCCACACCTGATTCAGAGTCCTCAGAAGCCTCCTCTTCCTCTTGTTCCTCAGATTCAGCTTCAGAGTCCATTTCCTTGCCAATGAATGCCCGAGCCTTCTTGGAGCTGCTCTTCTTGTGAGATGCAGACTTTGAGAATTTTGACAATGAAGATTTTGATGACTTCTTCTTTTTCTTCGCATCATCAGAACTGCAATCCTTGTATTTCTTCTTCTTTGATTCCTTTTCCCACTGAGGACAAACTTGAATGTAATGTCCTGGTTTCTTGCACTTGTGACAAAGTCTCTTCTTGTAGTCACTGGATGAGGAATCATTGCTCCTTGAGGGTTTTCCAAAGCGACCACATCTTGAGAACTTCTGGAATTTCTTCACAAACAGTGCTAGATCATGACTCAGTTCTTCAGGGTCACCAAGGCTGCTACCAGAGTCTTCATCTTCAGATTCTGGTACTGCCTTGGCCTTCAGTGCACGTGATCTGCCATAGCTCGAACCAGAGATCTCTCTTTTCAGCAAGCTGGAACTCATGAGTGTTTAGCCTCTCGAGGATATCAGCGGGATCAAGTGACTTGTAATCAGCACGCTCTTGTATCATCAATGCCAGAGTATCAAATGAGGAATCAAGCGATCTCAGCAATTTCTTCACCACCTCATGATCGGTGATGTCAGTGGCACCAAGTGCTTGAAGCTCATTTGAGATGTCAGTGAGGCGATCGAAGGTTTGCTGAACATTTTCGTTGTCGAGTCTTTTGAATCGGTTGAAGAGATTGCGAAGAACGTCAACTCGAGAGTCAAGCTGAGTTGAAACTCCTTCATTGACTTTGGACAGCCTATCCCAGATAAGCTTAGCAGTTTCCAAAGCACTCACTCTAGCATACTGTCCTTTACTCAGATGGCCACATATGATATTCTTCGCTTGGGAATCGAGTTGCTTGAATCTCTTCACATCGGTAGCGTTCAGTGAGGGTGAGATGGAGGGAACACCATTTTCCACAACGTACCAGAGATCGTTATCAATTGCCTCAAGATGCATTCGCATCTTGTTCTTCCAGTAGGGGTAGTCCATCCCATTGAAGGTAGGACACCCAGCAGAGACCTTGATCATACATGCGGTCGACATAACTAAAACTCCAGGCGGTTAAACCAAAATCACATAGAACAAGGGAGTACCTTCCTCTGATACCAATTGAAAGTGCGTTATATCGACTAGAGGGGGGGTGAATAGGCGATTTTTATGAAATTCTTCACTGAGTAATTTTCTAGTGAGGAAATTCCTTAGCGAAGAACTACTAGCAGCGGAATAAGTACTCAGAAGTAAACATAGCAGAATACATGCATGGTCATCATGATGAAATGAAGACAAACACAGAGTACAGAAAGCGTAAACACAGGATAGCACAAGATGAAGACAAATAGACTGAAGAAATTGAACTGAGGAAATTGAGAAAGTCTTCAGTCGAAGTCTTCAAACACAGATATGAACAAACACACAACACAATAATGAGGAAATGAAAGTGTTGAGGAAATAGAACCAGTTGGCTTGGTGAAGACAATGATTTGGTAGACCAGTTCCAACTGTTGTCTCAGTTGTCATCTGGTTGGAGCGGCTAGGTATTTAAACCTGAGGACACACAGTCCCGGACACACAGTCCTCACCGTATTCTCCTTGAGCTAAGGACACACAGTCCTCGCCCAATCACTCGTGGTAAGTCTTCAGGTGACTTCCGAACCTTCACAAACTCGGTCACTCGGCGATCCACAATTCCTCTTGGATGCTCTAGACCATGACGCCTAACCGTCTGGAAGAAGCACAGTCTTCAAAGGTAACAAGCATCGGATCCACGCAGGATCAATCTCTTCAGTGATGCTCAATCACTTTGGGTTTGTAGGTGTTTGGGTTTGGGTTTGGATTTTCCTCACTTGATGATTTTCGCTCAAAGTCCTCGGAGGATGGGATGCTCTCAAATGACAAGTGTCAGTTTCTCACGGAGCAGCCAACCAGCTAGTGGTTGTAGGGGGCGGCTATTTATAGCCTAGGGAGTAGCCCGACATGATAAGACATAAATGCCCTTCAATGATATGACCATTGGATGGATAAGATATTTTGGAACAGCTGGCGCGTAGCACAGCAACGGTCGGAAATTTGAGGTACTAATTCCTCAAGGCTATCATGTTCCTCACAGTGTAGGCAATCCGCGCTGGCGAATTCCTAACCCCTCAGTCAGAACAAAGACCTCAGTGACCAAAAGAACTTCGTCTCTGTCACTGAAGAAATTAACTGAACTGTATGAGATTTCCAATGGCTTCACTCGAAGGGATTGGTAGGTGTAGGATTTTGAGTTGAGCATCACATGGAAATTTTTCCTTAGTATTTCCTCGACCCCCTTTAACAGTACGGTGTTTCCTATGACTCAAGAAAAAGAAAAAGAAACTACGAAAACAAAAGTCTTCACGCTTCATGTTCCTCGAATGAATACCAAGTCTTCAAGGTTACACCAATTTCTTCACTTTCAAAGTCTTCAGAATATCAAAGTCTTCAGTCGAAGAACTTCATTTTTAGGGGTCGACTTTCTCTGTAAATATTAAACTCCTCATAGACTTATAGACCTGTGTACACTCATAAACGCATTAGATCCTTAACCTATAAGTCTTCAATACACCAAAATCACTAAGGGGCACTAGATGCACTTACATCGGGCTGTTCGGAATTTAGGTTCATCACTGGCATTAAAAGTGATAGCCGTGTCACTCCATGGGTTTATTGTTGCTACATGGTAGACTTCGGCAAGGCTGCGGAGTGTTCTTTTTCGCATATTATTTGATGCGAAAGTCTCGAAGACTGTTAATACCGTACTGGGGTGGCTTTGTGTGGCTTCTGGAATCAGAAGATCTTCGCCAATTTTAGCCACCTGCCGGAGTATCCAACATGCTCTAAGGCTATGAGTTGGTGTGGCGCCCTCTGTACTGTGAATTTTACAGGGTCCATTAAGCTATCCTTCCAGTACGGTTCCGTGCCCTGTAGAGGGTTTTTGCTTTTTGGTATTTAACCCGGGTGTCTGGAGATGATGCACCCTTTTATTTCGGACTGGGTTTGTATTCAGGGCCGGATTGTCCCAAAATTTTATTTTAGTTTTCCAGGCGCTTTCCATCGCACAGTACTTTCGTACTATGGACGCCAAGTCAGCGAAGCGTGTAATATCACGGCGACTTATGGCATTGAGGATTCCCTTGTCCGTGCAATTATTGCAGACGAATGAAATTGTGTCTTCCTCGCGGCAGTCCTTTATCCTGTTCATAATTAGGAGGAATCTGGCCCAGTAATGATGTATTGTTTCTTCGGGCTCTTGCCTAATTTGGGATAGATCGCTTATATTCCGGTGGGTGGGCGTAATTAAATCCAAAACCTCACCCAATCTGAGACTTAAGGGCTGGAGAGTTTCCGAACTCGGAAGTTTGGATTCTTGGATTTTGTCCAATGAATCTAGCCTGTTGTCTGACTCTAAGTTCAGGTCTTGAGTGACGTCCTCCCCTCCGCGGGTATCCGGCTTGGGGGATAGGGAATCCAGACATAGCTAGTCCTTAAGATAGATGAAGGGTCACCACACTGTCCCTCTACCACTGCGACGTGATGGGTGACTTGGGGAGAGTTAATCTCTCTCAAATCGGGTTTAGGCCCAATCTGGTCGTAGTCTGTAGTGACTCCCAGGGCGGCGATGGGATCCAAGAGCTCGTTTAGGGAAGAGGGCTCCATTGGATCTAACTGCTCGGCAAGTTCCGAGTTGACGTGAAGATTGCTTTCGATGACCCAAGAGGTCATCGTCGGCGCAGCAGCCGAACAGGCGGTCATAAGAAAACCACCTAGCCGGATCGTTTGGCCAGCAGCCAGAGCTCCTTTAGCAACGGCGCCGTCTTTAAAGACGGGACGAGGCATCCTTCCTGATGGCGACGGCACAGAGGAACTCTCAATGAAAGCACCAATGTCGGTGTCAAAACCGCAGATCTCGAGTAGGGGGTCCCGAACTGTGCGTCTAGGCGGATGGTAACAGGAGACAAGGGACACAATGTTTTTACCCAGGTTCGGGCCCTCTTGATGGAGGTAAAACCCTACTCCTGCTTGATTAATATTGATGATATGGGTAGTACAAGAGTAGATCTACCACGAGATCGAGGAGGCTAAACCCTAGAAGCTAGCCTATGGTATGATTGTTCTCTCCTACGGACTAAAACCCTCCAGTTTATATAGACACCGGAGAGGGCTAGGGTTACACAGAGTCGGTTACAATGGTAGGAGATCTACATATCCGTATCGCCAAGCTTGCCTTCCACGCCAAGGAAAGTCCCTTCTGGACACGGGACGAAGTCTTCAATCTTGTATCTTCATAGTCCAAGAGTCCGGCCGAAGGTATAGTCCGGCTATCCGGACACCCCCTAATCCGGGACTCCCTCAAGTGGTTTGAGAGGTAATCATCGGTGAACTGCTTCGAAAAGTACTGAAAACAAAGCTATGCATAAATCGCTGTAGTAAAATTTGAAATGGCGCAAGGGATAAAAACAAGGTAAAAGAGTTGGTACCATCCTATAGTTGACTGATGTCTTCTTCATTGTGCAAACAAAGATCTTGCTGTTATTTGTCGCAAGTTTCTTCATCCTAACAATCTTTCCGAAGTTTCTTGACTTGGTGATATTCATGGACATCTCATTTCCCCATATGCAAAATGGGTCGAACAGTGGGTCTAAGCCTCTGACAGCAGGACCTACATGTGCAAGACCAAATTGTAAGAAACCTAAATATTAGAATGTTTCCTGCAACTACACAATAATGTGCTATTAGCCAAAGGACCCTGCTTGAACAAACCTCGATGGTAAACCGCAGCGTCTCCCATTGTTTCCCTGGAACACACATAAGGAAGATCTTGATCAGGTTAACCGAGAGTTGCCATACTATCAGTAGAATATGTATTGAGTACAGCCAAATTCGATTGGTGTCACATGCATAACAATACAAAATTGTACCCACAGCAAATGAAAATCAAATTGCAAAACTGAACCAAACAGTTAAATGGACAGTAGACCAAATGAACCAAAATAGTTAACTGAGCACGGCATTGCAGAATAGAAACATGTACTAGAATATAAGACAGTTAACAAAACAAAGAATACTTGAGAACAGTACTACGAAATGTAGCAATTGTTGGACCAAAGTGTTAATTGAACATTACATTTCAGAGGACCAAACTATTAACTGAACAACAGATTGCATATTAACATTATAGAGCACAAATCACTAGAAGGCACTGGCGGTGGCCTTGAGAAAACAGCACTAACTGTATTTTAAAGTAGACAACCGCGTGGCGGTGTCGACGGTGGCCTCAAAGACGAGATGCTCCTCCAAGATCTGGCGGTCGACACCCATGGAAGCCATAGCGACCTCGTGCGCGCATGGGGCCGCATGCTACTGAGCTCCGCATTATAGTGCATCCAAAATGGATGTGGGCGGCGCTTAATTGGAGGAGGAGGCAGTGATTTCGGTGCAAGGTGTCGCGCCGTCGGTCAGGGCATGTGGGACGGGAAAGGAGGAGGATGGTGTGGACGGGGTGTCGATTACCTGACCATATCGACAAGGCCGCGCAGCAAGAAGAAGGGTCGCCGGCGAGGAGGCTGAGCTGCCAGTAAGAAGCAGTGAAGGTTTGAACTTGGAAAGCAAGGAGGAACAGTGGAAATGTGGCTTTTGGAATGAGGGAGGGGGCGGGGAGATAGATATTTCCGCAGTGGCAAAAAAATCGCACGGTGCCGCGAGAAACTGGCGCGCAAGTGTGGTTCAACCGGGGGCGATGGACTATGGACGACGAAGCTTCCTGCGTAAGCCAGACAAGATGGTGCACCGAGATATTTTATATCGCGTCCCACACGATTCTTTCTAGTAAACTGTTTGTGGTATACCTGATTTTTTTTCATTATGTTCTGAAAGGCAAAATAGTATTACAGAGGGATAGGATGGTGTTTGAATTGCTAGAACATTTACATACAACGAACATGCAACTAGTAAATCAGTGTCGTGTTTAAATTTGGAATTATATTGGGTTCGTTTGGAATTTTTATGCATTAATTGAGTTTCTGGGTGTGAACTACAAGCACATGCTCCAATGCACCAAAGTTCGTTGAAAAATCACATGTGTCTTTGGGTGAATTTATATGTCCCATGCAAGAAATGGGAATGAAAATCAAACATCTGGGCGTCGTGGCTCGGCCGAAAAGATTGAGAAACTTGGTTTTGTAATTCCTGTAAATCCAAAACACGCCTGAAAATCATGAAACTTGGCATGGTGTCATGACATGGCACCAACATGTTGCGGTAATTTTTTTGGCCGAATTGGACAAGCTTTGGTGTTAGCTTCTTGCAAACCAGAGCTTCCCTCAAGAAGGCTCGTGGTTCCAAGGGAACGTGTCGCCTCCTTGTGCGAAACGAGATATGTACACTACCTTCTCCCGCCTTAATTTTTTTTACACAGGCAGATTAGACCAAATAGAAGTATCGTGCTAAATTTTGGAATTATTTCGGGTTCGTTTGGCCCTTTTTATACATTAATTGAGTTTCTAGGCATTTAATGTGCATAATTCAAATTCAAACTACAAGCACAAGCTCCAGTGCAACAAAGATTGTTGAAAAATCACATGTGTGTCTTTGGGTGAATTTATAGGTCCCATGCAAGAGATGGGAATGAAATTCAAACATCTGGGCGTCGTGGCTCGGCTGGAAAGATTCAGATACTTGTTTTTTTAATTCTTGTAAATCCAACACACTACTAAAAATCATGAAACTTGGCATGGTGTCATGACATGGCACCAACTTGCTGCAGTAAATTTTTTGGCTGGATTGGGACAAGCTTTGGTGTAAGCTTCTTGAAAACCGGAGCTTCCCTCAAGAAGGCTCGTGGTTCCGAGAGGGAACGTGTCACCTTCGTGTGCGAAACGAGATATGTACACTACCTTCTCCCGCCTTAATTCTTTTACACAGGCAGATTAGACCAAATAGAAGTATCATGCTAAATTTTGGAAATATTCCGGGTTCGTTTGGCCTTTTTTATACATTAATTGAGTTTATGCGCATTTAATGTGCATAATCCAAATTTGAACTACAAGCACATGCTCCAGTGCACCAAAGTTGGTTGAAAAATGACATGTGTGTCCTTGGGTGAATTTATAGGTCCCATGCAAGAATTGGGAATGTAATTCAAACATCTGGGCGTCGTGGCTCGGCCGGAAAGATTGTGAAACTTGGTTTTTTAATTCCTGTAAATCCAAAACACGCATAAAAATCATGAAAATAGGCATGGTGTCATGACATGGCACCAACATTTTACGGTAATTTTTTTGGCCAAACTGGGACAAGCTTTGGTGTAAGCTTCTTGCAAACCGGAGCTTCTCTCAAGAAGGCTCGTGGTTCCGAGAGGGAACGTGTCACCTCCGTGTGCGAAACGAGATACATACAATGCCTTCTCCCGCCTTAGTTTTTTTACACAGGAAAATTAGACCAAATAGAAGTATCGTGCTATATTTTGGAATTATTCTGGGTCCGTATGGCCTTTTTCAATACATTAACTGAGTTTATGTGCATTTAATGTGCATAATTCAAATTTGAACTACAAGCACATGCTCCAGTGCACCAAAGTTGGTTGAAAAATCACATGTGTATCCTTGGGTAAATTTATAGGTCCCATGCAAGAAATTAAAATTAAATTCAAACATCTAGGCGTCGCGGCTCGGCCGAAAAGATTGAGAAACTTGGTTTTTTAATTCCTGTAAATCCAAAACACACCTGAAAATCATGAAAGTTGGCATGGTGTCATGACATGGCACCAACATGCTGTTGTTATTTTTTTGGCCGAATTGGGACAAGCTCTGATGTAAGCTTCCTGCAGACCGGATCTTCCCTCAAGAAGGCTCGTGGTTCCGAGAGGGAACGTGTCACCTCCGTGTGCGAAACGAAATACGTACACTGCCTTCTCCCTCCTTAATTTTTTTACACAGGCAGATTAGACCAAATAGAAGTATCGTGCTAAAATTTGGAATTATTCCAGGTCCGTTTGGCCTTTTTTTATACATTAATTGAGTTTCTACGCATTTAATGTGCATAATTCAAATTTTAACTACAAGCACATGCTCCAGTGCACTAAAGTTGGTTGAAAAATCACATGTGTGTCCTTGGGTGAATTTATAGGTCCCATGCAAGAAATGGGAACGAAATTCAAACATCTGGGCGTCGTGGCTCGGCCGGAAAGATTGAGAAACTTGGTTTTTTAATTCCTGTAAATCCAAAACATTCCTGAAAATCATGAAATTTGGCATGGTGTCATGACATGGCACCAACATGCTGCGGTAAATTTTTTTTGGCCGAATTTGGACAAGCTTTGGTGTAAGCTTCTTGCAAACTGGAGCTTCCCTCAAGAAGGCTCGTGGTTCCGAGAGGGAACGTGTCACCTCCGTGTGCGAAACGAGATACCTACACTGCCTTCTCCCGCCTTATTTTTTTACACAGGTAGATTAGACCAGATAGAAGTATCGTGCTAAATTTTGGAATTATGACGGGTTCATTTGGTCTTTTTATACATTAATTGAGTTTCTGCGCATTTAATGTGCATAATTCAAATTTGAACTACAAGCACATGCTCCAGTGCACCAAAGTTGGTTGAAAAGTCACATGCGTGTCCTTGGGTGAATTTATAGGTCCCATGCAAGAAATGGGAATGAAATTCAAACATCTGGGCATCGTGGATCGACCGGAAAGATTGAGAAACTTGGTTTTTTAATCCTGTAAATCCAAAACACGCCTGAAAATCATGAAACTTGACATGGTGTCATGACATGGCACCAACATGTTGTGGTAATCTTTCTGTCCGATTTGCGAAGGCGCACACATTAACAATTAACAAAGACATTTTGGAACAAGTGTTGTCACGTTACAAATCGGAAACACAAGTATTATTGAAACCGTGGGCGTTCTACTTACCAATTACGTGCCGCCACGCGTCCCGTTTTTTTATTGGCTAGGAGGTGTCGTGCGGGGTAGCTATTTGAGTACGGGAGGCGTGCAATCAGACCCCTGCGCATGCTCATCGGGAGGAGAGCCCTTTGACCGCTACCGCCGCGCACCTCCCTCCCTACATCTCCATTAATGGCGCCCGAGCACCTGTTCTACGGCGTGGCTATATGTCTCACTGGACTGAGATTTAAGAGAGAAAAATGAAAATCTGAAAAGAAAGTTTTGCACGGATCTTGATGTAAGATCTGACGGGCATATATAGCATCGACTGAGACTTATAGCAAGCATGATGAATATAAGGACGATGACAGTGGATAATAATTGTATTACATATTTAGGAACATAACTAAAAAAAGCCACATGCGGCAACGCCCGAAATACACAAGGGCGAAAGAAGAAGGAAGACAACAATCTGACTCGTTGATCTCTACTTTCTTGATGCGTTGCTGCAGGCCGCGGGAACTAGTCTCCGCGGTGAGCGGCGATGAGCTCTTTGTTGTCCTCAAGATGCTGCTTGAGAGCATCCAAGGATTCCTCCACCAGCCTTCTGCGCTCAATGTGCGGCATGGCATTCTCGTCCATAAGTTTCTTGACGATGACGCCTGTCGGTGTACAAAAGTAGGGGCCCTTTTTGTACCCCTTTACTTTTGCACGGGCAGTCAGAGCCGCGCCTGCGGCCACACTAAGTAGGGCAGAGGATGGAAGCCGAAAGGCACAAGACGGGCCAAGCAACACCAAGACCAGAGACACAAAGAGCAAGAGGGCGAGGTGGACTCCCCCGACGAGACCCTTGCCGGGGCGGCCTCCGCAGGCCCGGCAAGAGCCTTGCCGGGGCAACTTGCCCAACGCCAACAGAGCGCGCCACCCTTGAGCCCAAGGGTTCCAACACCATCAACCACATTGGAACCAAGGCTCAGGAGGCACCTCCATGGTGGCGTGCAGATCTTTGTGAAGATCATAAGCACACAAGATCAGATGAGGACCAGAAGACGACGATCCTCGGCAAGATCCTTGCCAAGGAAATCCACGAGACCCTCGGCAAGATCCTTGTCGGGGACGACCGTGATGCCACAGCAAGACCCTTGCGGGGGCCCTGGCAAAACCCTTGCCAAGGACATCTGCGGGGCCACAGCTAGACCCGCATCTAGCAAGACTTCACCGCCGTTCCCTTACAGCTGCCAGCCCAACCAGCTGGGCAGGCACCTGCGTGGCAACGTGCGGCCTCCAAGTCAACTCAGCAAGCACTTACGTGGTGGCATGTAGATCTTCGTGAAGACCCTACCACCACGCCATCTCAGCAGCCTGCCTGCCTACATGGCGCTGCATGCCTCATTGGCCTGGACGCATGTCGGAGCAAGGCGGAGCGGCGACGGACGGGACGGGCCTAGTTGCCATCCCCAGTAAAGCAACGGGACACCTAAGAATCGCATTTAATGCACCTTGTCCTGTAATGGCAGGCGATAAGCTTGTACACTGTATACCTTTCCACCTCCTGTGTGCCACTATGGCGACCCCTTTTGACTATAAAAGGAGGGCCGAGGCATACTGGAGAAGGATTCGGATCTTTTGGACTACGCACGCACCACAGCTAGTTCAAGAGCTCAAGAACACTCAAATATACACCAAAGCAAGACTAGGGTATTACGCATCCTTGCGGCCTGAACCTGGGTAAACGACCTTTGTGCTGGATCCTGGACCCGCTCTTTGCACAACCCCACGCCCGCCAACCGCAGAAGGGATCCCAGTGATCCCATAGGTGTCGTTTCCACCGACATCTTTGGCACGCCCGGTAGGGGTGGCGCAGTTGTGAAAATCCGGTCTAGCAGTTAGTTTAGCATTTTCTTCATGGCCATGGCTCCCAAGAAGAAGACGATCACGGTGATCGTTTCATCGGGAGCAGAACGGCCCTTAGCAGTGCGGGCGAGTGGTGGGGTGGTCGCGGACCGAAGCCGAGGCGCGGCCTGCGAACACTCACATCACTCTGGCAGTCAAAGCCTGGCGAGCGGCGTCATTCGTGCGCGAGACGACGGGCCGCACGCTGCCAAATCCAAAGACGGAGCCGGGCCCCCGCAAGCGGCGCGGGGCCGTCCAAGGGCAGCGCCGCGACTTCCAAGACGCCTACGCCGGTGCCCACGACGCGCTCTTCCCAGGTTGTGCGCGACGAGCAGCGTCACCACGCTGGTGACCCCGGGCGCCACCGTGGGAAGAGTCATGTGCCTCATTCGCGGGACATAGAAGGCCAGCATGCGCGCCAAGGCGCTGGCGAAAATGGTGCACAGCCGCAAGGCCATGATAAAGCTCCTTCTAATGTGGTTAGAAGTCGGAGCGCGTCACGATCCATGCAGCTTTCGCCGCCACCCATGCCAGCAGAAGCTTTGGCGCGCGCGCAGTTGCTCCTCGACTTTCCTCCTACTGTGAAAAAGCTCGACAAGTGGAGAGCCACCATCCGGAGCCTCGTCAGCGTTGCCAACAAAGATGAGCCGCGACCAGCGGGGCCCTTAGGCTGGCGCTCCATCGAGCCACCGCATGCCAGTGGTGGAAGGACCGGAGGTGCTGCAGCCATGGTGCATTCTCCTCCCCCACGTCAGCTACCGCGGGTGCCGGTCCGTCGTGATGACGCTTGTGATAACATTTCCATTGCGTCGTCTGACCCACGGACCCACCGCAATCAGCGCCAAGTCCTTCGGGAGCGAGCCCATGAAGACGCTCGAACCACCATCGAGCGCCGGCGCGAAGCATGCCACCAGTCAGATAGGTGGGCAGGGCCCACTATGGAGCACCCATCACCGGGGGGCTCTGGCGGCCTACCCTACGAGGTGGGTTGCCAAGCCTTTACCCGTGATCTACGGTAGTTCCAGTGGCCCTCCCACCACACGTTCAAGCCCGACATTAGTGAGAAGTACAATGGCAAGACCCACCCATCGGAGTTCCTCAGCATCTACACGATCGCGACGCAAGCTGCTGGAGCTCGCGACGACAAGGTGCTTGCCAATTACTTCCCGTTGGCACTTAAACCCAATGTCATGTCATGGTTGATGCACTTGCCGGCGGATTCCATTTCTTCTTGGTCGGATTTGTGTCATGAGTTCGTTGGTGCCTTCACTGGAGGCCACCAAGCTCATGGCCAGGCAAGCGATTTGTATATCATCCCCCAGAAGGAAGGTGAAAACCTGCGCAAGTACATACAGAGGTTCGGCCGGGTGCAGTACAACATCCCAGATGTTCATCCCGCCGCCGTGATTAGCGCATTCCATCAGAATGTGCGCAACCGCAAGATGTGTGAAGAGCTAGCGATGAACAAGGTCAAAGATGTGGCCGAACTTTATGTACTGGCCGATAGGTGCACTCGAGCTGAAGAGGGGAGGAAGTACCCCGGTGAGGACGCCGGTGTGGAAACTGACTCCACAGACGAAGACACAGCCGCCCCGACAAAGAAGGGACGGCTGCGCAACAGGAAGCACAAGGGCAGGGCCGTGCTTGCCGTCGAGGGATCCGACGATACCGGCGGTGCCAAGAAGGCTAAGGCAGACGACCCCGGCAAAGAAATTGCCGGGTGCGCCGCTTGCTGGGCCTTGGCGGCCGCCGACAAGCCAGGAGGCTCTGACAAGCAGTACTGCAAGATCCACAGCACCAAGTGCCACGACCTCCAGAACTGCCGGCAAGTTGAGTTGCTCGCTGAGAAGCAAAAAGCTGAGTATGAGAGGCGGGACAAGGAGAACGGTCAGGATGGTACCGAACGATCCGGCAAGAAGCGTGGCGGCGAAGGAGGTCGCCGCGGAAAGGATAACCAGCAAGAGAGGCCCGCCCGGAGCCGCGACAAGAAGTAGGAAGAAGCGGAGAAAGTAGCGCGTCGGTCAGCCATGTATCAGTTCGTCGACGATGTTCTGTACAGAAAAAGACCAAACGGTGTGAAATTGAAGTGCATTCCCCGGGAGGAAGGACTGGATCTATTGGCAGAGATACACGGAGGCATATGTGGCTCCCACATAGGGTCGAGGGCCCTTGCCGGCAAGGCATTCCGGCAAGGTTTCTTCTCGCCCACAGCCCTCCAGGATGCAACGGCACTAGTAACCAGGTGTGAAGCGTGCCAGTTCCATTCAAATAAGCCTCATCAACCAGCTGAAGCTCTCCAAAAAATCCCTCTTTCCTGGCCATTCTTGGTCTGGGGGCTCGACATACTGGGCCCCTTTTCCCGTGCTGTCGGGGGCTTTGAGTACTTGTACATTGCAATCGGCAAGTTCACAAAGTGGCCGGAGGTGGAGGCAGTGAGAAAGGTAATAGCACAATCAGCCGTCAAATTCTTCAAGGGGCTAGTCTGCCGTTTTGGTGTGCCCAATAGGGTCATCACCGACAATGGCACGTAGTTCACGAGCCACGTCTTCATGCAATACATCCAGGACCTCGGCAACAAGGTCTGTTTTGCTTCTGTTGCCCATCCACGAAGCAACGGCCAGGCTGAGAGGGCAAATGCTGAAGTACTGCGAGGCCTCCGGAGAAGGACTTTTGATAGGCTAAATAGGTGCGGACGATGCTGGATTGATGAATTGCCGGCAGTTCTTTGGTCAATCAGAATGACACCAAATCAAACCACCGGCCAGACACCTTTCTCCCTTGTTTACAGGGCAGAAGCAGTTCTCCCCGTGAAACTCACGTACGGGTCACCTCGAGTGCTCGCTTATGATGAGCTTGAGCAAGAGCAGTTGCGGCAAGATGACGCAATGCTCCTTGAGGAAGATCGTCTTCGGGCGGCTGTGCGAGCAGCATGCTACCAGCAAGCCTTGCACCGCTACCATAGCCGCAAGGTTCATGCCCTTAGCTTTGAGGGAGGCCAGCTTGTTCTTCAGCACGTTCAGTCGGCCAAGAATTCCAACAAGTTGACACCAAAGTGGGAAGGCCCTTATCAGGTAATACGAGTCACCAGGCCCGGCGCAGTCCGCGTGGAGACCGAAGATGGTATTCCAGTGAGCAACTCCTAGAACATCGAACATCTTCGCAAGTTTTACCCATAAGGCACGGTTGTCGGGCTCCCCGGCAAACCACCTTTTGTGCAAGCCTTGCCGGCAAGGCATGTAACCATTTGTACAAAGCCAGGTGCAGACCCTGAGCATAAATAAATGAAGCGCTGGCACCCTAAGTTTTAGCATTTATGCTAGGTTGAGTCTCTCTCCGTGTTAGGGTTGATAGTGCTTGGCAGCGACTAACCCTTAGCATGGAGGTCGAGTATGCATCTCTCTGTTCCTTCCTGTCCTTTTTGGTTCGCAAGGTGCATGGACATTTCTGCTGAGCTATTTTGGAAGAAAGAGAACAGGCCGATGCCCGGACCCGACAAGCCAAGGTTGCCGGGGCTGCAGGTCTGAGAATCCAATCATGGCAAGCCAAGGTTGCCGGGGGCTGCGACACATCAGATAAGTCTTTATCCCCCACTCTATGCCTCCGTATGAAAATTGAACGTACGAGACTTCGCTCGCTCTCATACCATCTTGCTCCCTCTGTCCCGTGTCCGAAAACCTTACTTTGGGCCGGAACTTGGTTGTAGTGTGATGGGAAGGGGACGAGCGAAGGGCCTAATCCTACTCGTCCCCTACCTCTGCCAAGGGCGTGAGTCTAGCCAAGCAATAGGGCAGGAAGATGGCAAGGCCTGTTATCGGATGTGGGGTTCCGGCAAACCCTTAAGGTTCGAACACTGGGGTGTGCGCGAAGTCTTTCCCACCTACCGATCTACGCCCTAGATCGCTAAGATCTCGCGGACGAACTCGACGAACTCACAACACAAAGAGACACGAGATTTATACTGGTTCGGGCCACCGTTGTGGTGTAAGACTATACTCCAGATCCAGAAAGCAAAGCTACAGAAAGAGAGATCCAAAGCAAAAGGCCGCGTCCGGCACCTAGTCTAGTCTTCCGGTCTTCAAGTCTTCTCACCATGGCGGAGCTAAGTGCTGCCACTAGGCATGGGAGGGAGCCCCAGGGCCTGAGGCCGGCGCTCCTGAGACTCCAGGGCGTGTACAACCCCCAACTCATTATTACGTGAGAGTGTCACGGGCGGCGAGCTTCACAAGCACTGGGCCTTCTTCACAGGTATCGGCCTTGCTTCATATCGCCAGACGAGGGCCCCGCCTTGCGACACCCTTGACCTCCTTTGAGCCAACCGGTTACCAGGACGACACAAAAGAGGGAAAGGGGACGCCAGCGGTGCCCTCGGCGACCACAGGTCCTCTGCCAGGGGAAGGGTCGTCGAAGCCTCCCGGCAGAGGGCCTACCTCCGGGTGTCCCCTGGCTTCGCGAGCAGTGGGGACGGGCCTGACTCCCGACCCCTCTCCTGCAGCCCCCAACGTGATCCTCCCGCTGGCAGGGAGGCCGCCGAGCTGGGGCCGCCGGCCGTAGTGGTGATTGATGTCTACTACACAACCTTCTTCTTGTAGACGTTGTTGGGCCTCCAAGTGCAGAGGTTTGTAGGACAGTAGAAAATTTCCCTCAAGTGGATGACCTAAGGTTTATCAATCCGTGGGAGGTGTAGGATGAAGATGGTCTCTCTCAAGCAACCCTGCAACCAAATAACAAAGAGTCTCTTGTGTCCCCAACACTCCCAATACAATGGTAAATTGTACAGGTGCACTAGTTTGGCGAAGAGATGGTGATACAAGTGCAATATGGATGGTAGATATAGGTTTTTGTAAACTGAAAATATAAAACCAGCAAGGTAGCAAGCAGTAAAAGTGAGCGTAAATGGTATTGCAAAGCTAGGAAACAAGGCCTAGGGTTCATACTTTCACTAGTGCAAGTTCTCTCAACAATAATAACATAGTTGGATAATATAACTATCCCTCAACATGCAACAAAGAGTCACTTCAAAGTCACTAATAGCAGAGAACAAACGAAGAGATTATGGTAGGGTACGAAACCACCTCAAAGTTATTCTTTCCAATCGATCTGTTGGGCTATTCCTATAAGTATCACAAACAGCCCTAGAGTTCGTACTAGAATAACACCTTAAGACACAAATCAACCAAAACCCTAATGTCACCAAGATACTCCAATGTCACCTCAAGTATCCGTGGGTATGATTATACGATATGCATCACACAATCTCAGATTCATCTATTCAATCCAACACAAAGAACCTCAAAGAGTGCCCAAAGTTTCTACCGGAGAATCACGACGAAAACGTGTGCCAACCCCCATGCATAGGTTCATGGGCAGAACCCCCAAGTTGATCACCAAAACATACATCAAGTGAATCACGTGATATCCCATTGTCACCACAGATACGCACGGCAAGACATACATCAAGTGTTCTCAAATCTTTAAAGACTCAATCCGATAAGATAACTTCAAAGGGAAAACTCAATCCATTACAAGAGAGTAGAGGGGGAGAAGAAACATAAGATCCAACTATAATAGCAAAGCTCGTGATACATCAAGATCGTGCCAAATCAAGAACACGAGAGAGAGATCAAACACATAGCTACTGGTACATACCCTCAGCCCCGAGGGTGAACTACTCCCTCCTCATCATGGAGAGCGCCGGAATGATGAAGATGGCCACCGGTGAGGTTCCCCCTCCCAGGTCTGTGGAACAGGGTCCCGATTGGTTTTTGGTGGCTACAGAGGCCTGCGGCGGTGGAACTCCCGATCTAATCTCCGTTCTGGAAGTTTTAGGATACGTAGGTATATATGGGTGCAGGGAGTACGTCAGTGGAGCTTCGGGGGCCCTACGAGGCAGGGGGCGCGCCCCCCACCCTCGTGGGCACCTCCCTTTGCTCCTGACGTGGGGTCCAAGTCCATCCGGTAGCTTTCCTTCCAAAAATAACTTCTCCAGTTGATTTCGTTCCGTTTCGACTCCGTTTAATATTCCTTTTCTTCGAAAAACTGAAATAGGCAAAAAAACAGCAAATCTGGGATGGGCCTCCGGTTTATAGGTTAGTCCCAAAAATAATATAAAAGTGGATAATAAAGCACAATATTGCCCAAAACAGTAGATAACATAGCATGGAGCAATCAGAAATTATAGATACGTTGGAGACGTATCAATGATCTGTTCCTCCTGCGACTCATGGTTAGTGTAAGCTTGCTCCTGAGGGATTAGGGGTACCCTGTAGTGGTCGTTGCACATGCAGTCGTGGTGGTTCCCCGGCTGCTCCTGGAAGGCTTCGACTCCTAGCGCCCCTTCTTCTCAATCTTCTCCAACGAACGAGCCGGGGTCGTCCTTCGGTGTGTACTCCTGGTCCGTCATGCGGGGCACGTAGGCTTCCGGGGTTGTTACCCCGAACACCTCGCCGTAGTGCCCCACACTCCATGTTGCCCGGCCCAGCGTGGCATCCTGAGGATAGTAGCGTGGCATCTCGCCGGGACCATGGGGGGCAACGCTTGTGTCCATGCTTGTTGCGGGCGGTATGGGGGCGACGGAGCCTCCGGCGCCGCCGGCCGCGCTGGTGTTGACGAAGCCCCCATGCACGCCCGTCAGCGCGTGGTTACGATGAGGCCTGCCATGAGTCCCCGTAACAGCCTGAGAAGGGAGTCGATAGCAGAAAGGCGGTGCTCCCGAGGCCGTGGCGTCCAGCAGCTCAGCAACGCGTTCCAGCAGCACGTCCCATCTGCTCTCCATCAGCCGGCACCGCAGTAGCTCCCTTGCCACGGTGAGTGTTGCCCGCATATTTGCCTGCTCTCGCCGCGAGTGAGGCGCCGTTGCCGCGGCATGGCTTGCTGCCCTTGCAGCGGCTCGTTCCTGCCGTGGAGTGGGGGTGGACGACGCCTGGCCGCGCCGCCTGCGCCCCGCAGCATTGGATGACTCCCGCGCCGCCTGGAGCGTGGGGTCGATGTCTTCGTGAGCGGGCGTCGCCGCCCGAGCCGGCCAAGCTGCCCAGCAGTCGGAGTCAGATCTTGGGTCGCTGGACATCTTGACCGTGGAGTATCGGCAAGTCGATCGCCAAGGAAGAAGCTCCGACGCACCCCTACCTGGCGCGCCAAATGTCAGATGTGGGGTTTCGGCAAACCCTTAAGGTTCGAACACTGGGGTGCGCGCGAAGTCTTTCCCTCCTACCGATCTACACCCTACCTCGCTAAGATCTCGCGGACGAACTCGATGAACTCACAACACAAAGAGACACGAGATTTATACAGGTTCGGGACACCGTTGTGGTGTAAGACCCTACTCCAGTGTGGTGGTGGTGGATTGCCTCTCGAGCTGATGAAGAATAGTACAAAGAGAAGAACAACCTCCTGAGGTTGAGGTGTTCTTGTGGCTAGGGTAGGCTCTCGATCAGATTGGATCAAGCTCAAATGAGATGCCTCCAGCCCAGATCAGATGCCCCTACTGTGGTGGCTAGCTCTACTTATATAGGCCCTGGTCCTCTCCCCAAAAATTGAGCGGGAAGGGAGCCAACAACGGCATGCGAATTTGAAGGGGGGCAGCTAGTACAAGCTATCCTGACAAAAGTGGTCTTCGGCTGCAAAAGCTCTGGTGGTGACGCCGTCTTGGGCTCCACGATAACCTCCGTCTCGCCATCCTTCTGGCCTTGGTCTCGTTGCACCAATATGGCAACCTTTTCCTGATGCCTCGGTACTCTTCACCTGCGCTGGCCTCCTTAGCACCAAAGAGGAAACAAGGACACTGCACGCGCTGGCATCGGCCTAGCGCCGGTCGTCATGGCTCACGTCACGAGAGCCTCATGAGGTTTGCCCCACCTTGATATCTCCGCTCCTCGCGAGCCTGCCTGACTAGGCCACTCCTGAGGAGGTCTTGCATCGTCCGCCTCACGAGGCTTGGCCCCTCGTGAGGGGCTTGGATGCCTTGTCGATGAAGATGGGCCGTATGACCTACTGGCTTAGCCACGCCGTGGGCCGCAGGCAGGCAAGTCTGGGGACCCCCGTTCCTAGAACGCCGACACCTATTGCCGGGGTACAGTGTTTATCTTAAGATAACGAGGACTCGCTCCTTGGTGTGGCCCTCACTCACGCGCAAACAAAACCCTGCAAACACCCTTCTCCTCATTAATACGTTGCTAACAAGTACAATTCATACGGGATGCATACATGAGCAAGGGGGTTACGAGATTTAAATTCTACTAAGGCCCATAGGCTTACAAACTAAAAAAGATAAGTGCCCCGTGATTCCCGTTCCTGCCCTTTTCCTCCCAGGTGCGGCAGGTGAAGGCAAAAAGGGGGCGACGGGGAACGCGCCGATGGAGAGCTTGACGAGGAAGGCCTTCGGCAGGGCGCGTGGCCAAGGGAGGGGTGACGCGGTCAGTCAGAGTCCCCCCGCTCGACGCCCTTGTCGTCGATGTCGTTGTCCTCCTCGTCACTCCCGCTTGAGGAGGAGTCTTCGTCATCGGAGGAGCTCTCCACGCAACACATTAGGCGAGTTCCAAAGTCCCCAAAGATGTTGATGGAGAGCAGGCAGTTCTCCATTAATTTGAAATAGAGAACGAGCCCCTCCGTCAGGCTGTGGATACGAGCGAAGGTCTTCCATCCGCGATGAAGATACATGACGTGAGGGGCGGGAAAGTCGACATCAACCTGCGTGTCGCCATTCCCACAGCCCCTCATGTGCAACCTCAGAGTCTGTGGCGGATCGAGCTCCATCTCCCGAGCGAATGGAGCAAGGAGACGAAGACGACGGCGCACTGGCTGGAGCAGCCTAATGAAGAACTCGCGAGGCTGGTCCCCGACGTGGCCCTCCATTGGGGGAGGGACCGCCGGCGGAGGCGAGGCCGGTGCGCCGCCCCTTCCTCCTCTTCCCGGAGCGCCGCGGCGAACTCGGCCTCGCCCCTTCCCCTTCCTCTCATGGCCGGCTCCACCTCCATGAGCTCTTGCGAAGGAGGGATGCACTATCGAGCGAAGACCCTTGTCGCCACCGTTGAAGCACTGGCGTGCCCTCTCGCCATAGCAGAAGAAAGAAAGGAGCCAAGGTGGAAGGAGGCGGATGATGAAAGATTGAGGGGTGCCATCCCCCTTCCCCTTCTTATACAGGGGCGGGGTCGGGGCTCGGCCGCCCCACTCAACCAATCAGGCCATCAGGAGCGCAGGGAATCGAGACCGACCCGCTGCTCCAATCAGCGGCAACCCGGTTTCCGCCTCGTCATTTAAGGCCCATGCCCCCCGCACCCGCCGCCTACCATCTTCGAGGCATGGGGGACACATGGCGAGCAAACAGGAATCAAGGGGACAAGTGAGGCGACCGTTTTCCACCCCGTGATCGCAGGGCACGGCCGCCTCGAAGGCCACGACCCGAGTCCACTCAGTAAGTGAGCCGCGCCCCTGCATTTTCCACTTTTTATGGGGAAGGCGCGGGCCACATCTTTAACATTTACTGCGACGTGACGCATGAGGGCGGGAACCGCCCCACGCGTGACCCCCACGTCACGCACGACCCCCACGTCACGCATTCAATGCGGGTCGTGGGGAAGCGTGACAGGGGAGGGAATTACCGCAGTAAAACTCTGGCCCGCCTGCCCGCATACCCTTTTGGGCCTAGCCCAACAACGCGTTGCGCTTATGTGTGACCCAGGCCCGGGGGCTCCTGTCAGTGTACAAAAGTAGGGGCCCTTTTTGTATCCCTTTACTTGTGCACGGGCAGTCAGAGCCGCATCCGCGACCACACTAAGTAGGGCAGAGGAGGGAAACCGAAAGGCACAAGATGGGCCAAGCAACGCCAAGACCAGAGACATAAAGATCAAGAGGGCGAGGTGGACTCCCCCAATGAGACCCTTGCGAGGGTGGCCTCCGCAGCCCTGGCAAGAGCCTTTCCGGGGCAACTTGCCCAACGCTAGCAGAGCGCGCCACCCTTGAGCCCAAGGATTCCAACACCATCAACCACATTGGAACCAAGGCTCGGGAAGCACCTCCATGGTAGCATGCGGATCTTTGTGAAGATCATAAGCACACAAGATCATATGAGGACCAGAAGAAGACGATCCTCGGCAAGATCCTTGCCGAGGAAATCCATGAGACCCCCATCAATATCCTTGCCAGGGACGACCGCGATGCCACAGCAAGACCCTTGTCGGGGCCCTGGCAAGACCCTTTCCTAGGACACCTGCGAGGCCACAGCCAGACCCGCATCTGCCAAGACTCCACCGCCGTTCCCATATAGCTGCCAGCCCAACCAGCTGGGCAGGCACCTGCGTGGCAACATGTGGCCTCCAGGCCAACTCAGCAAGCACTTACGTGGTGGCATGCAGATCTTCGTGAAGACCCTACCACCACGCCATCTCAGCAGCCTGCCAACCTACGTGGCGCTGCATGCCTCGTTGGCCTGGACGCGTGTTGGAGCAAGGCGGAGCAGCGACGGACGGGACAGGCCTCGTTGCCATCCCCAGTAAAGCAACGGGACACCTAAGAAGTGCATTTAATGCACCTTGTCCCGTAATGGCAGGCGATAAGCTTGTACACTGTATACCTTTTCACCTCCTGTGTGCCACTGTGGCTACCCCTTTTGACTATAAAAGGAAGCCTGAGGCGTACTGGAGAAGGATTCGGGTCTTTTGGACTACGCACGCACCACAACTAGTTCGAGAGCTCAAGAACACTCAAATATACACCAAAGCAGGACTACGGTATTACGCATCCTTGTTGCCCGAACCTGGGTAAACGACCTTTGTGCTGGCTCCTAGACCCACTCTTTGCACAACCCCGCACCTGCCAACCGCAAAAGGGATCCCAGTGATCCCATAGGTATTGTTTCCACCGACAACGCCGGTCCTCATCAACAAGGCATTGGTCTGCTCCTGCTGCTCCGCACTTCCGACGATCTTCACCCTCAGCAGGTCGCACTCGGTCCGGAGCTTCGCATTGCTCTCATTTAGTTGCCGGATAATGCAGGTAGACTGTTCAAACGAGGCTTTCAGGTCATCCTGCAACCTCCCCCAGCTGGAGATCTGATCCATCTGCCTAAGGACGAGGGCACGCATGCACCTGTAAGACTCCTTGTTCACAAGACGAGACATTTTCCTGTGCCGCAGCGCGGAGGATATCTCGCTGCATTCGCAGACGGTGGGAAATCTCTTCGCTCAAGCGGCGCGTGTCGGTGTCAAAACCGGCGGATCTCGGGTAGGGGTCCCAAATCGTGCCTAAGGCGGATGGTAACAGGAGGTGGGGATGATGTTTACCTGTGTTCAGGCCCTCTCGATGGAGGTAATACCCTACTTCCTGCTTGATTGATCTTGATGATATGAGTATTACAAGAGTTGATTTACCACGAGATCGTAGAGGCTAAACCCTAGAAGCTAGCCTATGGCATGATTGTTGTTGTCCTACGGACTAAACCCTCCGGTTTATATAGACACTGGAGGGGGCTAGGGTTACACAGAGTTGGTTACAAGGGAGGAGATCTACATATCCGTATTGCCAAGCTTGCCTTCCATGCCAAAGAGAGTCCCACCCGGACACGGGACGAAGTCTTCAATCTGGTATCTTCATAGTCCAACAGTCCGGCCGAAGGATATAGTCCGGCTGTCCGAGGAACCCCTAATCCAGGACTCCCTCGGTAGCCCCTGAACCACGCTTCAATGACGACGAGTCCGGCGCGCAGATTGTCTTCGGCATTGCAAGGCGGGTTCCTCCTCTGAATATTCCATAGAAGATTTTGAACACATGCATAGTGTTCGGCTCTTCAAAACAAATTCCACATACCATCGTAGAGAGAATAATGTGTCCACAAATCTAATCTGCTGACAGCTTTTCATAACGTGACGTACTGCCGTGGTGTGGTCATGACGAACCGTTTTTCTGAGCCCGCCACTGCACGTGTTGCGAGGCGGTTTTATAGGCACATCCTGTCAAAGAAGAGATCGTGTCCCCTTATCACGGGATTCTCATCAATACGGGCGTGGGTAACTCAACCGCGCCATCAATTACGGCGCTTAGGGGATAAGCAGTTTTACCAGGCAAGTGGGGAGGCGCAGAATACCTGCTGCCTTTATAAGGGGATAAGAACGCCCATTCGCACCCACGCCTTCTTCTTCCCGATCCATTCCCCTCCGCCCGAACTCCTACGCCCAAGCATTCATCTCTTCTGCCCACAAAGGCCTTCCGAAAATGTCCGGTTCTGGAGCAGGAGGCAAATGGATGGCCTCTGCCGTCCGGGAGAAGGATATCAAAAAGCTCCGGGAGGCCGGGTATCTGGCCAAGAAAATCAGCCACCGTCTCCCGACGGCGGGACAGATCGTCCCTACTCCGGAACCCCACGAGAGGGTTGTATTCTCCCTCACTTTGTCCGCGGGCTAGAGTTTCCCCTCCACCCGTTCGTTTGCGGCATCATGTATTACTATGGGATCGATCTTCACGATTTGTCCCCCAACTCCTTCCTCAACATCTCGACATTCATTGTCGTGTGCGAGGCTTTTCTCTGCATCTCACCACACTTCGGCTTATGGCTGAAGATCTTTAATGTGAAGCCCAAGGTAGTGGGCGGCGAAAAGCACAGCTAGTGTGGGGGCGCTATGGTGAGCAAGATGCCCAATGTCATATGGCCAACAGCACCTTTAATGATTCTCACAAGGAGTGGCAACAAGAGTGGTTTTACATCATCGAGCCGCGTGGCATGGAATGGGCCACTACTCCTCGAAGTTTCACCCGTGCCCCTCGCGCTTACATCCTAGGTCAAGAAGGGCCTGAATCGGGTCCTCGCCCCGATTTAACCGCCGGTGCTCCAAACGCGTGTTAAAGATATGGGAGACAAGAACATTGAACTTGTCAATGTAGTCCAGGTGCTATTAGTTCGCCGGATCCTGCCTTGTCAACACCGGACTTGCAATCTATGGGAATTCGATCCGGCCAGGCACCAAACCATACGAGAGCTTTTTGGCTCCTCTCACAAGGACATCTGGAAGGTGCTTTTTAAGTCCAGCAAATAATGGCCCGAATCGGCTGAGGACCGCGGGTACCAACTGTCCCGCCTTGCAAGTTCGATAAGTCATCATACTTTTTATCCGCATAACCCAAAGGAAGCGCTTAATGTGTTTTCTACAACTCTCCCCGGGCTGGACGAAGAAGGCGGAGCGGATCCATTGTCCGGCCCCGCTGCCCGAAGAACCGGTCGTCCCACTTCTGACAAAGATGTTGGTCCCGGCGCCTTACAAGGTGCCGAAGAAGACGGTCGAGAAGGAGGCCAAAAAGACCTAGGGAGGTCTTCGTCGCCACGGCACTTCAGACGCAATATCCGAAGGCTCTGATGCCCATTCTGCCTCCGAAGATGAGGAGGAGGAGGAAGATGAATCCCCTATGGGAGGAAGAAAGAAGAGGACGGCCTCCGTACACTTGGAGGCCAAGCCACCCAAAAGGGGAAAGGCTCCTCTTCCGGAGCAGTCCTCATCGCCGCCGCCGAGAAGCGCCCAAGGCGGGGATCCTGAGGCCCAGCCCCGTGAACTCACAAGATATAAAATCTGAGTATGTTTATGCGGCCCTGCACTCGTCATGGCATAGTATTTTAACTCGAGCCATATTTTTTGTAGTCCGCGAGGTCCTGATACCAAACAATCCTCATCGAGGATTCACCGAGCTCGGATGCTATGGAGAGCGGATGCCCCAAAGGCCCCTTCCTCCGAACAGGTGGATAACACCGAGGCTTCATCCCAGAAGGACCCTCGCCAAGGAGGAGAGGGGAAGACCGTGAAGGCGGTGCTGGAGGTCAAACTTCAGGGCCGGACACATGGGGAGAAAATTCCCATGGAGCTGACGAAGGACCATCTCGAATTGCCCCACCGGATACAGCCCGAGACCAATACGGCTCCAGAATCAGGCAGGCAGCCTCTCTCAGCTGGAGGGGACATGTCTGTTCCACCGGCAACCTCTGGTTTGCTTTGTCGGTGGCACTGAAGAGCGCCTCCATCGTCAATGAACACCGTGCCCTTATGGGTGCGGTGATTGAGAAGATTCAGTCTGCTGAGAGTGGACTGAATGGAGCTCAGACGGCCTTATAAAAGGTTTTGAGGTATGTTTTATGAGGTTTCAAGAGTGTCATGGTATGGATAGTAGCCCCTGATACACTATTCGGTGAAAGAAAGAACCGGACAGAGGATCAAATTTATGTTCGCAGGAAGACTCATTGAATGACATCTATTTCTTCTATTATAAGCAAAGGCTCAGAAGCGGTTGCCGCCTCTCATACTCATGGAGATCTCGGGGACTGAATCAAAACCGAGCGGGCCAAAGAAGAACTTGGCCAATTGAAAATGCAGTTGGGAGATAAACAAGGTATGCACAAGTCTTGTTCGCGTTTATTGCGAATGAATTGCAGTATGATGAAATAAGCTTCATGATTTGTGCTAGGGATGGTGACCGAAGTCGAGGCTCTTAAAAAGGCTGTGGTCGAGCCCGAGAAAAAGGGAGCCACAGAGCAGGCTCTTCGCGAGAAGCACGAGTCCAGGGTTATTAAAGCTGAGTAGGAGCTGCAAGAGGCCGTGAGGAAATGCGAGACCTTGGAGCAGAGTTTAACGGAGAAAGAATCTAAACTCTCCAAGGCGCATCAGTCCACGAGCGATGCCCCAGGGGAAAACCAAAGCGCCCTGCAGGGGATCCAAGAGGCGAGAAAGATCGCGGCGGGTAAAGCTTTTTCCATGTAAATCAAGTATTTGAGGGGGAAATTATGTTTCTAATTTTGAATTCGGATTTCTCAGGGGTGTTTGCCGAGCTGCCCCGCAGCATATCAGATGCCGCCCAATTCTACCAAGCCGAAGAAGAGAACACTGTGGATAAGCTCTTCTGGTCGCAGTATTTGGCACCGAATTATCCGATGCCCTTTGTCGGTCAACTGAAACAGCTGGTCGAGCTGCATAAGGCGGCGGAACTGTCCATGAAGGATATGATGATCCGACTATGGCCAACCGAGCCAATTTGAAGCAGTTACTTCGGGCTCATGAAGCGGCTTGTGAGTGCCTGCCCTCGACTTGCTGTCATCAAGCGGTCAGTCTGTATAGAAGGTGCGCGAATGGCCTTCACCCGCGCAAAGGTGCACTGGGGGAAGATGGATGCAGAAAAGCTGATGACCGAAGGACCGCGAGAGGGGAAGGAGCACCGCAAGCCCGAATTATATTACGAGAGTGTCCGGAAAGGATCCTACCTTGCAGCGGAGCTATGTACCAAGGACATTATATTTCCATGAATGCAAATCATGTTGTCCTTTGTAATGTTTGAACAAGGTCATTTATATTAATTATTGCTTGTTATATAAAAGTTTATCCTCCTGCGCGGCCGTTTTATATATTGATCCTGAGAGTTGGCTACCGTCGCTTCGCCTCACGAAGAAGTATCGGGGTGTTCGGGATAAACCTGATCACTCTTTATCCCAGTTTTGGGTCCTTCAAAGGAGGTGTTCAGCACAACGAACTAGGCAATCGGACTATAAGGCTTTATCACTCTCACTTAGCCATAGGAGCTTTAGAAAGGTAGGCGCAGCCTCTGGTGTTCGGAGGACCGCACGGGGGGCTCTATAAGCACCTGATCGGAAGAAAAACCGATCCATCGTGACGCTGCATTGGTTATGGCATTATGCGGAGAAATCCTTAAAGATTTTGTAACCTCTCAACAGTCGACCAGCTCTCGCCAGATCATGACAATCAGTTTTCGCTTTCATCGAGGTGCTCGTCCGTAAGAACCGGACACAATCGCAGAGTTCTCCCATTGCTACCTTAGCCGATATATGTAAGGTACCAAAACATGGGAGTCGGGCAAACCCAACTATTGACCCAAGACATGATTCGGAGCTAATGCATATAATGTTATAGGTTCGGGGTGTCGATCTTCCGTGAAGTTGTTCGGACTTTATTGTCATGTTATGGGTGAAACGAAGCCCCTGGCATATTTTAAGGCATATCGCTGTGTACGGATGCCACTTGACAAAAGAATTTCAATAAGAAATAACAGCAGGTAAGCGTCATATAAATCCACATGTTGTACTTGAATAGTACGTCTATGCGTATGAGTACAGGTAATGTGATAAAAAAAGAAATATGACTACGGAACCTGCTGAGACCAGGGGGGAAGAAGCTGAGTGCGGATCCGGAATATAGCTGGATGGTCATATGGGAATGTCTAAGGATTCCCTTTGATTCTGCTGCCTCCGCCTCGCCCATCCTGGTCGGCGCAAAGGTGAACCTGCGAAGGAAATGCAAAAAATGTTTGCGTGCCGGAGAGCGGTTGAGCCACCGAGTGCGGCCTGTCCTGGCCTTCACCGGAGCATTTAATCAAGCTCTGGACGAGTCGGGCTATCCTTCCGGGAAGTAGTTCGGAGTCCCTTGACGGTGTCCGGGAGCCTGGGCGTCGACTCGAGGTTCGGCTGCAAGGTGCTGCTCGTTGCTTCTGCTGTTAAGGCGGTGGTGTACTTGTTGGTGCCGAGGGAAGGTTCGGCCTTGCCATTAAGCGTGATGATGCCGCGTGGACCGGGCATCTTGAGCTTACGGTAGGCATAATGTGGCGCCGCGTTGAATCGAGCGAACGCGGTTCGTCCGAGCAGTGCCTGATAATCACTTGAAAGGGACGATTTCGAAGATTTACTCTTCATTATGGTAATTTTCTGGTGATCCGAAGACTACCTCAAGGGCAATGGAGCCTGTACAGCTGGCTTTCATACCTAGTATAATGCCTCTGAAAGTGGCTTTAGTGGGTTTGATCGCCGAATGATCGATGCCCATCTTGCGCACTGTGTCCTGGTAATGCAGGTTTAGACTGCTGCCTCCGTCCATAAGGACTCATGTGAGGTGGAACCCGTCAATTATTGGGTCGAGAACTAGTGCGGTTGGATTGCCCTAATTGGCGTTAATTGGACGATCCGTGCGGTTGAAAGTGATCGGCCCTAGTTTATATTGTGGGACGACTAGTTCCGTTAAGTCGGCATCCCTAAGGGTGCGGATCCGGTCCGAGTTGGGAATTTGAGTGGTGTTTACCACATTCACCGATTGAATATGCGGAGGAAATTTCTTTTGCCCTCCTGTGTTCGGTGATCTGGGCTCTTCGCTGCCATCATCGCTTTGAGACCCCCTTCTCCGTTTTTGGCGCCTGCCTTGCCGGCTTGTTTGAAGACCCAGCATTCTCTGTTGGTATGGGTGGCTGGCATTCCTGGGGTGCCATGAATTTGGCATTGGCGATCGAGTATGCGGTCCAAACTGGATGGACCCGAATTGTTATTTTTGAGTGGCCCTTTCCGCTGACCGGTCTTTGAGCCCCTAAATCAGGCAGTAACTGTCGTCTCTTCGGCGTTTTCACCATACTTGCGGCGCTTGTGTTTGTTGCATCGTGGTTTGTCGTCGCTATCCCTGGCCTCTGATGTGCCAGGTTTGCTTGCTGTATTGTTACTATGAGCCAACCAGCTATCTTCGCCCACGCAAAAGCGGGTCATAAATGTTGAGAGGGCTGCCATGGATTTTGGCTTCTCTTGGCCGAGGTGCCGGGCGAGCCATTCGTCACGGATGTTATGCTTAAATGCCGCTAAGGCCTCTGCATCCGGACAGTCGACAATTTGGTTCTTCTTAGTTAGGAACCGGGTCTAGAATTTCCTGGCCGATTCCCCTGGTTGCTGAGTTATATGGCTCAAGTCATCAGCATCCGGTGGTCGCACATAAGTGCCCTGGAAGTTGTCAAGGAATGCATCTTCCAAATCCTCCCAACTGCCAATGGAGTTTGCTGGCAAGCTATTCAGCCAATGCCGAGCTGGTCCTTTGAGTTTTAGTGGGAGGTACTTGATGGCATGTAGATCATCACCGCGAGCCATGTGGATGTGGAGGAGGAAATCCTCGATCCATACCGCGTGGTCTGTTGTACCATCATATGATTCAATGTTTACGGTTTTAAAACCCTCTGGGAATTTGTGATCCATTACTTCATCAGTGAAGCATAGGGGGTATGCGGCGCCTCTGTGCCGGGCTATATCATGACGCAGTTCATACAATGTCTGTTGTATTCGGCCCGGCCAGATTTTCTTTTAGTATATCCGGCGTGACGGTCATCGTCCCGCGTTGGGGCGCGCCCCCATGATCCATAGATCGATCTTCCATGTCCTGCTTTGTTTTCCAATACGTCTCGCAGGTCCCGCGCGTTGCCCCGGGCCTTGGTATTTTTGTTTGAATGGCGGCGGGGTGCGGGCTGGACTTCGGGCTCGTATGCCCCTCTGTCTCGGCCACGAGGTGGCCGATCAGACGCATCATACGCTGGAGATGTAGGTTTCAATGCTTCCTCCTTGAGTTGGGGTAGCAACCTATGCTTTGGGTAATTCTTGGTTGGGCGCTCGAGTTCGTATTCCTCGGCCGCCAGGACTTCAGTCCATCTATCCGCTAGCAAATCTTGATCAGCTCGAAGCTGTTGTTGCTTTTTCTTCAGGCTATTTGTTGTGGCTATAAGTCGGCGCTTGAAGCGCCCTGCTCGGCAGGATCCTCGTGCATGATAAATTCTTCGTCTCCGAGGCTCACTTGCCATCTTCAAGAGAGGCATGTAATTGTCATCCTTGATTCTCCGCTTGCTGCCTGCTCGAGGGCTAGCTTGTTCATCCTCCCGCCGAGATCCGGCGGAGGGATTGTCGCCGCCTTGGCACTATCCGGAGCGTTATCGTCTCTTGGGCCGGTATCGCTGCTATGGCGGGACTTAGAGTGGTGCCGCTGACGTCGGTGCTTGGATTGCTTCTTGGAGGGATTATCCTCCGTTGTCTTATCGTCATCGCCTTCTTTGGGGGTGTCCAACATGTATATATCATAGGATGAGGTGGCAGTCTAGCGCCCTGTGGGCGGTGGTTCCTGTTCGTCTCCTGCATCGTCGTCCATACCGTCGATGTCTTCGGAGCCGAAATCGAGCATGTCGGTTAGATCGTCGACAGTGGCTACTAAGTGGGTGGTGGGTGGAGAGCGAATTTCTTCGTCATCTGCATCCCATTCTAGCCAGACATAGTTCAGCCAAGGTTCTCCTGACAAGGAGAGAGACCTTAATGAATTTAGCACATCGCCAAAAGGCGAGTGCTGAAAGATATCCGCAGAGGTAAACTCCATGATCGGCGCCCAATCAGATTTGATAGGCATGGACGCAGGCAGTTCGGGGCCTGTGGCCGGGGATGAATCCGAGGATCCTGCGACACAGGTCTCATAGGAGGTGAAGTCAGTATTCGGCTCTATCGCCACTGAGTGTGTGGCCTCTGGGGCGGGGTCCATCCACCCGTCCTCGGATGGCGTAGTCGACTCTGGATCTAGGGCCGGAGTAGGCACAGGTGTGATCTCCCGAACACCGTCCGGCGGCAAAGCTAAGTCGTGTTTGTCGTGGATTGGCGGGCGACTCGACATGTGCTCGAATCCGTCGAAGATCAAGTCTCTGCGGATATCGGCAGTATAGTTCAAGTTTCCAAACCTGACATGATGGCCAGGGGCGTAGCTCTCGATCTGCTCTAGGTGGCCAAGCGAGTTGGCCCGCGATGCGAAGCTGCCGAACACGAAGATCTGTCCAGGGAGGAAACCTCACCCTGGATCGCATCGTTGCCGATGATCAAAGGGGCCGTCAAACCTTGTGGTGACGGCAGAGTGGAACTCTCAATTAAAGCACCAATGTCGGTGTCAAAACCGGCGGATCTCGAGTAGGGGGTCCCAAACTGTGCGTCTAAGGCTGATGGTAACAGGAGGCGGGGGACACGATGTTTACCCAGGTTCGGGCCCTCTCGATGGAGGTAATACTCTACTTCCAGCTTGACTGATCTTGATGATATGAGTATTGCAAGTGTTGATCTACCACGAGATCGTAGAGGCTAAACCCTAGAAGCTAGCCTATGGTATGATTGTTGTTGTCCTACGGACTAAACCCTATGGTTTATATAGACACCGGAGGGGGCTACGGTTACACAGAGTCGGTTACAAGGGAGGAGATCTACATATCCGTATTGCCAAGCTTGCCTTCCACGCCAAGGAGAGTCCCACCCGGACACGGGACGAAGTCTTCAATCGGGTATCTTCATAGTCCAACAGTCCGGCCAAAGGATATAGTCCGGCTGTCCAGGGACCCCCTAATCCAGGACTCCCTCGGCGCGGTCAGACCAATCTGCTGCATCGACGGCGCGGCGGGACCTCTGTGCTGCTTTGGCAGCGTGGCAGGACCTCCCTGCTGCTACGGCCGCGCGGTGGGACATGTTGGCTACTTTCGCGGCGAGGCGGGACATCTCTCGTGCTTTCGCTTCCAGGCTCGCCTCTCCTATTGGCAATCTCTCGATCCAGAACTCACGCTGGCCATGGCAGACGCAAGGGAATGATGATGAATAACTTGTTTGTTCTTATGGATGAGGATTTGTGGAGGAACGTGCAGTCATCTTGGAGTAGTAGTATTTATAACCAAGTAGTTATACGCTCCTTAGTGGGAAACCGTTTAGGTTTTGATCGGTGTGAACAGGTTTGCAATTTGGAATGTGACGGGACGCATGCTCAAAATTTAATGACATTTATAAGTGTGGCACTATTCCCGGAAGGCGTAACGTGGGCATGCACATACGCCTCCTCGGCCGTGTACGTGGCGTTTGCACCATAGGATGCACCGCAATAGGCAATGTCAGCACACGTCTTATTCCAACAACCGTGCGTGCTCATTATTACCATCGTGCACGCTTCTTTTAATTAGAATGTGTGTGCCCGTCTAGCACACACACATTGATCTATCTAACTGTTTCAGTTTGATGTTGTTAATCGCAAACAGTTCATCCATGTGAAGTGTATGCCATCAATCGCAGACACTTTGATCTGGCTGACACGTTTATGTTCTGTTGCCTAATCGCAAATAGTTAATCCTTCTGAAGCGTATGCCCTCAATCTCACACACCTTGATCTGGCTGACCGTTTCTTTTCTGTTGCCTAATCACAAACAGTTCATCCGAGTGAACCATATGTTGTATATCGCACACGCCTTCATCAGGCTTCCCGTTTCTTTTGTTCCGCCTCATCGCACACAGTTCATTGGACTGAACCGTATGCCCTGAATCGCACACGCAACTAATATCTGAACCATGTTTGATGGCTCTGCCATCGCAAACCTTTTGCACCTTTTTTGACGGTTCTTTTACACCACTGTTTGCGATTATTGCATCGCACATAGTTTCGTCGAAGAGTCTCTGATCGTAGTGTCGGGTTAGCAGCATCCTGCAGTAGTGAATGAGTTAGTTACAGGATGATGCATTACGGAACGAGTAAAGAGACTTGCCGGTAACGAGATTGAACTAGGTATGAAGATACCAACGATCGAATCTCGGGCAAGTAACATACTGATGACAAAGGGAATAAGGTATGTTGTCATTACGGTCCGACCAATAAAGATCTTCGTAGAATATGTAGGAACCAATACGAGCATCCAGGTTCCATTGTTGGTTATTGACCGAAGAGGTGTCTCGGTCATGTCTACATAGTTCTCAAACCCGTAGGGTCCGCACGCTTAACGTTCGATGACGATTTTGTATTATATGAGTTATGTGATTTGGTGACCGAATGTTGTTCGGAGTCCCGGATGAGATCACGAACATGACGAGGAGTCTCGAAATGGTCGAGAGGTAAAGATTCATATATTGGACGATGATATTCGGACATCGGAATGGTTCCGGAGTGATTCAGGTATTTTTTGGAGTACCGGGAGGTTACCGGACCCCCGGGAAGTAATGGGCCTTATTGGGCCATAAGGGAGAAGAGGAGGTAGGCCAAGGGGAACTGGCGCGCACCCCCCCCCCATGGAGTCCGAATTGGACTAGGGGAGGGGGCGGCGCCCCCCTTGCCCTTTCCTACTCCCTCTCCCTTTCCCTCTTTCCTACTCCGGAAAGGAAAGGGGTATCCTAGTAGGACTTGGGAGTCCTAGTAGGACTCCCCACCATGGCGCGCCCCTTAAGCCGGCGGCCTCCTCCTCCCCTCCTTTATATACGGGGGCAGGGGGCACCCCAAAGCACAACAGACAATCTCTTAGCCGTGTGCGATGCCCCCCTCCATAGTTTAACACCTCGGACATATAGTCGTAGTGCTTAGGCGAAGCCCTGCGCTGGTAACTTCATCATCGCCATCGCCACGCCATCGTGCTGACGAAACTCTCCCTCGACCCTCTACTGGATCCAGAGCTCGAGAGACGTCATCGTGCTGAACATGTGCTGAACACGGAGGTGTCGTACGTTCGGTACTTGGATCGGTTGGATCGTGAAGACGTTCGACTACATCAACCGCGTTACTAAACGCTTCCGCTTTCGGTCTACGAGGGTATGTGGACACACTCTCCCCCTCTCGTTGCCCCCTCTCGTTGCTATGCATCTCCTAGATAGATCTTGCTTGATCGTAGGAATTTTGTTTAATTACTACATTCCCCAACAAATTTTTCACCGAAAATTTGTCCAAAATCCATCGACGCGACTCGCTGGCGGCAAGGATGTGACAGTCTGTGCAAAGAGAGCCTTGGCTCAGTGGTTGGGCATGCGGTTGTGCAGCCTGACGACCTGAGTTCCATTCCTAGAATTGACAGGTGATGCACATGGGTTTTCCCCCATTTATTGAGGATCAAGTTTGGTGTGTGGTGGAACCACCCATCAAAAAATATCTTGATACTCATTTAAAAAAGTTTGAGGTCCATGTTTATCTTGGTACTCATACTAAAATGGTTGTATGCATCCTAGTTGATGCCGAGTCCGGGAAGTGAAATCCCCCCCCCCCCATTTTAAGCAAAGAGAGCCTCGGCTCAGTGGTTGGGCATGCAGTTGTGCAGCCTAACGACCCCAGTTCAATTCCTAGAATTGACAAGTGATGAACAAGGGTTTTCCCCCATTATTGAGGATCAAGTTTGGTGTGTGGTGGAACCACTCATCAAAAAATATCTTGATACTCATTTAAATAAATTTTGAGGACCATGTTTATCTTGGTACTCATACTAAAATGGTCGTATGCATCCGTAGTTGGTGCAGAGGCCGGGTGTAACGCCCCGAGTCCGATGCGCCAGGTGTCTACCAGTTATTCGCTGTCATTGCCATGTCATTTGCTTGCGTGTTGCACTTTTCCATGTCATCATGTGCATTGTATCCTCATGTTGTTCGTCTCTTGCATCCGGTCACTTTCGTCGTTGTCCGTTTCGACATCCGACACTCTCACATGCACCCGTTTCACCTCTCAGATCTTGTTTCGTGAGCAGGAGAACAACGTTCTTGGAATGGGCCGATATTTGTCGAGTGGTCTTGGTATATCACTGGTAGACCGCCTGTCAAATTTTCGTTCCATTTGGAGGTCGTTTGATGCCCCAACGGTTAACTGCGTTGGCCGAACCCCCCTCTCTCTTTGCAGCCCAGCACCCCTTCACAACAGCCCACTAGCCCATCTAAACCCCCTCCATGCTCTCCGTCGTTGGATCACGATTGTGTGGGCGAAAACCGCACCTCATTTGGACTCTCCTAGCTCCCTCTACCTATATAAACACCCCCCTCCATTTTCGCGGATGAAACCCTAGCCTTCCTCTTCCTCGCACTGCCGGACATGTCCACCCTCGCCGGACATGTCCAGCCGCCACGCCCCTTCGGCTAATCAGAGCATGCCATGTCCGTGCCTCCGCCTCCCGCACCCACTCAGGGGCCGCCACGTGTCCCGCACCACCTCGCTGGCTCCCCCGCAGCCGTCGGGCTCGCGAGCCCAGATCTGGCCCGTCGGGCCCAAACCAGCGCCCACCCCCGCCCGCGGCTTCGACCCCGAGCCACACCGCCTCCCGCACCGATGTGCTCTCGCCACCGCGCCTCCGCAGCTCGCCGCCGGAGCTTTGCCGCCGCCTCGTCTCGTTGCCGGCGCAGCTACACCGCCGGACGCCGTGACCCCGCGCCTCCCTGCTCCAACCCTGCCACCGGAGCACGCGCCCGCGCCGCCGTTGTCTCCGGCAAGATCCAGGCCGGCGCCGCCCGGATCCGCCCTCGTCGTCCCGTCCCGCTCCCACCGGCACCTCGTCGGAGCGCCGCGCCATCACCTCATCTGCCCGGATCCGCCTCGGGTCCGGCCCGATCCGCCCTGCCGCCGGACCGGCCGGTTCGTCTGAACTGGGCCGACCCAACCGAACCCGTCGCCCGAGCCGTCCGCTGAACCGCCTTCGGCGCCGATCTGCACCGCCCCGTCCCTGCACGTCATCGACCACCCATCCAAATACGCCGCCGCACCGCTCCGTCTAGTTGCACCGCGTCGTCCAGTTTTCTACGAGGTCTAATTTCCACTGTCCCAGATTTTGCATCTCATGTGCACCTGTTTGACCTAGCGTAACTTCATGCATGTTGCTCCGTTTTGCGTGTATGATATGTCAAAATGTTCATCCCAGAGTGCTCTATATGCTAGTGTCATTTTCATGCTTGTTACTGTTTATCTTCATGCCTTAATCATTGTTGCAAGTGCTAAATGATATAACCTGCTGAAGTTTGTCATAACTTGTTGATTTGTCTTTTTCATTGCATTTTGTGTGTGTGTGTGTCTTTTGTGCTTCATGGCTACATGTTGTAGGAGCATATTCATTCTATCTTTACAGTGGTGCAATCCATGTATTTCTATATGCCTTGTGGTGACTAGCACAAGCTTGCAAAGTGTGCTACTTGATGTTTGCTGTTTTCTGAGACTTGGTGATTTTTGCCAAGTCTGTAACTGTTACTTGATGTTGCCATGTTAATTTGAAGCTACCATCAATTCCATGCATAATGTGTAAATGCCTAATTGACATGTTTTGATGTACATGTTATGTTCTATAATTCCATTTCTTTTGATGCCTCATATATGTCCTGTAGCATATGATTTCATATCCATGAACATGCCTAAATGATGTTCCAGTTTTCTGTTAACTTCATGATGCCATGTTGTGAGCTTGTTATTAATTTATCTATTCCTCTTTTGGAGTTGCTCCAATTACATGAATTGATTTATGCTATGAGTACTTTGTCCACATGCCAAGTTTGATAATATTAGTCTTCATATGACCTCTGTTCCGAGCTTTCAAACATGCTATGTTGATGTTGTTGTTTTACACTTGCTGAAATTGTTACAACATGCAAATTGTCTTGATAGTTCCCACTAGTCCATGAGCTATATGTATATGATGCCTTGATGTTATTTGCTCTTTGTTATGAGTACTTTGATTCCATTCCCTTGGTTGCCTTATAACTTGCTATAGCTTGTCTTTTTCTTGCTCTCAAGTTGCCATCATGCTAAATCTGTCATCCTATTAACAGCATGTTCAATTTTGCTTGAATCATAGTAATTACTCCATGCTTCATATGAACTTGTGCCCTTGAACTAAGTTGAATTATATCATCTCTACTACATGTCCATGTATTTTTCATCATTATTAAAGTTGATATGCTTGTTGTTATGAGCCTCCAAATTCAACATCATAATGTTATTGGTTTGCACTTGCAATTTTGTCTTGATGAATGCCATTGATCTAGGGGTTATATGGAGATTCTTAGTAATTATGATTTGCCATGTTTTACCTGTACTAGCACTCCATGCTTTTGCTTTCCTTGTTCGTGCACTGTAGCATGTTTGTTTCATGCCTTCAACATGTGAACATGTTATTTCTGCTCACATGTATGCCCTGTTTTTCACCGTCATAATCTGTGTTATTAAGTTGTTTCTTGCATTGATCATGTTGGATTAATCCTGATGCCTATGAACTTGAACCTTGATGTTATTGGAAGCATGTAATCTGTACTTGAAGTGCATGTCATGTCTATGCCCATATGTTTCCTATAGCATGTTGTTTCCTTGGTTGCAAAGTGCTTAGTTGCTGTTTTGGGCAGATTGTGTTTGAAACTTGTATTCAGTGTATGTGTTGAACCATTGCTCCATTTTGAGAGTGATCTATATGAAACTTGCTTGGTTTTGCATGTATTTTCATCATGCCTTGTTGCATCCTTATTTTGGAGTGTTTGTGATGTTATTTTTCTTGCATTTGCATCAATGTCATGTTTAACTTGTTTTGCTCATATCTTCTAGGCCATAGCTCTGAATTAAACGAACTTTATATGTAACTTGATTAGGGAACCATGTAGATCATATTGATGCATCTTAACTTGCTGTTTAACAACTTTAACTTAATGTTATGTTCAGATCTGGACCAATTTCAAAATTTGCATATGGGGACTTTCCGGAATTGTTATATGTTGTTTCCGGCCTCATTTAAACTTGTTTGAATGTGTTGCTCTTGTATGCATCATCTCTTGCCATGAGTAGCATCATATAGCCTTGTCATGCATCATACTTGGTTGAGCATCATGCCATGTTTATTTGTTGTGTGTTTACCATGTTGTTTGCTTATTTCCGGTTGTGCTCCTTCTCGATAGTTCCTGTTTCGTTGCGATTGTGAGGATTCGCTCGACTACGCTTGGTTCGTCTACGTGGGGTCGTCTTCTTCATGGACTCGTTCTTCTTCCTAGCCGGATTTCAGGCAAGATGATCATTACCTTGGATCTCACCACTATCATTGCTATGCTAGTTGTCTCGATGCTATTGCTATGTCGCGCTACCTATCACTTGTTTATCAAGCCTCCCAAATTGCCATGATAGCATCTAACCTTTTTACCCTTCCTAGCAAACCATTGTTTGGCTATGTTACCACTTTGCTCAGCCCCTCTTGTAGCGTTGCTAGTTGCAGGTGCACTTGCAGGTTCTTCCATGTTGGGACATGGATACCATGGATATCTTGGGATATCACAATATCTTTTATTTAATTAATGCATCTATATACTTGGTAAAGGGTGGAAGGCTCGGCCTTATGCCTGGTGTTTTGTTCCACTCTTGCCTCCCTAGCTTCCGTCATGCCGGTGTTATGTTCCTTGATTTTGCGTTCCTTACGCGGTTGGGGTTATGGGACCCCCTTGACAGTTTGCTTTGAATAAAACTCTTCCAGCAAGGCCCAACATTGGTTTTCCATTTGCCTAATAACAACTAAAACTTGCATAGGGACCCGCCGGCACCCGAGGTCTCTTAATCAACCCCCAGGCCAATGCTCCTCATGAGTGTTGGTCCAAACCGGGCGATGTCCGGCGCCCCCTGGGCAACCAGGGTCTCAGCCAACCCGACGTCTAGCCCATCCGGTGTACCCTGAGAACGAGATACGTGCAACTCCTATCAGGCTAGGTCGGTGCATCGGGAGGTCTTGCTGGTCTTGTTTTACCATTGTCGAAATGTCTTGTAACCGGGATTCCGAGTCTGATCGGGTTGTTCCGGTAGTAGGAATATCCTTCGTTGATCGTGAGAGCTTGTGATGGGCTAAGTTGTGACACCCCTGCAGGGTTTAAAATTTTGAAACCCGTGCCCGCGGTTATGTGGCAGATGGGAATTTGTTAATATCCAGTTGTAGAGGACTTGAACTAAACTCATTTAAAATACACCAACCGCGTGCGTAACCATGACTGTCTCTTTTCAAGGAAGTTCGAGAAGAGAACACGGTTGGTTTATGTTTGAATGTAAGTAGATTAGGATCACTTCTTGATCATTATTAGTCCGCGACTGTTTGCGTAGATTCTCATCTTACTCTGGTATTCGTAAGTTAGCCACCATACTTGCTTAGACGCTTGCTGCAACCCCACCACTTATCCTTTCCATACCCATTAAGCTTTGCTAGTCTTGATACCCATTAAGGATTGTTGAGTCCTCGTGGCTCACAGATTACTACAACAACAGTTGCAGGTACATGTAATGTGACGATCACGATGTGAGAGCGATGTTTGCCTGTTTTAGAGTTCTTCTTCTTCGTCGATCTTGGGTTAGGTTCCTGGTCGGCAGCCTGGGCTAGCAGGGTGGATGTCTGTCACGCCCAATATGCGACCCTATCCAAAAGGAACTCGAAGGTCCCACCAACGATAGACCCGCATATTGAAACGCTTTTGCAAGGTGGATATCATTACATCAACATTACATAATACATGGGGATACATACAAAAGGCATACAATGCCACACGAATACAACATCACAATACATCAGAGCATCATCCGACTACGGATGAAACACAACCAGGAACTCAAAGAATATCCACCCTGCTAGCCCAAGCTGCCGACCTGGAACCTATCCCCTGATCGAAGAAGCAGAAGAACTCCAAAACAAGTAAACATCGCTCTCACGTCATGATCATCGCACAACCTGTACCTGCAACTGTTGGTGTAGTAATCTGTGAGCCACGAGGACTCAGCAATCCCATTACCATGGGTATCAAGACTAGCAAAGCTAAATGGGAAAGGAAGGGGTAAAGTGGTGAGGTTGCAGCAGCGACTAAGCATATATGGTGGCTAACCAGCGCAAATAAGAGCGAGAAGAGAGCAAAGCGGAGCAGTCGTGAAGCTAGCAATGATCAAGAAGTGATCCTGAACTCCTACTTACGTCGGACATAACCCGAAACCGTGTTCTCCTCTCGATCAACCCGAAAAGAGACACTCACGATTCACGCATTACGGTTGGTGTATTTTAGAAGAGTTTGCTTCAATTTTACTACAACGGATATTAACAAATTCCCATCGCCACATAACCGCTGGCACGGCTTTGAAAGTTTATACCTGCAGGGTGTCCCAACTTAGCCCATGATAAGCTCTCGCGATCAACGAAGGATATTCCTTCTCCTCGGGAAGACCGATCAGTCTCGAATCCGGCTACAAGACATTTCGACAGCAATAAAACAAGACCAGCAAGACCTCCGGCGTCGACATCCGAGATAGTAGCACGCGTATCTCGTCTCGGCCACGACCGGATGAGCAATACGACGACAGCGATGATACCCCAAGTTGCCTAGGGGCGGCACCGCAAGTGGCTCTAGTTTGGACCAACACTTAGACAAGCATTGGCCGGGGGCTAAATGAAGATGACCCTTGAGAGCGCGACTCCCAAGGGAAAAAGGGTAGGTGAGGCAAATGGTAAAACCAATGTTGGGCCTTCTGGAGGAGTCTTATTCAAAGCGAACTGTCAAGGGGTCCCATAAATCACCCGACCGCGTTAGGGGCGCAAAATCCGGGAACATAATACCGATATGGCGGAAACTAGAGGCGGCAAGAGTGGAACAAAACACCAGGCATAAGGCCGAGCCTTCCACCCTTTACCAAGTATATAGATGCATTAATTAAATAAGATATATTGTGATATCCCAACAAGTAAACATGTTCCAACAAGGAACAACATCTCCATGTTCCAACAAGGAACAAACTTCATCTTCACCTGCAACTAACAACGCTATAAGAGGGGCTGAGCAAAGCGGTAACATAGCCAAACAACGGTTTGCTAGGAAGGGTGCAAAAGGTTAGATGTTCATGGCAATATGAGATGGCTTGATAAACAGGTAATAGGTAGCGCAGCATAGCGATAGAACGAAGCAACTAGCATAGCAATGATAGTAGTGAGATCCAGGGTAGCGGTCATCTTGCATGAAATCCCGCAAGGAAGAAGAACGAGTCCATGAAGAAGATGAAGCCACGAAGGCGAACCAAGCGTGAGCGAGCGAATCCTCACGATCGCATAGCAAGCGGAACTATCGAGAAGAAGCACACAACATGGTAAACACACCACACATGAACAAGGCATGATGCACAAACAAACATGATGCATGACAAGACTACATGAAGCTACTCATGGCAAGAGATGATGCAAACAAGAGCAACACATCAAAGCAAGTTTAAATGAGGCCGGGAACAACATATAACAATTCCGGTAAGTCCTCATATGCAAATTTCGAAATTGGTCCAGATCTTATTAACTTTATGTTCAAGTTGTTAAACAGCAATTTAAAATGCACCAAGATGATCTACACGAAATTCTAGTCAAGTTACATATAAAGTTCATTAGATTCGGAGCTACGGCCTAGAAGATATGAGCAAAACAAGATAAACATGGCATTGATGCAAAATGCATACAAACATCAAGAAAACACCTCAAAACAAGGATGCAACATGATAATATGAAGCTACATTCAATTCTAAGCAAGTTTCATATAGAGCATACTCAAAACGGAGCAACGGTGCAACACATACACACAATACAAGTTATAGCAACAATCTGTCCAAAACAGCAACTAGGCATATTGCAAGCATCAAAACAATAAGATACAGCACCATAACATGAAAACAGAAGGCATGGGCATGATGTACAGGTAAAGCATGACAAAACATGAACACTGAGCTATCTCCAGAAATCACTAGAACATGCTCAAAAGGACATGACAAGTTTGCAAATAATAACAGTTTCAGACTTTGCAGAAATAACATCAGGTTGCAATGTTTAGAGCTATCAAACAACATGTTACAGGAACTTATCAATGCAAACAAAGGCAAGGAATGAATCTACTAAATGAATAGAACAAAAGTCCTTTACTGACCATAAGCCAAAAAGGATAAGAAAATATGATGGCACCCATGTAAACATGGCAAGTTATATTACAGATTTATACATGGCAGGAACAACAATAAGTAGGCATGTTGGTGAGCTTGAACCACTCACCACAGAGCAATATATGGCATGGCGAGGAAACTCACAGTAAGAAGACATGGCATAGAAGCTATACATGGCAAGAACAACATCATAGCATACACGGATCAACTAACAACCTTGGCAAAATTGAATAACATGTAAACAACCTGCCAGGAAACATTTTATAGCAAAAGTAGAGCTCGATTGACTCAAGCTATGGCACTCCATAATTGCAAACAAGGGCAAGTATGGATAGATAATAACCATATGTTCAAAACATCCTTACTGAAGTATCTCAAAATAAGCACGAATCTCTCTGTAGCATCAAGTTTACATGGCATAAAAATATCAGTGAGCAGGGCTGAAATCAGCAACATCATGAAGCCTAGTTTGCATGCTTGTGCTAGTCACCACAGAGATCACAAAATACATGGCATACACCCTGTAAAGATGGCATGGCATATTACAAAACACATGTAGGACTCAAGTTCATAGGATGCACACATCAATTATGGCAAAAATGACAAAAGTGCATGTTCTGATAAGAATCTGAAACTAACATCACATAGCCCTCTTCTAACAGCATTTCGGGCATCAAGATGAGCTCAAATGTAAATGATGCAATGAGATGAAATGATGTACTCGTCGAGACGAACAATTTGACATATTACACGCATGAAACGGAGCTACGGATGCAGATATACGACGCGATGAACATGGCAAAATAATGTGCAAAATCTGGGACTTAGCCGAAATTTATACCCTCCGAAAGTCAACGGGACGAGGATATCCGGGACGAGAGGATCCGGGATGCAGAGGGGCCGTTTGGATCGGGGACGGGTGGATCTCATCCACCCCGAACCGATCCGGCGAGGAGGCGGCGCGTGGCGAAAGCAAGCCAGGCGTGCGGCCGAGGTGGCAGGGTGGCTGGACGGCAATGGGGGAGCTCATGGGAAGGAGCGGCGGCGGCGAGGGCGCGAGGGGCGGCGGGGCCGGGCAGGCGGGAGGCCGGAGCGGGCGGGCACGATGGCATGTGGCGAGGGAGACCAGGCGGACAGGCGGGCTGGCCTGGGCGGGCGCGCCGAGCCCAGCCTGGAGCATGGCCGGGACGGGCAGGAGGCCACGTGGCGCCCGGGAGTGGTGCGGAGGCGGCGGGGCTGGGTGTCCATGGCGCCGGACATGTCCGGAGGCGGCGAGGGAGAGGAAGGCTAGGGTTAGGGGGGATTCATCCGCAATTTTCGGGGGGAGGCACCTATTTATAGCTAGGAGGAGCTAGGAGAGTCCAAATGGAGTGCGGTTTTTGCCCACACGATCGTGATCGAACGACCGAGAGCATGGAGGGGGTTAGGATGGGTTTTGGGCCACTTTGGAAGGGGTGTTGGGCTGCACACAAAAGAGGCTTTTGCGGTTACCCGGTTAACCGTTGGAGTACCAAACGACCTCCAAATGGCACGAAACTTGACAGGCGGTCTATCGGTGCTATACCAAGGCCGCTTGACAAACCTCAGTCCATTCCGAGAAAGTTTAACACCCGCACACGAAAAGAGGTAAAAGGGGGCGCCGGGAGACATAGGAGTGCCGGATTGCAAAACGGACAACGGGGAAAATGCTCGGATGCATGAGACGAACATGTATGCAAAATGAGATGCACATGATGACATGATATGAAATGCAAATGATGACATGGCAAAGTGAAACACGCAAGCACATGACATAGCAATGCTGACGAATAACTGGCGGACACCTGGCGCATCGGATCCGGGGCGTTACAATGTCATTTGAGCTTTTGTTTGTGTTTCATCGTAGTCGGTTGTTGTTCTCATGTATGAAGTTTGATGTATTCTTGTGGCATTTGTATGCCTTGTATGTATCCCCAACTATTATGTAATGGTGTGATGTAATGATAACCACCTTGCGAAAGCGTCTCCAATATGCGCTTCTATCCTTGGTGGGACCTTCGAGTTCCTTTAGGATAGAGTCGCATATTGGGCGTGACACCGGGGAAGTGAAATTCTCCCCCAATTTTTAAGCTATATAAATTCCACTAAAAAATGCTCATCCCCGAAAAAACGCTCTGACCCAGGCGATACGGGCGGCGGTGTCGTCCCCCACCCAACCTACCTCTCCTCCTATCTTCCCTCCCGCAGTCGCCGGAGGATGCCACCAGCAAAGCTAGTGCGGCTGATGGCGGCGGCGAGGTCCCTTCTTGTGGTTGTTCTTCTCGAGGTCACGAGGACCCAAAGAGATCCAATCCATTCATGGTCGCTAGTGAAAGCCAGATTTTCAATCGGCCAGACGTGCATGCATCGCTAGTCAAGAAATCAATCAAGGCGTCTATGTGCTTGCTTGAGCCTAGCACGTACGCTCTCATCGACGTCGATGGAGAAACCTTGCCTTCATCCTTGCAGCTTCGTACGACTCCGCACTTGAGGCAGTGGTTGTCGCTGGTGTGGCTGCTATTCCTAGATCTGATGTGCCACTACTTGTTGGGCTCCGCTCATGGTTGGGCCATCTCGCCGGCGACGGCCTCGATGTGGATCGCGGTGGCCATCGAAAGATCTTCATGAGAGTTTCTCTCTCTAGGTCCGGTGGTTGACATCACTGTGAGAAGCAAACTATGACAATGGCTTGACACACAGGGATGGTGGTGCAGCGGTGGCGGTCACATCACATGTAACTGCTAGGCTCGTGGAAAAGTGGTGACGACAATACTTAAGTGACGCTTAGGTGGCTGGATCGATGATGGCGGCTATTGAGCATCGCTCCCTTCCTGAAAGCGTTATTGTTGAAGAATCTCGTCATTCGTTTGGTGTAATAAGATGGTTGGTGTGGAGGTAGTTTGCTAATTGTGGGTTCGATCGCTTTAGGGTTTTTTTTCTCACCTACGCATAGCTTTGGTCTTATATGACTTTGCTGCGCCATCACTTTTAGTCGCGCCTTTGGGGCGCTTGAACGAGAGAAATGGGAGGAGCTTTTGGAGTGTGTGTGGCTCTGCACACTCCCTCGCTCGAATCGGATTCTGTTGCGTAGCACCTTGAGCCGAGTGGGACTTTCTCCACTAAATCTTTATACCGCGCGATCTTGCCGACTCCGAGTCCCAATGAGCTTACGGTGCTATGGGGGGTCAAGCTACCACATAAGATATGTATCTTCTTGTGGCAATGGGTGCGTGGCCGCCTGCCCTCAGGCATGGAGGTCCAGAAGCGTAATGGCTCGGGTGATGGCCTTTGTCCCTTATGTGGAGTTCCGGAAGACTCCAACCATATCTTCTTCTGGTGCCCGGCGGCGCGATTTCTATGGAGTTGCTTTCAGGAGGTCGTGGGTGAGATGTGGTGCCATGATAATCTCCCAGACTTGTTCAGGGAGATCCTAGATTTCCAACCCCCCCCCCTATCAGTAGGCCCTCCCTTTGGGTGGTGATGGGTACCCTATCGTGGACCCTTTGGAATTGTCGCAATAAATGGGTGATTGAGCACATGATTCCTTGCCGTGTGACTAACTCCATCTACAAAATGTGTGGATTTCTACAGCTCTGGAGACTGCTTAGCAAGCGGCGTGACCATGGCTTCATCGACTCCATCATCGCAGGTCTTCGTTCTTCTGCTGCCGCGATGTCCCTGCCATCACCACCCCCACCACCAGAGCCTGATTAGAGTCGCTTTTCTCACTCTTTTGGGGCTTGTTTGGCTATGCCCCCAGTCGGACCTTGTTTAATTATTGTTAGTCTTCTGAACTTGTACTCTTATGTGGTTGGATGCTTGGCGGTTTTGCTTTATAATATAAAGCGGGGGGGGGACATTTTTTGGTCATATGACTTTGCTATTTGTTGGCGTGTTCTTGTGTGCGTGTGTTGGTGTTGGTTGTGTGCATCTTAGCTATGTAAAGGCCGGGTGTGTTCACTGTGTTTGTATCCTCTTGATATTTCATTTTGAGCCAATAAATTCACCCTTTGTCAAAAAAGGATGTGACAGTCCGCACATGTCGATTAATAGAGTTAAAAGCACCAGAAGTCCTACAACTTGCACCAAATGTGATGGTTTAGTCCTACAACTTGAAAGTTGACCCTACCCAATCCTGGAACTTGCATGAGATGTGCAAATTTGGTCATGATAAATCAGAAAGCGCCATGTGGACGTGTGGGTGCCGACCCGGTCAGCGCATGGCATTTTGCAAAGAGGCCTCTGGCGTTGCTGTGAATCAACCCGCACTACACACGAAAACACCTGAATTAATTAAAGGAGACCACACGGCTGCCCCCCTCCCCCGATCCAGACAACCCGTAGCTCACTCCCTCTCTGTTTCTTGCTCTGCTCTCTGCTCGTCGCCGTCGTCCAGCTAGCTGCCGCCGCCAAGCAAGCAAGGGGCCATGGTTTCGTGGAGTGACTCCGGATCCAGCTCCTGCTCATCAGGTGGCGACTCGGTCACCAGTCCGGTGAGATCCTGTCCACCTTCATCTGGCATCTAGGGTTAGGAAAAAAATGGGATTTCTGACCAGATTTGGTTTTAAGGTCCTCGCACCATTGAGAGCATCGATTGGGCAGGCCTTGCTGCAGATCTACCTGATAGGTGTGAGCACCAAGCAGTGTGTGAGAAGCTTGTTGCATTTGAGTCTGTTGACAATGGAAGAAGATTCATGGGTTTTGCACAAAAGGTTAGTGCATGTTCTTAGTTGTAGATGTAGATGGTAGTGTTGTAGTACATGTTCATAGTTGTACATGCTTTGGCCATTTAATTACATATGAGATTGAACTTGCTCAGTTGTGCCATTCTGTGCCATGTTCATAGTGCTCTAAGAAGAAGATTAGTTTACTTAGTTGTCCAAATATGTAGTGTTTAAGTAGCTCATGAAATCTCAAACAGCTCTATGAAAAGAGAACCTGAATGTGATGTCAGTTAACTGAATCTTGATTCAGTTTTACTTAGTTTTATCCAGTTAACTGAATGTTGATTTAGTGTTACTGTATTTTCTTCAGTTAACTGAATTATGCATTTCCTCTAGAATTTTAGGATGGGCTTAAATGCCCCTATGTGCATTGGGTTGACCTAGAGTGGCCTCCACAATTGAGGACCAGTCTAGCTAGGATCTGGGACATGTATGAAGAGGAGGTCACATCCAGGATCAGGGAAGTTGTTGTTCAGGCTGAAGAAAATGTTAGGGTTGTGAAAGAGAAGGACCAGATGGAAAAAGACCCGAGGTTTTTTAAACTTGATTTTGCTAAGATGGTGGCTGATAAAGAGCAGGCAATTACTGAATTGGGCAACATAAGGCTAGCTCTGTCTGACCTAAAGGTAGAACTTGAGAAGAAGAGAATGGCTGACAAATCAGTGACCAACATTCATCAGGTGTTCAGGGCAAAGGCAGAGAAAGAGAGGGATGATATGAAGGAAGAGAAGGACAAAATGATGGAAGAGAGGTACAAATTGAAGGAAGAAAGGGATCGGCTGAAGAAAGAGATAAAGAAGCTAGAGTATATGATTGGTGACCTGTTCAAGCATAAGGAGGACACCAAGTGCAAGATAAGGAAGGTTAGGGAGATGCTAGATGAATTTGAGTGATCCATTGGTGCTATAATGGAATTTAGTTAATGATGATCAGTGGACTTGTTTAATTAAGTGAATTGCTGCCTAAATTTGGGTTATCTTTGATGCCCTGTATCCAGATGCACTGTACTATTTGCTCCAATGACCTAATATGCACTATGTTATCTGAATTTGAGCTATCAATGGTGTGCTAGTTAAGTCAGTTTTGATTTGGTTAAGTGAATTTGGATTTAGTGTACTGATTTGCTCTACCAGTTAACTGAATTGCTTTTCTGTTTAGCTAAACTATTATTCAGTTATCTGAATCTAGATTCAGTTAAGTGAGTATTGATTTGGTTAACTGAACATGGGTTCAGTTTACTGATTTGTTGTGTCAGTTCACTTATTTGCTTTTTCCAGTTAACTGAAAATTGGTATACACTATTTTTTGTATACAATGTTAACTGAAATTTGTTATACACTATTTTTTGTATACACTATTTTTGCAGTTAACTGAAATTTGGTATAAAATTTTAACTGAATATGGTTAAGTTAACTATTCTTTGTTCAGTTAACTGAAAGTTGCATACACTGCATCATGGAGTGCAGAAAGGTAGATCCAGCATTTCATTAAGTTTCTGCATACATTGCATACACTGCATCAGTTAGCAGAGAAGGAGGAGGATCTGGGATTTATTACATTGCATGCATCAACAGATTTCATACATAGATAGCAAGGTAGATCTAGATCACTGAAAGTTAACAGCTTATTCATCTGGATACAGAATCCTACTCCACCTCATCCTAGTGACTTGAAAAGGATGGAAATTTGCCCTCCTCCTTGCCCAGTAGATGATATCATCATCAGTAGGGTTTGAGCCAAGGGGGAATGCCTCCAGGAACTGCTCCATGTCCTTGCGGTTGTGTGCTGCAAGGATCCGCTGAGCCGGTTGCCTTCTCTCCCTCCTTCTTGCCTCTCTTCGCCTGGCTACCCTGGGCACCTGTTCTTCTTCATCGACGACCTCTCCAAGATCCATCTCTCCTAGGGTTTTCTTTGGCGGCTGGGGGAAGGAGAAGGGATGTGTTTGGGTTTGACTGTTGTTTGTGGCAATTGGGGGGTGCTTTATATAGTAGAAATGGTGGCTGGTAGGTAGGCAGTAGATTAATGGTGGTAGGTAGGCCCAATATTAAAGTCAAATGTTAGTGACAAAAGTAATAAACAAGCCCATTATTACGCCCACATTTCTTACTTAGTCCAGTAATTGTATTCAGTTTAGTGAAATTTAACTAAACTTAACTGAATTTTATTGAATGTATTGAATTTGACTAAATTTTAACTAAATTTAACTGAATTGTAATGAATTGTACTCAATTTGAGTGATAGTTTTAAATAAACTCAACTGAATTGTCTTGAACTTAACTGAATTTAACTTAACTAAATTTTAACAACTTGAATTTTAACTTAGCTGAATTCTAACTAAAGGAATTTAACTTAACTAAATTTGAACTTAACTGAATTTAACTTAACTGAATTTTAAATTAACTTGAACTTTAACTTAACTAAATTCTAACTAAAGTGAATTTAACTTAACTGAATTTGAACTTAACTGAATTTAACTTAACTGAATTTTAACTTAACTTGAATTTTAACTTAAGCGAATTCTAACTAAAGTGAATTTAACTTAACGAATTTGAACTTAATTGAATTTAACTTAACTGAATTTTAACATAACTTGAATTTTAACTTAGCTGAATTCTGACTAAAGTGAATTTAACTTAACTGAATTTTAACCTAACTGAATTTTAACTTAACTGAACTAAATCTTAACTGAATTTTCACTGAAAATTCAGTTTGATAACTGAATTTCTGCATGATGTACCATATGTAAGTACAGAATGCTATTTATAATAAGTGCTCCATTTGGTATATCAAGCTATCCACATGCAGAAAGAAACAAATAAAGCAGTATTGAATGCAACATTTGCAACAAAGCAATGCAGCACACCATATTTTAAGCAAAAGCACTCCAGTTGCATACCAACATCATGCATATTCATAGTCCACTTCCCAAACCACATAATTACAGATAACTTATGTGTTGTATATAGTAGCACACCTAACCATAGCATGTCCAAAAGAGTTCTAACTTATATGTTGTGATGATATAACAACATACCTAGCTAACATCCCCATCTTACTAACTTATATGCTGTGATATATATCAGCATACCTACCTAACAGCATCATATTTCTAACTTATATGATGTGATATAACAGCATACCTAAGCAGCACCATCTGCAGACCCAGCATTCTTCACTCCTTGAGCAGCTTCAGGCGCTCGTAGCGGCACACCTCCACAACAGCTGCCCCTCTTCACTGCTGCTCTCTTCTTCTTCTTAACCTCCTGAACAGCCGGCGCCACCTCCTCCTCCTCAACCTCCTGCTTGACGATAACGGATTCAGGATGATCTAGCAGGTCGTCCACCTCAATGGGAACGTTGCGGCCACCCTCCACGGCGTCTCCGACCGGCACAACGATCTGCACCTCCGGCTCATCGTCTGACAGCACGACGACCTCTGGCACCTCCTTGTCAGATGACTCATCGTCGGAGTCGTCGTATGGTCCGAGGAGGACAGATGGACCTTGACGGTCCCAGTAGGTGGCGTTGACAGGCGCTGGCAGGGCAAGCACGAAGTCGTTGACGTGCTCGGTCCTGGACGCAACGCGCTCTGCATCCGGCTGGGCCGGTGCCACGATGGATGAGCGGTACATCCACCAGCGGGCGCGCTGCCTGGGGTAGGGGGAGCGCTGAACCTCGCGCATTGCCCATAGGAGGATGGTCGCCAGAGGAACATCGATGCCGCCAGGGAAGGCACGGCGCTTCTCAGCATCTGTCGTCACCTTGACGAGATCGCGCGCGTGGATCCTCATCATCCGAACACTTGGAATCACCATGCGATCTCCCTGTATTGCGCGTGAATCTCCTGGCTATCGCCGGCCAGCTCTTCGACGGCTTTCTGCCATCCGAGACTCTGGTCCATGGCGGCGGCGGTGGCGTGGTCGTCGAGACGGTGAGTGGCGAGGTTTCTTGGGTGGTTGGCAGAGGGAGTGGGGGAGGAGTGCGGTGTGCGAGCGGTGAGTGGAGAGGGAGAACGGTAGGTCGCCATGTCTTAAAGAGAGGAAACCGAAACGACTACGCTATGGTACCCTCGGTCGTTAGATAGAGGCCGTAATGCACGCTTAACTACATGCCTTGAGATATGTCTGAACTGTATAGCAGTCATGAACCATTGTCTCTGGGTCAATCCTCTCCTCCCTGCAACATGCTATACAATGACCACATGGTACGTACTCCAGACAACTGCCATCTTCTGCAAACACATGTGTGCAAAGTAAGATGTAACGCCCGGATCCCCGGTTCTGTTATTTAATTAATCGTGGTTCCGAATCTGTTAAATAAAAAAAAAAAAAAAAGGGAACAAGCTGGGAGGGGGATAAAACCCCAACCGGCCCAGCAGCCGGGCCCCCCTCCCCACTCCCCCTCCCCCCTGTGGCCCATCTCCTTTCCCCCCCCCCCTCCCTTGGGCCAGCCCCATGGGCCACCAGCCGGCCCAGCCGGGCCGATCCACCTCTCCCTTATCCCCACCCGAGGAAAACCCTAGCCCCTCTCGCCCCCTCTCTCCTCCCCGTCGCCCCCCCCCTCGTCCCGATCCAATCGGGATCGGGTCCAGTCGCCACCGAACCCGCCCTCCCCGACGGCGACCCCTCCCCCTACGCCGCCGTTCCACCGCGGCCCCCCCGCCTCGCCTCCCCTCGTCGCCCCCTCCACCCGGCCCGAACCCCCACCCGCTGGACCGAGGCCACCTCGCCGGACGCCTCCCACCGCTCCCTCGTGCCCAACTCCGCGTCGACAGGCGATCGCCTCGTCCGCCGCTCGTCGCCGAACCCAGCGCTCCCGGAGCTACCTCGCCCCCGCCAGCGCGAGCCGCGCCACCGAGCCCGCCCGTCTTCCCAGCGCGCGCCTTGCCAGCCTGCCTCGTCGACGTCCACCTCGCCGGCCTTCCTCCTCGCCGGCGCGTCGTCCCCGACTCTTCCTCACCCCCCGCTGCCACGTACCCCGCGAACCCCGGTGAGGCCCTGCGCCTCCTCCCTCTCCCTCGTCGGCGTTCGGCTCCGGCCGCGCCGCCGCGGCGACGACCCCCCCCTCTCTCTCCGGCTCCCTCCGGTTCCCCTCCAACCCCCGTGAGCTCCGACGCGCCCCCCTCCCCCGTTCCCCTCTCGCCCGGGCCGGATCCGCCCCGTGGCCTCGTTGGCCGGCGCCTTCCCCACCCGCGCCTCCTCTTCCCCTTCCTTCTCCTCCCGTCGGCGTGCTCGTCGGCCGTGTGGCAGGGCCCGACCCCCAGCTCCCGATCCCCTCCCTTCCCCGTTCGGCGCCCCCCGCCGCCCTGGGCAACCCCGATCCCCTTCCCCGGGCCCTTGCAGCCTCCCGTCGCCCCCCTCACCGGCGTTGCTGCTGCTTGCGCCGCGCGCCGTGGCATCAGCCACCTCGGCCGCCCAGCGCCCGGCCGGGCGGTCGCGCCGATTCGGGCAGGCGCCCATAACCGCCCATGGCGCCGCCCGTTGCCCACGTGCCCCTGACTACGGGGCCCCACCCCAAAAACGTTTTAGAAAATGTTTTAAATAAACAGAAACGAAAATGGATTAAAAGTAATTAAAATAATTAACTAATTAATTAATTAATTAATTAATTAATTCAGAAATTAATAAAACCTTTTATAAATCATAACTTTTAATCCGTGGCCGGTTAAAATAATTTCAACATGAAAGTTGCTCGAGCGGCGAGGCGATTCCGGATCGCAGTCCGTTCGTCCACCGCACGTCTCTAACCTATCGAACCTGCAAACTTTCTCCTCCGGTTCATCACATCGACAGACGTCCGGAACCGGATAACTTCCGGATGCTTTCCCCCTAAACCGGTACCCTCTTACCACGTTAGAACACGCCTAGCATCGCTTCTTGGCATGTCATGCATCGTTATGCATCTGTTATCGTGTATTCATTGTTTCTTCCCCTCTTCTCTTGGTGAACTACGAGACCGCCAGCTGCGGTGGCGGTTCGACTCGATCTTGACGATCACTCTCTCTTGCCCGAGCAACCAGGCAAGCCCCTTTTGATCATCCCGATATCGCCCATTCCATTCTCTTATTGCTTGCACTAGATTTTGCTACTGTTATTGTTTGCTCCTATTACATTGCATAGCTTTGTTTATTGTAACCTGCTATTGTTACCTACCGCTTATCCTAAACTGCTTAGTATAGGTTGGTTAGATACCCATCGATGACCCCACCTTGTCCTTGTTGCCCTGCTTCATCATTGAAGACCCGATCAGCGGGATCGAGACCAGGCCCGACACCGCACATCACTTCCCTTAGTTGCTCGACACTACTAGGTTACTATCGAGTACCGAGGGTGAAACCTCTCAAAGACACCGATATTAACCACTGTAGTATAGATTACCGGTTGTGGTCATCGAGGGTGATTTCCTCTTTAACCACTTCGACACGACTACTGTCGTGCAACCCCTCAAGTGTGGACCTCGAGGGTGAATCCTCTTATGTTCACCTTGGCGACTACATTGAGTGGAATACACCGGGGTGATTCTCGTGTTTTCCCTTGATGTTTGGACTCACGGTTACTTGGACTATTACCTTTGTTACTTGGAAAGGCGGGTCGACCACGAGGGGTACCCGCTGCGTGTAATGCAGTGATGTGGAGCGGGTTGACCTGGATGGTGCCGCGAGATACTTACGAGGCGTGGCGGGCATTCCTAGCCCTTGCCACAAGTCCTCGAGGCGGGCAACGGGTCACATCTTCGTGAGTTCTGCTTGTTACCGCGTTCCTAATCCACTACGATTTGGATATTTGATCCGAGGGCCTCGGCCCGATAGCACTAACCATCACGTGGGCTAAGTATGGGCGTTCTGCGTCGTATACATCAGCGAAGCTTATTAGGCGTCGGCGTCGGAGCGCGTAGCGCGGATTGGGCTGGAGCGCTGTTAGGCTAGGTCTGCTTCGGCCGCCCTCATAGCGTCAGGAGTTCCGGGAGATGGCCCATGACCCCTGGGGCATAGGTTTAGTCCGCGTCTTGGCCTCTCTATTAAGCCTAGGTCGGGTTGCGGCGTATTGTTTGACCGAGGCCGGGCATGACCACGGAAAGTGTGTCGGCGGAGTTAAGCGGCGTGGTGGGTAAGTTGGTGCACCCTCGCAGGAAGAAAACATCTATCGATAGCCTGTCCTACTGATAGCGGACACTTGGAGTTGTATCCCGATCGATACAACTAGAACTGAAACTTGAGATGAGACATGGATATGAGCATTGGATTGTGTTGATAAGCTGGATAGTATGGCTCTTCGGGATTTCTTTCTCGCAGGAGTCGAGAAAGGATCTCGGCCGAGGTTGATAACACTCTTGCTTCTTTAAGTTATGTTACTCTACTCCCTCTTGTTTGCTGCAAGATGGTGGATTCCGGAAGATGCTAGTCTTCGATAGGACTAGGCCTTCCCTCTATTCTGGCATTCTGCAGTTCAGTCCACTGAAATGGCCTTCACACCTATACCCTTGCATATGTAGTGTAGCTCCTTGCTTGCGAGTACTTTGGATGAGTACTCACGGTTGCCTTGTTCCCCCTTTTTCCTATCTCTACTCGATTGCTGCAATCAGACGATGGAGACCAGGATCGACGCCACCGCCCTCGGCGACTACTACTGGAGGCGCCTACTACTACGCAGCAGCCCGGCGGCGACCGGGAGTGACCTAGGAGGATCCAGGCAGGAGGCCTGTCCTCTTCGTCAGTATCCCGGTTTGTGTTAGCCATCTTATGGCACCTTGTTTAACTTATGTCTCACTCAGATATGGTTGCTTCCGCTGACTCGTCTATGATCGAGCACTTGTATTCGAGCCCTCGAGGCCCCTGGCTTGTATTATGTTGCTTGTATGACTTATTTTATTTGTAGAGTTGTGTTGTGATATCTTCCCGTGAGTCCTTGATCTTGATCGTACACATTTGCGTGCATGATTAGTGTACGATTGAATCGAGGGCGTCACAAGTTGGTATCAGAGCCGACTGCCTGTAGGAATCCCCCTTTCACACTCCTTGGCCGAAGTCGAGTCTAGACATTGCAAAACTTTTACTAACATGGCTGTGTGTCTTATGGGCACACGTCGCCATCGGGTGGTATTAGGATCTTTTACTCCTCGACCTTTACTCTGGGGCTCTGAACTCTCTTCTACTCGGGTTAAACGATTTTACTAACTATCACTAGGATCCCGTGACCGCATTCACCCCGAAGTTGGATATAGCCCTAGTTGTTTTTGGAATTGTATTTGAACAATTTCCACTTTGTCATTGACTCCTTTGAAACGTCTTTGTTTTCAGATGGAACCCACGAGGCAGGTAAATGCGCCACACGACGGCCATTGGTGCCTCGGGATCACTGCGGTGCTAGCCGAGATGATGACCTATCTGGGTTATCGCTGGCACCCAGTACACCGTCTATGAGGAGTACCGGGACTACAACCAGAGCGATGCCGGCGCCATCGTCCACCTCTACTCTCGGAGTACGAGTCCACTCTTGTCTGCACACCGCACATGGTGTTGGAGTGACCATCGATATGGCCGTCCACGATGCTGCTTATGCTGCACTGACACGCCTTCGTGCAGAGTATCGAGAGTTGGACACCTCCCCCTTCAGGCACATTGCTATCGCGTCTGATGTTGGTGAGGAGGGTTACTACACTGCTGCCTACACCACTGTCACCAGAGAGCCTTTCCACCATCAGAACTTTGTTCTGCATGCTGATGGATTGGATCGAGCTAACCGAGCTCTTCGCCACGAGTTGTACATCACCCGTCAGCACCTCTACCGTGCTCTGACGCTGATGCACCCCTTTGTCCGTTCCGGAGAGCTGCGCGTTCTGCGATCTACCCGCCAGACCGTGATGCCCGAGGAGTTGGTTGGCGGGCGTGGGAGGCTACTCTCCGCACTTGGCCCTTTCTCGCCACACGGACGCCGGATTCAGCACCGAGTATCCGGCCCTCGTGTCACCGGCGTGGAGGACTATCCACCGCCGCACTACCAGCTTTCGGCTCTGACTACCTCCATGATGCGCGTGGGACTGATGTAGGCTTGCTTGTTAGCATTTGTTGTATTCGCCATGAGCTCTGCGTGCCGCCTATGATGTAGTAGTCTATGTCTTTGGACTCTATGTATCGAACTCTATGCATGATTCCTTTTGTAAGATATGCCAACTACTATGTAGTTCCCATCATGCTGCTTTCATTATGCGTGTTTCATCATGAATGATTCTTGTCTCTTGCTTATCTTCTCAAATGCTGAACTACCCCGTTATTTAATAGCGGGATGGTTAGGCCAGCAGGTCGTGGTCGTGGTGACAACCTTCCACCACCGCTTTGAGTACATGGCTGGTATGATCCAACAGCTCGAGATGAATCGCCAGTTCATGGAGAACATGATGGCTCAGTTCCTCGCCCCAATATGAACCAGCACCCAAGCGGGACAACTCTGCGGAATTCATACGCTGAACCCCGGCGTATACCGCAGCTCAACTCAGCCTTTGGATGCGATGGCGGCTCCGTGACATCACCTATGAGATGGAGTCGCTAATGTACCCCCGCCAGCTATGTCACCTTTGCTTCCTTCTTCTGAAGGGACCCGCAGCTCAATGGTGGGACAGCCACCGTCGTACTCTGCCGGTTGGGACACTCATCACCGCCGACTTCCGAGCTGCCTTCGCGCCGCTTCATTCCTCAAGGGTCATGGACGGAAGAAGCGTGAGTTCCATAACCTCACCCAAGGCAACAAGACTGTTGAAGCCTATCGGCGAGAGTTCTTGGACTTGTCTCGCTATCTTTGAAGAGGATATTGCAACCGATGCACCGAGACAAGAGAAGTTCCGTGGCGGACTTCAAGTCGACATCAAGCTCGCACTTCTAGTGCACGACTTTGCTGATTTCGCCACCTTGGTGAACAAAGCTATCAATGTCGAAACTGGTGCGCAGGAATACGAGCTCTAACAGCGCAACCGTGACACCGGCTCATCTTGGGCCCGTCCTCGAAGCGCAAGATATGGATTCCCAATAGCATGTACCAGCCCAATGCATACGCTTGAGCGAGAACTATGCTACACCTCGTCGCCTACAACTAAGCAGCCAAGCTTCCAGCTCCACCACCCCATGCTCTGTTCCCACTCCCAATAATGGCTTATGCTTGGTGCGGACAGCGAGGCACCGTGCTAGAGATTGCAACCAGAACCAGAATCAGCTGGCCCTTCCAGCAGCTGGCCGTGGAAACAACCAGAACCGCAACAACACTGGCAAGTCTTATGGGAAAGCTCAGGCCAACCACGTTGAACTGAATGAAGCTCAGGACCAGCCTGCTACTGTGATGGGTACCCTTCTCGTAAATTCAGTACCTGCATCTGTTTTATTCGATTCAGGAGCATCACATTCATTCATGTCTGAAGATTTTGCATTCATGCATGGCCTTAAAAGCGAAGACATGAATGCCTCGCTATTAGTACACACCCCCGCGGGCCAATGTCGGACTTCCATGATTTGCAACGACGTCCCCGTTGAAATCGAAGGAATGGAATTCCTTGTCTCTCCTATCGTGCTAAAGTCTTGTAGCATTGACCTCATTTTGGGGATGGATTGGTTGAAAGCGCATACGGCGACAATCGTTTGCGCCACTAAGACCGTCCATCTGCTGCACCTTTCGATGAAATCGTAGCTACAATGCTCGTCTCGATTCAAAATGCCGAGGCAAGGCTCTATGCATTGAATGCATTGAGCGCCGCACCCTCGAGGGAATTGAAAACATTCACTGCGTTTGCGATTTCCAAGACGTCTTTCTGAAGAACTTCCAGGATTCCCCTGCTAGGGCTGTCGAATTCGTCATCGACTTGAAACCGTGCACCACTCCTATAGCCAAGCGTCCCTACAAGATGCCGCGCGATGAACTCCTTGAGCTAAAGGAGGAAATCGACAAATCTCTTCAAAGTGGTTTCATCCGCCCAAGTTGCTCTCCTTGGGAGCACCTTCTCTCTTTGTCAAGAAGAAGGATGGGACAAACCGATTGGTTCAAGACTACCGTCCTATAAATCAAGCTACCATTCGAATAAGTATCCTCTTCCTCGGATCAATGATCTTTATGATCAACTGGCTGGTTCGTCAGTGTTCTCGAAACTCGACTTGAGGTTGGGTTACCACCAGATCCGTGTTCGCGAGGAGGATATCCCCAAGACCGCATTTGTGACTCGTTATGGTTCATACGAGTACACCGTCATGTCTTCGGCTTAACCAATGCTCCAGCCACCTTCTCTCTTTGATGAACTATATATTCATGGATTACCTCGACAAGTTCGTCGTGGTTTATCCGGATGATATCTGATCTATTCAAGAATGAAGAAGAACATCTTGAACATCTTCGTCTCGTCTTTGGAAAAGCTACGAGAGCATCAACTCTATGCCAAGTTCTCCAAATGTGAATTCTGGCTTCCCGAAGTAACCTATCTTGGGCATGTCATTTCTAAGGATGGTATTGCCGTCAACCCTGAACGAGTTCAGGCTATTCTCGATTGGACTCCTCCGAAGAACGTTAAGCAAGTCAGAAGTTTTCTCGGTCTCGCCAGCTATTGCCGTCGATTCGTCGAGAACTTCTCCAAGATTGCCAGGCCTCTGACTAATCTATTGCATAAAGGCGTCAAGTTCCAATGGACAGATAAGTGTCAGGAAAGTTTCCAGGAACTCAAGGACAAGCTGACAACTGCCCCAGTGCTAGCTCCTCCTGATACTAAGAAGGACTTCGTCATTTACTGCGACGCTTCTCGTCAAGGATTAGGCGGTGTCCTAATGCAAGATCGCAAAGTGGTTGCTTATGCCTCTCGACAGTTGCGCCCTCACGAGGAGAACTACCCAGTTCACGACCTCGAACTTGCTGCTGTCATTCATGCGCTAAAGCAAATGGCGACATTACCTTCTCGTGTCGTTGCGAGATCTACACCGACCACCAAAGTCTGAAGTATCATTTACTCAGCCGAGACCTGAACCTCCGTCGGCAGAGATGGATGGAGACTGTTGCAGACTTTGATTTGGGAATCTCCTATACGCCAGGCAAGGCTAATGTGATGGCTGATGCCTTGAGCCGCAAGTCTTACTGCAACCACCTTCAGGTTCACAAAGTTCAGCCCTCACTTGTTGAAGAATTCAGCAGTGAACCTCCATATCGTTCCTCCGGGCTTTTCGCCCCCCTCCTCCGGAGTTCCGCAAGATGAATCTCCGTGTTGTTCCCGAGGATCCCTCTTTACCTGGCTGTTGAACCCGATCTCTTGGGCACCATAAAGACAATGCAGGGATCTGACTCTGAGGTCTACAAGCTTAAACAAGAAGTCAGGAAAGGAAATCCCTCATCCTTCACTATTCTCGATGATGGCGCCTTGTACTTCAAAGGCCGCCTAGTGGTACCTTGCAAGCAGGACAACCTGGATATGACTCGAAGGTTATGCAAGAAGCTCATGATCGCCTCTATGTATCCACCTGGCAGTACCAAGATGTATCAAGACATCCGTCCGAGATTACCGTGGTCTAATATGAAGCGAGGACATTGCTCGCTATGTTTACGAGTGTGGCGTTTGCCGTCGTATCAAAGCGGAACATCAAAGGCCTCTTTGGAACTCTGCAGCCTATCTCTATTCCCGAATGGAAATGGGACCATGTTGAAATGGACTTAAATCCTTTGGTTTTCCCAAATCGCAGAAAGGTAATGATGCTATTCTTGTCGTCATTGACCGGCTTTCTAAAGTTGCACATTTTACGGCGGTCAAGGAAGCGATCATCGCTAGCCAGCTTGCAACGCTCTATATGTCCAGAATTGTTTCACTTCACGGTATTCCTTTGGTTATCGATTCGGACCGTGGCAGCTTATTCACTTCAAGATTCGGGCAAGTTTCCAAGAAGCTATGGGGACTCATTTATCTTTCAAGATCGCTTTTCATCCAGATCTCAAGGGCAAGTTGAACGTGTCAACCAAATTCTCGAAGACATGCTTCGAGCTTGTGTCGTCTCTTTCGGCAAGAAATGGGAGGAATCTCTCCCGTATGCTGAGTTCTCTTATAATAATAGCTTTCAAGCTAGTCTGAAGATGGCCCCCTTCGAAGTGTTATATGGACGAAAGTGCCGAACCCCTCTGAACTGGTCAGAAACTGGGGAACGTCCACTCTTCGGTCCGGATATTATCCAACATGCCGAAGAACAAGTCCGCATTATTCGCGAGAATCTCAAGACTGCTCAGTCGCGTCAAAAGAGTAATTATGACCGTCATCACAAGGACATGGTCTATCAACCTGGCGAAAAGGCCTATCTTCGCGTTACACCAATGAAGGGTGCTCACCGCTTCGGAATCAAGGGCAAGCTAGCTCCTCGCTATATTGGCCCTTTCACTATTCTGGAAAGGCGTGGAAAAGTGGCTTATCAACTGGAGCTTCCGTCGAACCTTTCTCAGGTTCACGATGTGTTCCACGTGTCCCAACTCCGACGCTGCTTCAAGGACCCAATCCGAGCAGTGGACCATGAAGTGCTCGAATTGAAACAGGACCTCTCCTATAAAGAGCACCCGGTCCGCATTCTCGACCAAGCTGAACGCCGCACACGTCGAAGGCGATCAAATTCCTCAAAGTCCGATGGTGAATCACTCGAAGATGAAGCCACACAGGAACGCGAGGATCGTCTAAGAGATGAATATCCGCCTCTTTCCTTCTACCTCCTAAATCTCGGGACGAGATTTCTTGTAGTGGAGGAGATTTGTAACGCCCGGATCCCCGGTTCTGTTATTTAATTAATCGTGGTTCCGAATCTGTTAAATAAAAAAAAAAAAAAAAGGGAACAAGCTGGGAGGGGGATAAAACCCCAACCGCCCAAAGAGCCGCCCCCTCCCCACTCCCCCCCCCGTGGCCCATCTCCTTTCCCCCCTCCTTGGGCCAGCCCCATGGGCCACCAGCCGGCCCAGCCGGCCGATCCACCTCTCCCTTATCCCCACCCGAGGGAAAACCCTAGCCCTCTCGCTCCCCCTCTCTCCTCCCCACGTCGCCCCCCCCTCGTCCCGATCCAATCGGGATCGGGTCAGTCGCCACCGAACCCCGCCCCTCCCCGGCGGCGACCCCCCCCCTCGCCCGTTCCACACGCCCGGCCCCGCCGCCTCGCCTCCCCTCGTCAGCCCCCTCCACCCGGCCCGAACCCCCACCCACTGGACCGAGGCCACCTCACGGACGCCTCCCACCGCTCCCTCGTGCCCAACTCCGCGTCGGCAGGCGCATCGCCTCGTCCGCCGCTTGTCGCTCAACTCCAGACGCTCCCGGAGCTACCTCGCCCCCGGAGGCGAGCCGCGCCACCGAGCCCGCCCGTCTTCCCAGCGCGCGCAGGCGCCTGCGTCGGCGTCCACCTCGCCTGCCTTCCTCCGCGCCCGGTAGCGTCGTCCCCGACTCTTCCTCACCCCGCTGCCACGTACCCCGCGAACCCCGGTGAGGCCCTGCGCCTCCTCCCTCTCCCTCGTCGGCGTTCGGCTCCGGCCGCGCCGCCGCGGCGACGACCCCCCCCTCTCTCTCCGGCTCCCTCCGGTTCCCCTCCAACCCCCGTGAGCTCCAGCGCCCCCTCCCCGTTCCCCTCTCGCCCGGGCGGATCCGCCCGTGGCCTCGTTAACCGGCGCCCGGCCACCGCGCCTCCCTCTTCCCCTTCCTTCTCCTCCCGTCGGCGTGCTTTCGTCGACGCCGTGGCGAGGGCCCCGACCCCCAGCTCCCGATCCCCTCCTTCCCCGTTCGGGCGCCCCACGCCGCACTGGCCGAACCCCGATCCCCTTCCCCGGGCCCAAGATTGCCTCCTCCGTCGCCCCCTCCGGCGTTGCTACTTGTGCGTGGGCGCGTGTGGCATCGGCCACCTCGGCCGCCCAGCGCCCGACGGGCGGGTCGCGCCCGATTCGGCGGCGCCATTAACCGCCCAGCGCCCGCCCGTTGCCCACGTGCCCCTGACTACGGGGCCCCACCCCAAAAACGTTTTAGAAAATGTTTTAAATAAACAGAAACGAAAATGGATTAAAAGTAATTAAAATAATTAACTAATTAATTAATTAATTAATTAATTAATTCCAGAAATTAATAAAACCTTTTATAAATCATAACTTTTAATCCGTAGCCCGGATTAAAATAATTTCAACATGAAAGTTGCTCAGAACGACGAGACGATTCCGGATACGCAGTCCGTTCGTCCACCGCACGTCTCTAACCTATCGAACCTGCAAACTTTCTCCTCCGGTTCATCTGTCTGACAGACGTCCGGAACCGGGATAACTTCCCGGATGCTTTCCCCCCTAAACCAGTACCCCTCTTACCACGTTAGGGCACGCCTAGCATCGCTTCTTGGCATGTCATGCATCGTTATGCATCTGTTATCGTGTATTCATTGTTTCTTCCCCCTCTTCTCTTCGGTAGACTACGAGACCGACGCTGCAGCTGGCCAGTTCGACTACGGTGCTGACGATCACTCTCTCTTGCCAGAGCAACCAGGCAAGCCCCCTTTTGATCATCCCGATATCGCCCATTCCATTCTCTTATTGCTTGCACTAGATTTTGCTACTGTTATTGTTTGCTCCTATTCTGTTGCATAGCCTGTTTATTGTAACCTGCTATTGTTACCTACCTGCTTATCCTAAACTGCTTAGTATAGGTTGGTTAGATACCCATCAGTGACCCCCACCTTGTCCTTGTTGCCCTCGCTTCATCATTGAAGACCCGATCAAGCGGGATCGAGACCAGGCCCGACACCGCACATCACTTCCCTTAGTTGCTCGACACTACTAGGTTACTATCGAGTACCGAGGGTGAAACCTCTGCAGACGCCGATATTAACCACAGAGTATACAGTTACCGGTTGTGGTCATCGAGGGTGATTTCCTCTTTAACCACTTCCGATACGACTATGTCGTGCAACCCCTCAAGTGTGGACCTCGAGGGTGAATCCTCTTATGTTCACCTTGACGACTACATTGAGTGGAATACACCGGGGGTGATTCCTCGTGTTTTCCCTTGATGTTTGGACTCACGGTTACTTGGACTATTACATTGTTACTTGGAAAGACGGGTCGACCACGAGGGTACCCGCGTGCTTAATTGCGAGTGATGTGGAGACGGGTTGACCTGGATGGTGCCCGCGAGATACTTACGAGGCGTGGCCGGGCATTCCTAGCCCTTGCCACAAGTCCTCGAGGGGCAACGGGTCACATCTTCGTGAGTTACGCTTGTTACCGCGTTCCTAATCCACTACGATTTGGATATTTGATCCGAGGGCCTCGGCCGATAGCACTAACCATCACGTGGGCTAAGTATGGGCGTTCTGCGTCGTATACATCAGCGAAGCTTATTAGGCGTCGGCGTCGCGCGGCGCGCGCGGATTGGGCTGGAACGCTGTTAGGCTAGGTCTGCTTCGGCCGCCCTCAAGCAAGTGTGAGTTCCGGGAGATGGACCATGACCCCTGGGGGCATAGGTTTAGTCCGCGTGCTGGCCTCTCTATTAAGCCTAGGTCGGGTTGCGCGTATTGTTTGACCGAGGCGGGCATGACCACAGAAAGTGTGTCCGGCGGAGTTAAGCGGCGTGGTGGGTAAGTTGGTGCACCCTGGGAAGAAAACATCTATCGATAGCCTGTCCCACGATAGCGGACACTTGGAGTTGTATCGATCGATACAACTAGAATCTGAAACTTGAGATGAGACATGGATATGAGCATTGGATTGTGTTGATAAGCTGGATAGTATGGCTTCAGGATTTCTTTCTCGCAGGAGTCGAGAAAGGATCTCGGCGAGGTTGATAACACTACTGCTTCTTTAAGTTATGTTACTCTACTCCTCTTGTTTGCTGCAAGATGGTGGATTCGGAAGATGCTAGTCTTCGATAGGACTAGGCCTTCCCTCTATTCTGGCATTCTGCAGTTCAGTCCATTGAAATGGCCTTCACACCTATACCCTTGCATATGTAGTGTAGCTCCTTGCTTGCGAGTACTTTGGATGAGTACTCACGGTTGCCTTGTTCCCCTTTTTCCTATCTCTACTCGATTGCTGCAATCGACGATGGAGACCAGATCAGGCGCCACCGCCTCGGCGACTACTACTCGAGGCGCCTACTACTACGTGCAGCCCAGCGGCGGCGACCACTGGAGTGACCTAGGAGGATCCCGGCAGGAGGCCTGTCCTCTTCGATCTGTATCCCAGTTTGTGTTAGCCATCTTATGGCACCTTGTTTAACTTATGCGTACTCAGATATGGTTGCTTCGCTGACTCGTCTATGATCGAGCACTTGTATTCGAGCCCTCGAGGCCCCTGGCTTGTATTATGTTGCTTGTATGACTTATTTTATTTGTAGAGTTGTGTTGTGATATCTTCCCGTGAGTCCTTGATCTTGATCGTACACATTTGCGTGCATGATTAGTGTACGATTGAATCGAGGGCGTCACATAAGATCACTGAGTAACTATTGTTACCAGACTGTACTTTGAACATTTGTTGGCCAGCTTCAGATACATGGCAGTTTGCAGCAAACTCTGTGTTCTTATCCAATTTCTTCTGAATCTTTGGGCATATTCTCTGCCCTACCCACTTTTCTATAGCTTCCCTTTGTTTACTCACTAGCCTGTGCATGATCTTGTAGAAGATATATTCAAGCATACTAAGCACTGCTATCTCTCTGCCATCAAGAATGTAGTTGTTAAACACTTCAGAGTTATTGTTCAGCAGAATGTCACATTTGGGAAATTCCCTAAAAAATGCCTTGCACCATGTGTTTGGCTCAAGTCTCTCGACCGAGTGGAAGGCGGTGGGCAAAGTGATCATCCATTTTCGACAGTTCTCTCTCCACTTCACCTTGTTTGGTGATCTTGCAATGGCCCATAGATCTTGCTTCAGTACCTCTCCTTTGTGCTTCTCATTAAAATTTTGGTAAATATGTCTCACACAAAACCTGTGTTCTGCATCTGGCCAAACCTTGTGCACATCATTTATTAACCCTTTTTCTTGTCACTCATAACTGTGAAAGGAGCTGTGTTTGTAATGTTTAGATCATCTTTTAGAGTGGTCAGAAACCACTCCCATGAACCTTTGCAATCTACTTCCACCCAGCCCATTGCAATGGGGAAAATGCAGTCATTAGGATCAATTCCAATAGCACTAAGGAGCACCCCTTTAAACCTTGTTTTCATATGGCAACCATCAATGAAGAGAATAGGCATGCAGCCCTTTAGCCAGCCTCTCTTAGAAGCATCATATGACCAATATAATGTTTTCAAACATTTTCTGCCCATTGGAAATTTTGTATCTTTCACAAGTGTAGTTGTTAGCAGGAATGTAGACCCAGGGTTTTTGCTCCTTAGCTCTTGCCCATAATCCCATAGCCTGCTGAACTGCTCTTCCTCATCACCATGTATCTCCTTAAGTTCTTGCTTCCTATCCCTAGCAAGCTTCCATCTATTAGGAGTAACATTGAATTCCTTTGCTATTTTCCTTGAAAATGTTCCAATGGACATCTTCTGGTCATCTCTGAGCTCATCAATGAAAAAGTTCCATTGGAATTTTGCTGTCATATCCTTTAACTTTTATTTCTTCTGGCACTTATGCAATCCATTGTATGCCTTGATGACAAAACCTCCAGTCCTGTTGTCATTTCCAGCCTTAAGCACCCATGGGCAACCACCACCCTGACAAACTGTCTCCAATCTGATCTTGTCATTCTTTAGCTTCTTGATTTGCACTATGTTCCTTATTTAATAGGCCTTGAGAGCTTTCCTCAACTCAACCACATCAGCAAATACCATACCTAATTTAAATACAGGGGATTTCATGTCCACCTTGGAAGTGAAAGCATTGAATTTGTACTTCAGTTGATCTTGTACTTCAGTGGAGAGGTTCAGATCTTCATCTTCAAGTACATAGTCAGGCTCAACCTCTACCTCCTCTTGCTCAGCCTCTTCATCAACATCAAAGTCAATGTTGTCTTCATAAAGATCATCATCTCCATCATCTATGTCATAATCACTATCACTGAATTCTGAATCTGACAGCACAACATTTTCAGGTTGCAAATTTGGCTCTTCACCAACAACCATCACATTTGGCTCTGCAGCATTAAGCAGGTCTGGCTCTGCAGCATTAAGTAGGTCTGTCCCTGCACCATTAAGAAAATTTGGGTTAACACCACCATTAAGCAGGTCTGGCTCTGCACAATATGTCAGCAAATTTGGGTCAGCAACAAAATTAAGCAAATCTGAAAGAATATCCTCTTCTTCCGTCCCATCAACTGCAACCTCTGAAATTGGATCTTCAACATTCACAAAAATAATGTTGTGAGCAGATGCTACACTGCTTGCACCAACAATTGAGTTGACCATTCTATCAGGGCTTGCAACAGATGGCATCTTCAATATCAAATCTTCTCTGAAATTGTTGATGAAGTCTGCATGGTCAACCATAATTGCAAGAACTTTGTGCTGAGCACTAGCTGTGATAAGATGTTGCAAATCCTCATCACCCTTAATTCTCACCAAGCCATCTGAAATTGGTTTCTCAGGTAAACACCAGTAAATTATGTGTTCATTGGCAGGATATCCCAACCATTTTAGGTGTTCTTCTAAGACTGCATATGAAAATGTGCAAGCATCAACATAGTCAAGGACCTCCAAAGAAGAGTTATAATACTCTGGGGCACTGATAGGTCCACAGAAAAGACCACCATGTTCCAGTTCCAGTGTAAAGAAAGGAGTGTGAACACTATGTCCCATTGCTGAGTCACACACTGCATACAAAAAAGAGAGATATTCAGTGCAAAATTCAAATAACTGAACATGAACTGCACAAATTCAGTTAAAATTTCAGTTAACTTAACTAAACATGTACTGCATACAAAAAAAAGGAGATATATTCAGTGCAAAATTCAATTAACTGAACATGAACTGCACAAATTCAGTTAAAAATTCAGTAAACTTAACTGAACATGTACTGCATGCAAAACACATTCAGATTGATTATAGCTACTGAGCCACCTTCTTCATCAAAACCCTAGCATGGTAAGCGAATCTACAAAACACAAAATACCAAACTCACACAAGAAATACAACATAGGTGCTTCCACGCAAAGGCACTATCTTCATGCCAAAACCCCACCTTCTTCAGCAAACCCATAACTTGATGCAGAAACCCTGGACTAAATGCATCGCTCATAACCCTAGCTTGCATTCATGATAACAATGCCACTTTGCAAGATCAAAGCAACTCACACTACTAGGGAAAACCTTATACACAGAATCTTAGCAGCGGCGCGGTCTAAAAACAGGCGCTACTGCTAATTAGCAGCAACGAGCTTTAGAAAAGAGCGCTGCTAATGACTGAGTAGCACTAGCGCTCTAGGTGAAAAGAGCGCTACTACTATAATTGCCACGGTGTTGCCTCCAGGCTAGATATAGTAGTAGCGCCCTTCCCGTGGACGCGCTACTGCTAAAGAACTTAGTAGCAGCGGTTTTGCTCAAAACTCGCTACTGCTAAGTATCACCGCAACTAATTAAGTTTAGTCCCATACTGCTAAGCGAACAAGGTGTTTACCACCTTAAATATGTTGCTTCTCAACCTATCTCGAGCACTTGGTCTTCATTGAACTATATGTGTATGATTTGTGGTTGCAATATGAATCCTCACTGCACCTATCAGTGCGGTGAGATTCATGTTGACTATTTAGATTATACACAAAAATATCAATGATGACCAATGTATATTTTTGATGTTTTTACTAAACAAAAGAAATAACTGCTTCCATTAGCAGTAGCGGTTTTGTCTAAAACGCGTTGTAGATAAGTTAGCTATAAGCGTTTCTATCGTCGCTCTTGCTAGTTCGAGTTAACCACCCCCCCCGCATCAAAATTTTGCTAAGTCCTCCTTTCCACCCCCACCGGCCTGTTCCCCTACTCTGCTCGCCGCCCGAGCCCGAGCCGCCTGCCCTCACCGCCGCCGCCGCCGCCCGCCCTCAACCTCGCCGCCGCCGCTCTCGACCACACTGCCGCCCTCGACCTCACACGCCGCCCTCGAGAGCCCGCCGCCCAGGACCGCCGCCCTCCCGATCCCGAGCCCACCCTCGCCGACCCTCCGTCACCGAGCACCTCCCGCCACCGTCTCTCCTCTGTAAGCCCCCACCCTCCCCACCCCTCTCTCTTTGCTTAGTTAGTAGATGATTTTAGTAGTAGTAGATGTTAATTTAGGGTTCATAGATAATGATTTTTAGAAGTACTGGATATTAATTACTAGTAGTGATGGTAAACTAGTTGTATAATTAGCAGTAGTAGATGTTAATTAGTAGTAGATGTAGTAGTTAGATGTTAATTAGTAGTAGTAGATGTGCTAGTTTCTTTCTATTTATAGTAAGTTTTTATTTAGTAATAACTAGTTGAATTAATAGAACTAGTTTAGTTTTAGTTGAACTAGTTAAGTTTTAGTTGAACTAGTATAGTAAGTAAATTAATAACTAGTTGAACTACTTCATTTTAGAAAGAACTAGTTTCTTTCTATTTAAAATAAGTTTATATTTAGTAAGAACTAGTTGAATTAATAGAACTAGTTTAGTTTTAGTTGAACTAGTTAAGTTTTAGTTGAACTAGTATAGTAAGTAAACTAATAACTAGTTGAACTACTTCATTTTTAGAAAGAACTAGTTTTTTCTTTTTATACTAAGTTTATATTTAGTAAGAACTAGTTGAATTAATAGAACTAGTTTAGTTTTAGTTGAACTAGTTAAGTTTTAGTTGAACTAGTATAGTAAGTAAATTAATAACTAGTTCAACTACTTCATTTTAGAAAGAACTAGTTTTTTTCTTTTTATACTAAGTTTATATTTAATAAGAACTAGTTGAATTAATAGAACTAGTTGAATTAATAGAACTAGTTGAATTAATAGAACTAGTTGAACATGCCATATTTGGTGTTATTTTTTAGTTTAAGCAATTATTTCATGTTTTGGTTACACCTCCGAGTGGCCTATGTTTTGCCGGAGTGTTGATTAATTTCCGTTTCGGCAAATTTCAGGCGCTCGATATGTTCTTTTTTAGCAAAGGTCATGCCGGATTTTTTCGTGAATTTTGGCATGACTTGTGCTAGAATATGTACAAGTTTAATCTTTGAATAATGAACGTAGGAAATGTCGTACTCGGACGACGACAGTCTCCCGGGGGAGTGCAGCTGGTGCCACGATGATCGAGGTATGTGCGACAGGTTCGTTGAGCTGGATGAAGATCGGCGCTTCAGCATTAAGCTCGAGGAGACCTTCGATGTTGAAATGGTACGCAACAACGACAAGTGTTTTTTTCGTAATTAAGCATGACTTCACCTATTTCAACGTCTAATTTTCATCTTTTACAATTCGACTAGCTTATCCCATGCCATGCAAGACGCTATGTCTTGGAGAGGATGGGTTTTGAAGACCATGAAAATTTTTAAACAAAGAAAATACACCTAAGGACCCATCATGGTATCGATTTTGAAGTAAATCTGTACAATTCTCAGAGCGTAACCCATTTTGGTTGCCAAAATTGGGAAGCAGTTTGCAAAATGTATGTTTTTTATGAGGGTATGATTGTCACCATGGATCTTAGTGATCCTGACATCGAGCAAGACAATATGGACATTTGGGTCCTTGTTGATACGCTTCCGATTCTACCGCAATGTGAGTTTCTCAAACATAGTTATTAACTAATTTATATTGTTTATTTCAAAATAGTTGACAGCTTATTTCCATTGACAGCTTATTTTGAATATTCAAAGAATGTGTAGAAGATGGTAGACAAAACCCACTACACTGATGGCTCCGAATTAACTTATAAGGAGAAAAATCATATGATTGCTTATTGTACTTTTTTTGAGAATTACAATACCTATTATCGAACTCCTCCAAATTATGGTGAATACGTGCCACTAGTGCACGTGTTGAACCACGATAACTTCTATGGAGATACCCTGGTAAGATTTTTTACTATTACGACATCCGTGCATCTTTTGCATACTTCTAAAACTAGTACATCATTGCTAACTACGAAGTTATTACTTTGTTTTTCAACAGAAAATCCCGATGGATTGTGTGCCTCATCTGATGTATTACAATGGTCGCCTTGAAGTTATGAACCTACAGCCAGGTCATCCTACGGATCTCACCTGTGCATATCGATTTTCTGAAACCGGTGAACACATGCTAATCAAAGAGTGAAAAAAATGTTTGGACATTCGTAAGGAGGTTCTTGGAAGCAACATTAAGCGAAAGGCAAGAATTGGAGACAGGATAATCTGCATTCTCCATAATGGAGAGCTAGGGGCTATCTTGTTTTTTGCTATTTACCTTAGAGAATATAGTAGGTCCTAAGAGAATGTAGTAGGTCCTATGAGGTACAATATGTTTATTATGTGATACAATGTGTTAGAGTTGAAGATGTGAGGAGTACTTGTGATTACGACTAGTGACCAATGATATGATGATGATGATGATGATAAGTTGTTAATGATATGATGATGATGATATTTATTATATCATTGGGTGAAAGAACCGCGGATTAGTTTCAAGTGGATGTCCATCCACTTGAAACTAATCCCTGATTCTTTCACCCGTGATGTAATAACTCATTATGATGTAAAACAATTTCTAAATTTCTGTTGTATGAAAACTTGTGTAAAGGTGTACGAATACAACATGAAATAAAAAAATACAAAATAATAGTAGCAGCGCGGGCAGAGAGAAGCGCTACTACTAATTACCAGCAGCGCTCCTCCTGGAACTCGCTACTACTAAGTCGATTTAGCAGTAGCGTGGGTGGAGGCACGCTACTGCTACTCGTTAGCTGTAGCGCCTTATCAGTAGCGCACAACCCCGCGCTACTGATAGGTCTAAAACCCACGCTGCTACTAGCCTTTTCCCTAGTAGTGTCACAAGCTTGAATCAGCTTCCAAATCGCGCGGACCCGCCGTACGAGGCCGTACTGCGCCCCACACATACAAGAAACAGAACAGGGAGAGGAGGTGCAGAGAAGAGGAGCTCACCATAGTTTGAAGGAAAGACAACAGGCGACCGGACCAGATGAGCGGATGGAGGTGACACTGGACCGCCGAAGAGCTCCGGCGAGGCAGCCATTGTTGCTGACGTCAGCAACGGCCGCTCGAGCGCCGACAGGGAGGATGGGGAAGAATGAGTTACGATAGGCTACAGGAGTTCCTCCCCCTCGACAGATTAAATGCGGTTAATAAATTCAGGTGCTCCCGATGCTGGTAGTGCGGGTTGATTCACAGCAACGCCAGGGGCCTCTTTGCAAAATGCCACGCGCTGACCGGGTTGGCACCCACACGTCCACATGGCGCTCTCTGATTTGTCAGGATCAAATTTGCACATTTCATGCAAGTTCCAGGACTGGGTAGGGTCAAATTTCAAGTTGTCGGACTAAAGCATCACATTGAGAGCAAGTTAGGACTCCTGGTGCTTTTAACTCCGATTAATAAGTACTATCTCACTTCGGAATGAAAGCAAACAACCCAAATCCCAATGAGTATAAGCTTTGAACTCGGCCCAAAACATGCTACCCGTTTCCAAATCACTGTCGCGGGGGGTGGGTGGGGGGGGGGGGATGGGCAGGTGGGTAAATCGAGGTACCGCATTGGCCATATTCACGAGTAGCGCAGTGTTCGTGGTCTGGTCCTCCTCCGGTCCATTCGCAACGAGGCCCGGGAGGTTCTAAGCCTCTACTCCGACGGCGAGCACGAGGCTGCGCTGGCCCGCGCCGTAGTGCTCGCAGCCGTGCACCCGGGCTCCGCGGTCGCTCTCAACCTCGCCGGATTGATCCACCGCCACGCCGCCCTCGTGGCGCGGAACGACAGGGGCGCCCACGGCGACGACGAAGACGGCGACGAGAACGCGTCCGCGCTGGAGAAGTACCACCGCCACGCCGCCCTCGACGCCTTCTCCGCCGCTGCGCGTCTCGCCCCCAACTGCGTCGTCACCAACGCCGACCACGCCGTGGCGCTCGTCCACTGCCGTCGCTTCGAGGACGCGCAGAAGGAGTTTCTCCGCATGCTCGACACGGTCGCGAACAACGACCAAGCCGACCCGGCGCTGTACAACGTGGTGTACGACATGAGCGGGGACTCGAGCATGAAGGGGAGAAAGCGCGACGCCGTGAAGAGCGCCAGCATCGCCATGGAGCGCTTCGCGGAAAAAATCAACCACAGGATTCTGCCATTGGAGGCCGCCAAGTTGCTGGACGCCAGCAATCTCGGCGGGCCTGCCGCCGATGAAGCGCGAGAGCGTGCAAAGCTTCTCGCCGAGACCTACCCCCACTCGCCGCGCGCCCAGCTACTCCGCGCGTACATCGACTTGGCACCAGTCCGTGCCCTCGATCCGGCAATGGACAAGAAGCAGCTTCTGCGCCGCGCGCTCACCACCGTGTCTCAAGCGGCAGTAAACTTCGACTGCTCGCTCATGGTTGCCTTGTTCCACGCCAAGCTCTTGTTCGTCCTGGATAACTTTGATGCTGCGGAGCGAGAGTGCCGCCGGGCACTTCGCATGGAGACGCCGAATGACCCCAATTGGGATGACATACCTCCCATGGCTGCTCTTGGGGCAGATTCTGATGCCAGAGTATCTTATGTCAAGAAGCAGCTCCGTGTCTTGCTCAAGCAGATCATAGTTGTGGCTGCACTATACTGGTCCTCTATGAAGAATGCACTGCAGGGCCAACGCGTATCAGTGACGGTTGACACGCTGCATGCGCACTATGATGGAATCGACAAGTCGGCAGCAAAGACCATATCTGATGCAACGCGCTTTCTCAAGAATCAGGAGTCATGGAGTTTCTGGATTTGAGCTCTGGGGGAAGCTGCAGTCACTTGTAGATCCAGAGTATTGGGAAAATACATCACAGGATGATCACTCGTTGGTTGGGATAACTCTCAGCCGCCAGTCTGACACCTTTCTTTTACCAAGGGTGCAGGATATGTTTGAATCCTTGCTGCTTTCACCATCTGTTGGAATACAGGCAGAGCCCTTCGCTGAAATGCGACAAAGGAAATGCAGAGAAGGATCTGAGATCCTTGGGAGCATCAGGGAGAAGCTGAGGATGTTGCCTAAAGATACACTTAGCACTGAGGTCTAGCACTTCTACATATGGCATGGTTTCAATTTAGCATTCTTCCTTAGTTCACTGTTCTGCTGATAGTGAGGTTTATCAGACTAATGATTGGCTTGCTTGTTGATTGCAGTTTCAGGAGTGCTGTTCTGGAATAGAGAAATTGTGGCTAAAGTTTCTTGAAGTTACTGTTGTGGACTATCGTGAAATCATTCTTCCCCTTGCGAGATCATACCAATGGGTCTGTTAACATCTGCAGTGATTAGTTTTTATAGTTATATATGCCCATTTGTTGGCTCAACTGCCCATATTGTGTGCTAACTGATAACCATCTTTGCAGATAGAATTGTAGAAACGGATTCCTTTTTATCTAAATCATCCTGGTACTAGGCGTATTGGATTTGCTGATGCCAATATTGATATTATATGCGGTAAAATTCCTGCTGCCCAATGAATTTGTGTTAACTCATGTCACATTGACTTTTCCAGGAGTTTTTTGTTCTTCTGCTGTCATAGCAAATAATTAAGTTATATCTCAGTGATCTAAACCTGGCATTGCCCTAGTCTGCTTGTTTTATGCCTCCTTGATTCAGAGGAATTTCTATGTAGTTTCTTAGTATTTCCATCCTTAGGAATTTTGAGTATTGCTCCCTTCGTTCCAAAATAAGTGCCTTAACTTTGTACTAACTTTAATACAAAGTTGTACTAAGGTTGAGACACTTATTTTGGGACGGAGGGAGCACTATATTAGAGATTTTTTACAGTGTAATATTCTATTAGAAGTTTTTTTTTTTCGAGAAAACGCAGAAGATTTGCGTTTCATTGCATTGAAAAGGAAGGGGTTTCAGTTACATCCTCCTAGGAGGCAAAGATACAGAGTGAGGGGGTTGCAATCAGTGTACATCCCAGGTCTGGGGAATGAGAGCATGCAGGCCCGACGCGCCGGCTCTGGCCCAAAGGGTCGCCTCCTCCTTGATCTTGTCCAGTAGCGTAGCTATGGAGGGGCTGGCTCTGTCAAAGACGCAGTCGTTCTGATGCTTCCACAGCATCCAAGGAATGAGTAGTGTCGCCGAGGCGAGGAAGGTATCTGGTATGTAGGATTTGAATCCTTAGGACGTCCTCTTTTCCTATAGGCCACTTTGCACTCGGTTCCAAAGGAAAACTTCCATTCAGTCTAACCTCTTGGAAAATATTTTTTTGAATTAGCAAATATGTTGTTGCATGCTCTCAGTTTTACAATATAAAATATGCTCTGTTATGCCACTAATACTTCTTACAATTTCATAATACAGGAACTTCTGGCCAATCTGTCAAGGAAATGGCAAGCACCTCCAGTTCTCAACAAAGCCTTACTGTTTCCAACAAGAACAATACTGATAAAGAATTGTCTATCTTGAGTGTAATCATACAGGTAAGAGACACTCGCATCTGGTCATGTGATCTTTTAACAACCTGTCTATAATTCCTATGTGTGTCTTCCTGTCATTGGGCAATCTGAAAAACCAGCCTATAATTTCCTTTGTATGTGTGCAGTCATTGTGCAATCTGAGGCATTTCAGAGATAAACTTCTGATGGGGCCACTTGTATGGATCCCGTCAGTTGAAAATCCCTGCATTGCACAGCAATTATATGAAATCTTCTCTTCTTGGGAGAAAAACGACCACCACTTAACCGATGTTGTACTGACTTACATGAAGACTCTTCTCCGCAGAGTTGTAGATTACAGCACTTTTTATGAAAAGGTTAAGAATCACCATTGCATATATTTGCAAGACCGTTTGAACAAAAATTAATTGAAGTTAGATTACAACGTGAAAGCAGAGTATGTAATCCAGTTCGGTGCTGATGCTACCTTCAATTTATTTTATTTGCATGTGTTCATTTCTTACTTTGTGGTCATTTTGGAGGTCTGCAACTGTTTTGAACAAAACATAGATGTGGTATCTTACACTCCACAGAGGGAAACAGTCCTAGTTCATACCAGAATTAACTTCTTTTTTCTTGTTATTTACTGTAATTTATGCATGCTGAGTATTGATACCAAGTGTATGCACTAGAATGGGCGAATTTAGGTACTCCCTAAAGAAATATAAGAGCGTTTCGTAAAGAAATATAAGAGCATTTAGATAACGCTCTTATATTTCTTTACGGAGGGAGTATGTTCTTATTATAAGCTCTTTTGTGTTTTGCATCGCTGTTGTGTTTCTTTTACGTTGTGTGTAAAGTATTGACCTAAAAACAACTGCATTCTGCGTCTGTCCTATATGATCATGCACGCAATTAGTAATCCTGAATTCCTGGTGAATCAATTCCGCAGGTTGGGAAAACTTTTGCTTCTGAGATTGTGGCCACAATTCACGTTGAATTGCATATGTCAGAAACTTGTTCGCGTTTTAGAGAAAACAAGGAGACCAAGAGACATGTAGTGAACTCACTCACGTGCGGAGATTGCATATGCCCAACACATTATCTTTTTGGGATCAAATTCGATGCTCAAATCAGCTGTAGGTGTGGGAAGTCTTCCGGTGAACACCTGTATACCACACTTTTCCATAAACTTGATGCCGGTTCACCTCAAACAGCAAAGGTATGCTGTATGCAAAAGTTTTCTGCCTAGCCAACATTGTATAGGTGGATATTGACGCAAGAGTATTCTAGAAAGTAGGAAATATTGACTAGAGGTTTTAATTGTCCTTGTACAGATCAAGTCCTTTGCAGAGCTTCCGGTTCTATTGGATGAACAGTTTCGCGAGGGCAACAAATGTCGTGGAAGTCTGCAGAATATTGATCTTTTTCTTTCAAACACACCACACTTCCTTACAATAGGTAACACTGCTTGTCTCAAATAATAAGTTGCAATTTGTGTGGCTCTTTTTCTGCCAAAACAGAAAATGATATTCGAGATGTATAAATCTAAACAATTTCTGCAACATAACAAATCTTGAAACCCGAGCCCTGCAGTACTGCAAGTGTACAATAATGAGTGTGAGGGTGATATGAGTTATTATTGTCGAAATTGATTTAAATAATATAGAAATATGTCTCGTTAGAATGTAAATGTTCCAATAGAAAGACATATTTGTCTTTATGATAAGGTAACCATAAATTTCCTCCATGCTGGTTCAGGAGACTGTTATTTTATTCATACATCATAGCTTGCAGTAGTTTACACCAAAAATATTCATCACGTTGCCTCCTTTTGATATTATTATTTTGCAGTCTTGAACTGCCTGGGTGGCAGTGAAAGCCAGGACGCACTATCCAAAGTCATGGCTGGCATCATGTCTCCTCTTGACCCTGAGTTCTTTTGCAGAAGTGCTCATTCTGCAGCTATGTATGCTGTCACCTCCATGGTACGTGCACAGCAAACTATTCTACTTTCCTAAATTGAATTGTTAATGGATCTGAACAAATAGTTTTATCATTTAATTCTCATGTTAAGGTAATCCAGAAATGAGCAAAAGAAATGAGCTATATTTGGTATTGGTTCATGACCTTTTATAAGTTGTGTTGCTATAGCTTGTACCAAGATTTACTAGTCAAAGCTTTACATGTGCAGAGTGAAACAACAAGAGAAATTTACTTCAGCTTTACATGTTTCTTTGCTTATACCTTTTGGTTTAAGATTTTATGAGAATTCATCATTTCTGTGTCTCTGAACATAAACTGAGTTATGTATGGAATTTTGTACGCTTAGTTGATTCACATCAGTATACCTTTTTTCCTATAATAATGTAACTAGATTTTACTTAACTCCTTTTCACATGCTCTTATTGATTATGTCATTATGGTGTTATGGATTAAGCACAAACATGTGTCTATTACACCCCATTAAGAATTTGGATAGTTAACTTCCTATTATGCTGTTGCCTTGTCATCATAAATTGTTATTTGCATGTCGATCAGACCAGGAAGAAGAGGACTTCGTATTGTGCTGGGCATCAATTAGCTCCGAAATTCATACGTTCAAATAGTCTGCCATTCTGCCTGCCAGAGGCAAAATTCTCCAAAAAACCAGGATTTCAAAGCCCGTATAATTTGTTTAATAACAGAGCTCATACAAGGTTATCTTATTCAACAATTGCCACCATAAACCCCATCGTACATGTAAGAATATTATACTGCTTTCTATGTAATAGACATTTTTCGGTTATTCTATACGTAAAAAAACTTCTCAGCTAATTGTGTTTACTTTGTATATATTCAGAATATGGTCACTTGGTCTTTGGATGGCCCCCCTGACGAGGTGTTGGATAACTATAAAAAATGCATAGGGCATTACCGGCTTTGGAATGTGCTCAATGGAAAGAGTTTGGATGTAAGTAGGCTGTGGGGATCTGGAAGTTACCAGCACAGTACCTCAGAAAGTGGTACGTTCTACTTCACCGTTACCACTGGCAAAGATTGGGTCACGAATATTATTGATGGAAGAGAAGGCTGGTCTTATGGATTCGCTAACAAGCATGGTTACTTTGAGTATAAACATAAATACAGTCAATATATAGAGCATAGAAAATGGATAATGCTAGATTTCGGGCCCGACTACGGCAGCCTTGCTATTCAGGGTCACAGCAACATGGAACTTTGGCTACCCCGTCTCAGAGAAGCTTGTTTGGATATGTCATCCTGTACACTTGAGAAAATTGCTAAGGAAAAAATTGCTAAAAATAACAAGGATTTGGCGGAAGATGCTGCGCCAAGTACATTACCAGTATCATGTGGAATAATGATCAATTTCTGCTGTGAAGGCTTCAAACTTCATGACGCCTTGGAAACGAATGAGCAAGCTATACTAAGTCCCATTTCACGGACTATGAGCTCGTACAGCTCGACAGTGTCACCACGGATCAAGTCTTGGATGACCCTGGGGAAATCTTCTGTTCACTTTAATCTATTGAGAATGAAATATCCTGAAGATTTGATCAAACCCTATCTGCCAAACATACCTGGAATTGCCAATATAGAACAAGCCATGAATGCTGTCTGCATTGTCCCGTTCAACAGCATCCCAAGATCCCACCCAAATGACTGTAATGCAAGGACTTGGTCCTGGAGTCCTTTGGACCCCACAGTTGCTAGATCTGCAGGAAGACCACACCCCCTGAGCGTACATTTCATGGGCAGAGGGCCTTATGATGAGAAGGTACCACGATGCCAAACTACCATTTTCTCCTAGTTTCATTTGTTTGTGTACAGTTTCAAAACACCAAAATCTGTTTATGTAACTTACTGTAGTCACATTTGAATGCAGATTATAATAAACAAATCAGCAGAGAAAATAATCAACATAGATGAAGTAGCTCCGTTGACGGACCAGGTGGTCTGGATGCGCAGAAGTCAGGCTAGCCCTCCAGTGTTCAGTCAAATGAATAGAACCCAAATCTCCGCGATAAATAGATTTGTGCGACGAATGAAGCAGAACTTGGAAAAAACCGAGCCTGTCTTTTTACATTATATCTTAAGACTGGTGAGTGAATAAGTCTTACCCCCTCTTTAGGCTTGTTCATCATCAAATGTTTCTTCAGTTCTCAATTCATTGTCTTTTTTTTTACCCCTCCGATTCACTATTTTCATTATTGCTGCTCTTTTCATCATTATAAACAGAGGCTGCACATTACTCACCTTCAGATTCCAAGTCCGCAAAGTTTTCTGATATCTTCTTATCTTTAATTTTGTCCAAGCGCTTCTGGAAACTACTCTAGAACCCTGAATTATTAGCAACCCTTCGACGCTAGTTTGTAGCTATCTGAATTGAGCTTAGGATCAACCTATGGAGCATTTCCAGTATCTTTTTTCATCGGGATGGGGAAATCCTGACCTCTTTGGTTCTTGGATCACTAGTTTAGCTAAGCAGGAGAAATAGCAAGTAATGGTTGGAGTTGCTTCTGAACCGTCTACATAATTAGACAGTTCATGTTTTGAGATCAAAGAAGTGAATGATCCATAAGTTGTGATTACATGGTATCATTTTGGTTTAACTCATGGTCAATTTTGCAGGCGAAACGGAAATAGGGTGTCTTCACAAAAAAGCACAAACACTTCTGTATCTGCAAAGCGATCCATTTGCGAATAGACTTCTGACAACAGCACATGCTCCGCAAGCATTTTCGTCACTTTTCTTGTTACTTTGTTTGGTTATATAAAGCCTCTTATGTAGTTGGTGGGATCTTATCTTGTGTAATCGGGATGTTCCCCTAAGCCGCTCCGGCTGGCTAAGAACTCTAGCTACAGTGCTTTTAGATCTGAGTATATCTACCTCACAATTCCACTGTTTTGTGTATGAACTGTGAACTTTATGAAGAATATCGACAGTAGCATAGTTTGGGCCTGTCACGCCCCAGGATAAATCTCTTGGAAACTGGAGTAAGGAAACTTTGAAGACCACAGTTAGGATGATGTTCTGATGCCCTGTATTTTTGTACATGTCGTGCTCTTGGAGTTGAGATAACGCTGTTAGGTGTTAAATAGCAGCGGCTGGAGTAGTGACTTAGCTCCTTGTGCATTTCTTACATTTTTGTTCTCAGCTGTTTATTTTGGTCCGGTTAGTCGTAGATGACATTTGGTTTGAGATATTATTATCAAACAAAAAGTGTATTCAAGGTGCCTTGTCAAATTGGCTTGGATTTGAAATAAATTTGGCTGAGTATATCAATGCCATGACGTGAAGGGCCAGTAGGAGCGATTGATTCATATTATGTTTCCCTTCTCAGACTATTGGATCTTTTTTTCTTTGAATCCACTCTGATAGTTTCCGATTCACCAATGGAGAAAGCCTCTACTCAGATCTTTGGACAGTGAGAAGCAACATGGGAGTTTCACAACGAGCAGCTTGTGAACAAGCTGAAGAACACAATAATTGGCAATAAAATTAGTATGTCAAGGAGGTTGGATTTCCGGACTTATATTCAATAAGGACGCGTCTAGTGGGCGGCCGGCTGCCCACTAGTGCAACCGAGCGGCCGGCTAAAAAGGGAAACCCCCTGTCCCCTGCTAAACAGAAAAGGAAGGCCACCTACCTGACCGATCGACTGGCCACCAAAACAGACCGATCGACCGGCCACCAACAGAAACCGTCCCACATGGCCAGCTGTCCCCAGCTCGCACCCACGCCCCGCTCGCCCCCTGCCCTTAGATCTTCTTTTTTGAAGCAGCTCCTTCTACTTTGGGGCTCCCATGGCGGATGTGTACACTAGTAGAAAACGGCCCATTTGTCCCGGTTGATAAGGGCCTTTTGTCCCGGTTCCTGAACCGGGACTAAAGGGCCGTTACTAATGCCCTGACCCTTTAGTCCGGGTTCAGTCCAGAATCGGGACAGATGGGCCTCCACGTGGCCTGTGTGCCGAGCCCAGGCAGGAGGGCCTTTGGTCCCGGTTGGTGGCACCAACCGGGACCAATAGGCATCCACGCGTCAGCATTTCTGTGGCTGGGGTTTTTGTTTTTTTGAAAGGGGGGGAGGGGGTTGGGGGTTTTGGGGGGTTAATTTAGGTGTTTCATATATTGTGTTAGCTAGCTAATTAATAGATAGAAGTGTCTTCTCTTATGTCCGTGCTTGGTCGACGCTACGTACTATACATACATATAGAGAGGACTAGACACGCTAGCTAGCTAGTAAGCAAACGAAGGAAACAGAAGATCGTCATGAACATATATGCATACAGAGACAAGTGATATCGACCACCTCTCCTTCTCTGAGAGATTGGTCGAACAACAAGTTCTCGTATATCTATCCGACACTACCGGCTACATATATACAATAATTATCTCTTACAAATATAATCTCCTAACATACGGACGCATGGTCCACATAGTATTCTCCATCTTCAGCGATCACGTGGTCAAGAAAGAATGCCGCCAATTCCTTTTGAATTGCTCGCATGCGATCTGGTGCTAGGAGTTCATCCCGCATCCGAAACATCTAGTTTGAAGAAGGGGGTCAATACATATATATACGAATGAATGAAACTCAACACAAATGATGGTAATAAAATAAAATTGTGAATATTGTTATTTACGCACTTCATATTGTTCCTCAGAGTAGCCCCGCTCATAGGTCGTTTGGCGGATGGACTCGCAAACGTAGTATCCACAGAAATCATTCCCTTGTTCCTGCCACAACCACTTTACAAGAAAAAGAGGTCAATCAAACTGATAAGCAAGAATGCCAAATGGTATTGATGAAACTAGCGCTTGAATCACTAGGAGATGCGCGGAACATGCTACTATAGTACTTACTTTCGGGTGTCTAAATTCCATCTTCTTCGGCAGTCCCGGAGCTTTTTTGGTGAATTTTCTCCAAACCCTACCAGACAAAGAAGACAATTACTTGACATCAGAAATGAACAAAGTTGCTGATATGGTGGATAATGATCGATTTAACTTACTTCTCGAGCATTTGAGTCATGTCCGCATACTCCTGGGGATCTTTTCGTTTCGAGTCTAAGACAGTTACTACTCCCTACTCAAGCTTAATCTCTAGGAGAATATAGTGGAACCTGCGCACGCATGCATAACTCATCAATTACATTACTATAACCTTGACTAATATATAAGGGAAACCGAATATGCACAAGACAGTAACACTCACTTGAAGTTGTAAGGAAAGAGTATTATATCTTTGTTTTCATTTATTACCAACGATCGTAGCAAGTTGTCCTCGGTATCTTCGGCATGAAATTTAACCTCAGTTGCATCTATGAGATTTGTGTTAATAAACCCAATATCACCGACTTGTCTTTTCTTCAATTCGACGATCTTCAATCTGCATAATATAGTGAGGATAATTATAAATACATGCAATGAAAGAGCTGACCTATATAGAGAGACTTAATGACAGAAGTGGTACTACTTACAGATAGTAGCAGGTGACCGTTGCTTTATCGAGGGCCAATTGATTGAAAAACTGAAAGAACTCCTCAAATGGAACATGCAACAGTTCAATTCCAACAAGGTCATGCTCCTTTTTAACTCTCAGATACAATGTATTCCTCCCCCCAGATTCTCTGCAGGTTTTCATGTACCAATCATGCAATCTTCGCATCGTCGTTGTTAGAGATCTTTCATCTTTGACGAGAGGCTTCCCGTACTCGTATCTGTCTATCTGCACCTCCAAGAAATCATAATGTACATCGTCGGGCAGGTAATCTCCAAGATTGCTATAACCGGGCACCATCCTCGGATCATTAGCGACGATGTCGCTAGGCACCTTGAGCGGGGGGCACGATTGCTTCGCTTGTTCGCCGAGCTGGGCAATTTGTTTCCCAGCTCGTCGTTCTTTCATCCTTTGATCATCGACAAGACTTCCGACCGCTCCGCTTCGCAAATGTCTTTCCAATAATGCGCTCATAGTTGCCTTTGGCGGAGACTTGGGTGGTTTTGTCGGGGCAGCCAGAGTGCGCTTCGCTTTCACCGGATCTACCTTCTCCTCCGGAGGTGGATGTCTCTGTGCTTTCAACCCTTGAAACCAGTCCTTCACTTCGGTTCGCGCGATCTTCGCGTTCTCCTCCGGGGTCATCTCGTATGGTAACTTCTCTGGAGTCTTCAGAGAAGGACCGAATCTGTATTTCCTCCTGCCTCTGGCCGTACTGCTAGACGCCGGCAGAGCAGACGGAGCGGTTGTCTTCTTACGAGGCGGAGGAGAAGGACTACGACGCGCCGGAGCAGCCGGAGCTGCGGCGGGTCTCTTCCTCCCTTGCTGACGAGGCGGAGAAGGAGGAGGCTGGCTGCTCGGGCGCGCCGGCGCAGGCGGAGAAGGAGGCGGAGTGCCGCCACGCGCCGGAGAAGGAGCCCGAGTGCCCTGATCGTAACTCGCCGGAGGAGGAGGCGATGGAGGAGGCGGAGTGCCCTGACTCGTCGAAGGAGGAGGAGCAGGCGGAGGCGTCCAGTTCGGAAGGTTGATGAGCTCCTTCCGCCATAGGCATGGAGTCTTCAGAGCAGAACCCAGCCGAGTCTCCCCTTCACCGGTAGGGTGGTCAAGCTGGAGGTCCTCAAATCCCTCCGTTATTTCATACACCATCACCCTAGCATATCCTTCTGAAATCGGCCGGCAGTGAAAAGTTGCGCCGGGTTCAGTAGGAAAAACAGAGCCAACAGCCGCCTTGACCTTCATATTAATCCATTGCGTCATAAGGTGGCAATTTTGAGACTCTGTGATAGCATCCACGGGATAGCTGGCAGGAGCCGTCAAGACATGCTCCGGCTAAAGCAGCTCGGTGGAAGCCACGCTGCTTCTCCGCTGAGATGGCGGGGTAGCTTCGGGGGAAGCTTCAGCAGTTTGTTTGCTGTGATTTGCTTCTCGTTCCTCTATCGCGTGTACCCTTGCGTGCAACGCCTGCAGTTGGGTCTGCTCCACTTTCTTCCTCCTCTCCTGGCATTTGTAACCGCCTGCGTCCGAAAATCCGGCCTTCCACGGAACGGAGCCTGGCGTGCCTCGTGTCTCGCCTGTGGTGCTCGAGATTCCAGGGCCATTGTGAGCTCGTCGTTCTCTCGTCTCGAACGAACGTCCCTTGCTGCGCTGCATCGATATATAGTTTGAAGCCTCTTGGTGGTATTTCCATTTGCTCGTCCGTCCAAATGCACTTCCTCGATCTGAGGTCCAAGGTTCCGCAGCCCAAGAACCAAGTCCGCAACGGTCTGGCGATTCATTGTCTCGGTTCGATCCCTTTATCAACCAGATCATTCTCAGCCTTGGCCCACTTAGGCCGGGCTACGAGCTAGCCACCTGACCCCGTGCGATGGTGATGCTTCTTCTTTGTAGCATTTTGCTTGTCTGTCGCCGACATCTTCTTACTCTTTTCCGATGTCTTGTGGGCCACAAATGCGGGCCAGTCATCTCTGATCTTCTCATATTTGCCCTTGAATTCTGGTGTTTCTCATTTGTCGAAAAACCTATTCAGGTCTTTCTTCCACCTCCTGAATAGGTCTGCCATCTTCTTAAGAGCAAAAGACTTGATTAATTGCTCTTTAACTGGCTTCTCCGGATCATCCTCTGGCGGTAGGGTGAAATTTGACTTTAGCTCAGTCCAAAGATCATTTTTCTGCATATCATTGACATAAGACACCTCAGGGTCTTCTTTAGCCGGCTTTAACCATTGCTGGATGCTGATCGGGATCTTGTCCCTAACCAGAACCCCGCACTGAGAAACAAATGCGTTCTTTGTCCGGATGGGTTCAATCGGTTGGCCGTCGGGCGAGATTGCTATGATCTCAAACCTTTCATCCGAGCTCAACTTTTTCTTCGGGCCTCGTCTCTTTACCGAAGTTGTGCTCGATCCGGAGGGCTAGAAAAAAGAACAAAGACGAGAGTTAATTAATATGTGTACATACCAAAACAATGAATGCATCAATTAGCTAGTCAAGACAGCTTAACTAATATATATACTTGGCGGACTCGGTTCGGTCACCGAGCCGTCCTCACGGTCTCCTTCTTGCACCGCATTGGGTCACCGAGCCATCATAATCATAGCCCACTGCTTCTTCACCCTCTCCTTCCAGACCATCGGTGTCGTTGAGAAACAACGAGCAGACGGCATCACTTCCTTGTGCGATTATGTCCCCCAACAATGCTTCTTGTGCTTCGTCTTGGGGGCTCTCCATAGTTTCTACAAATATTTACAACATGGCAATTATTATTCAAACATGACAGATGGATATATTAGTGGCAAACGTAGAACTAGCTAGCTAATCACAGTAAGGAGAATCATATTAATTAGTGGCCTCGACGCTGCTTCTCTAGGGTTTCGGGTGGCCTCGACAACGCTTCAAGGGTTTGGGGTGGCCTCGACAACGCTTCAAGGAGGGGGTAATATCGACAACGACGAGATACATACACGGGAAAATAATGTTATCGGGGAGGAGGTATATCGACCCCCACGTGTTGAAGTTATCGGGAGGGTATATCGACCCCCCACGTGTTGAAGTTATCGGGGAGGGTATATCGACCCCACGTGTTGAAGTTATCGGGAGGGTATATCGACCCCCTCGTGTTGAAGTTATCGGGAGGGTATATCGAACCCCCCACGTGTTGAAGTTATCGGGAGTTTATATCGACACGACATACGTAAATGGGAAAATAATATTATCGGGGAGGGTATATCGACCCCCCTCGTGTTGAAGTTATCGGGAGGGTATATCGACGCATTTACGACCGATAAAACATAAGAAAACGAAGAAGAAAAAAAAGAGGAGAAGAAGAAAGGAATAGCTAGAGGAGAAGATCAAAGAAAAAAAAAGAAAAAAAAAGAGGAGAAGAAGAAAGGAATAGAGGAGAAGAAAATAGAATGCAAAAGTTAATAGAATTGTAACTTTTGCATAACTTTGCATTCTATTTTCTCTTCTTCTCCTCTTCTTTTCTTCTTTTTCTTCTTCATATTTATTTCTCCTCTTCTTCCTCTCCTCTTCTTCTTTCTTTCCTCTTCTTATTTTCTTCTTTCCTATCCTTCTTTTCTAAAATTGTAACTTTTGCATATATAAAACTTTTCTAAAATTGTAACTTTCTATATATGAACAAAAACTTTCTATTAACAAAAAACATTTTAACATATATATTTAGCAAATTCTAGCCACATACACATATACATTGTAGCCACATACGCACATACATCACATATGAGCAAAAAATTAAACTAATAAAAATAAAAAACATATATCAACATATGAACAAAAACATATAGCCACATACATACACATATACATTATATATATATGAAAAAATTAAACTAATAAAAAACAGAGCAGCGGCGGCTCACAGTGTGAGGCAGACGAGGGCGGCCGGGTGAGGCGGGACGAGGCGAGGGGGCGACGGTGACGAGGAGCAGACGGCGACGGCGAGCCGTGGCGAGGCTCGGGCGCCGAGGCGGCGACGCGAGCAGGGGAGCTCGAGGTGACGGCGGGCGGCGAGGGCGCCAGGGCCAGGGGCGGACGGGCAGAGCAGGGCGACGGCGACGAGGAGCGAAGCGGCGACGGCGAGCACGGGCAGGGCGCTGGGCGACGGGCGGCGAAGCACGGCAGCTCTGGCGGCGACGAGGAGGTCGGCGTCATCAAGAATGGCGAGGGAAATCTGAAAATTTCCCAAGTGTTGCTTATATAGCAACGGCTTTGGTCCCGGTTCGTGGCACAAACCGGGACCAATGCCCCCTTTAGTTGGGCTGCTGAAAAGAGTCCTTTGGTCCCGGTTGGTGGCACCAACCGGGACTAAAGGGGGGCATTGGTCCTGGTTTGTGCCACGAACCGGGACCAATGCCTCCTTTAGTCCCGGTTGCTGGCACCAACCGGGACCAAAGGCCTTGTGCTGCCCCGCGCCAAAACTTTAGTCCCACCTCGCTAGCTGAGAGAGCTCGAGAGTGGTTTATAAGCGCTGCTGCGCCTTCCCTCTCGAGCTCCTCTCAAATGTAGGCTTTCGGGCCTAACCCTGCGTTGTGTACCTGTGGGCCTACTGGGCCTCCCGCTGGCCTGAATCTGGCCCATGGTAGGGTTTCTAGTCGATTCAGCCGTGGGGCCCAGATGGGTGGCACTTTTTTGTTTTTTCTTTGTTGCTTTATTTATTTTATTTTGTTTCTACTTACAACAAAATACTTATTGTTGCTATTTTTCCAGTTTTTTGTTTTGTTTTCTGCATTATTTATTTTCTTTTGTTTTTGCTTTATTTTTTAATTCTTTTTGCTTTTAGTTTTAGAAAATTATAAACTTTCTGTTAGTGCCATTAGTTTTCATATTTGAAAACACTTTTTTTTTTTTTGTTTTCTTTGTTGCTTTATTTATTTTATTTTGTTTCTACTTACAACAAAATACTTATTGTTGCTATTTTTTTTCCCGTTTTTGTTTTGTTTTGTGCATTATTTATTTTCTTTTGTTTTTGCTTTATTTTTAAATTCTTTTTTGCTTTTAGGTCAGCAAAATTATAAACTTTCTGTTAGTGCCATTAGTTTTAGAAAAATTATAAACTTTCTGTTAGTGCCATTAGTTTTCAAATTTGAATAGTTAAAATTTGAATTCTTTGAAATTTGTGTGAATCACAAGTTTGTGATTAACTTTACTAAAAAAATGAACATAGATGCGCCTATAGAGAAATTCGACCTAAATTCATAATCAATTTCTATGAATTTCAGAGAAATTCACTATGAATTTAGGTCAAATTCCCTGTATAGGGGCATCTATTTTCACTTTGAGAGGAGCTCAACAAGGCAGAGAGGGACGGGCTTATAAACCGGTGTGAGCCCCCTTCGGTTGGCGAGGTGGGACTAATTAAACTCTGAGCGCAACGAGGACCAACCCTTTAGTCCCGGTTTGTGTCATGGGCCAGGGGCGAGGCACATTGGTCCCGGTTTGTGCCACGAACCGGGACCAATGCCCCCTTTAGTCCCGGTTGCTGGCACCAACCGGGACCAAAGGCCTTGTGCTGCCCCGCGCCAAAACTTTAGTCCCACCTCACTATCTGAAAGAGCTCGAGAGTGGTTTATAAGCGTTGCTGCGCCTTCCCTCTCGAGCTCCTCTCAAATGCAGGCTTTCGGGCCTAACCCTGCGCTGTGTGCCTGTGGGCCTACTGGGCCTCCTGCGGGCCTGAATCCTGGCCCATGGTAGGGTTTCTAGTCGTATTCAGGCCGTGGGGGCCCAGTAGGTAGCACTTTTTTGTTTTTTTCTTTGTTGCTTTATTTATTTTATTTTGTTTCTACTTACAACAAAATACTTATTGTTGCTATTTTTTTCCAGTTTTTTTGTTTTGTTTTCTGCATTATTTATTTTCTTTTGTTTCTTGCTTTATTTTTTAATTATTTTTGCTTTTAGTTTTAGAAAAATTATAAACTTTCTGTTAGTGCCATTAGTTTTCATATTTGGAAACACGTTTTTGTTTTTTGTTTTCTTTGTTGCTTTATTTATTTTATTTTGTTTCTACTTACAACAAAATACTTATTGTTGCTATTTTTATTTTTTCCAGTTTTTTGTTTTGTTTTCTGCATTATTTATTTTCTTTTGTTTTTTGCTTTATTTTTAATTCTTTTTTGCTTTTAGGTCAGCAAAATTATAAACTTTCTATTAGTGCCATTAGTTTTAGAAAAAATTAAACTTTCTGTTAGTGCCATTAGTTTTCAAATTTGAATAGTTAAAATTAGAATTCTTTGAAATTTGTGTGAATCACAAGTTTGTGATTAACTTTACTAAATAATGAACATAGATGCGCTTATAGAGAAAATTCGACCTAAATTCATAATCAATTTCTATGCGTGGAACCGGGACCAAAAGGTCCAGACGAACCGGGACCAATGGCCCATGTGGCTGCCCTCTTGAGAGTGTTCTTGGTGAGAACATAGTTGACAAGGAGCAAACCGGGATTAATGGTATTACGAGGGCCAAACCATAAGACATTAAAGCATTTCAAATGAACTCTGAAAAAGTTGGCATAGCATGTGCATGTACAAAACGGACAATGGTATCATACTCGTCTGTTACAAAGTTGGCATGGTATCATCATAATAGTTGCGGGAGAAAGTCTTCACTTTTTCTTCGCTTGTGTCATTTGCTTATTGCGCCGTAACCATGGATAATCTTCATCGTTTATCAGGATGCTTGGGTCGGCCTTGACTTTGAAGGGAGGAATTACATGAAACTTTTCATAATCTTGAGACATGTACATCTTGCCCTCCACTCCTGGATGTCCCTTTTCCTAAAAGAACTATGTGGCACTTTGGCTCATCGTATGATGTATTCGCTTCCTTATCTTTTCTTTTTCTCGGTCTGGTAGACATGTCCTTCACATAGATAACCTGTGCCACATCATTGGCTAGGATGAACGGTTCGTCGGTGTACCCAAGATTCTTGAGATCCTTTGTTGTCATTCCGTCATGTGGGTCTACCTGCACTCCCGCCTCTGACAGATTGACCCATTTGCACTTAAACAAAGGGACCTTAAAATCATGCCCGTAGTCAAGTTCCCATATGTCCACTATGTAACCATAATATGTGTCCTTTCCCCTCTCGGTTGTTGCATCAAAGCGGACACCGCTGTTTTGGTTGGTGCTCTTTTGATCTTGGTCAATCGTGTAAAATGTATTCCCATTTATCTCGTATCCTTTGTAAATCAATACAGTCAAAGATGGTCCCCTGGACAACAAGTACAACTCATCACAAACAGTGTTGTCACCTCTGAGACGTGTTTCCAACCAATTGCTGAAAGTCCTGATGTGTTCACATGTAATCCGATCGTCGACCGCTCCGGTGTTTGGGCGCAGATCGTTCTTGTGTTCATCGACATACGGGTCACCAAGGTAGAGTTTCAGAGAAGCGTGTAGTGTGCTTGAGACCAAGAATATTCGTCCTGCATATTATTGAGTCCTTTCCAAGTGTGCCTTTTCAGTCAGTCTCTCCTCATACCGTGATTTAGGGAGACCTATATTCTTAAGGCCAGGAATGAAGTCAACACAAAACCCGATGACATCCTCTGTTTGATGGCCCATGGAGATGCTTCCTTCGGCCTAGCGGTTATGGACATATTTCTTTAGGACTCCATGAACCTCTCAAAGGGAACATATTGTGTAGAAATACGGGCCCAGAATGACAATCTCGTCGACTAGATGAACTAGGACGTGCGTCATGATATTGAAGAAGGATGGTGGGAACACCAGCTCGAAACTGACAAGACATTGCGCCACATCACTCCTTAGCCTTGATACGATTTCTGGATCGATCACCTTCTGAGAGATTGTATTGAGGAATGCACATAGCTTCACAATGGCTAATCGGACATTTTCGGTAGAAGCCCCTCAATGCAACCGAAGCGATTGCGTCATAATCATGTGGCATCATGAGACTTTAGGTTCTAGAACTTTTCTCGGCATATTTATTATTCCCTTTATATTGACGAGAAGCCGGTCGGGACCTTCATATCGAGCAGGCATTCAAAGAAGATTTCTTTCTCTTCTTTCGAAGAGCGCGGTGGCGGGACCTTCATCTTTGCTTGGAGGTATGCCGTCTTTTTCGTGCAAACGTTGCAGGTCCTCCGTGCCTCAGGTGTATCTTTTGTCTTTCCATACACGCCCAAGAAGCCTAGCAGGTTCACGAAAGGTTCTTCGTCACGTGCATCACGTCGATTGAAGAGCGGACCTCTAGGTCTTTCCAGTAGGGTAGGTCCTAAAATATATATTTCTTCTTCCACATGGGTGTGTGTCCCTCAGCGTCATTCGGAACAGCTAGTGCACCGGGACCCTTTCCAAAGATTACGTGTAAATCATTGACCATAGAAAGTACGTGATCACCGGTACGCATGGCAGGCTTCTTCCGGTGATCTGCCTCGCCTTTGAAATGCTTGCCTTTCTTTCGACATTGATGGTTGGTCGGAAGAAATCGATGATGGCCCAGGTACACATTCTTCCTGCATTTGTCCAGGTATATACTTTCAATGTCATCTAAACAGTGCGTGCATGCGTGGTATCCTTTGTTTGTCTGTCCTGAAAGGTTACTGAGAGCGGGCCAATCATTGATGGTCACGAACAGCAACGCCTTTAGGTTAAATTCCTCATGTCTGTGCTCATCCCGCGTACGTACACCGTTTCCATTCCACAGCTGTAAAAGTTCTTCAACTAATGGCCTTAGGTACACATCAATGTCGTTGCCAGGTTGCTTAGGGCCTTGGATGAGAACTGACATCATAATGAACTTTCGGTTCATGCACATCCAAGGAGGAAGGTTATACATACATAGAGTCACGGGCCAGGTGCTGTGATTGCCGCTCTGCTTCCCAAAAGGATTAATGCCATCCGCGCTTAGAGCAAACCATACGTTCCTTGGGTCCTTTGCAAACTCATCCCGAAGATTTCTCTCGATTTTTGTCCATTGCGACCCGTCGTGGGTGCTCTCAACTTCCCATCTTTCTTACGGTCCTCAACGTGCCATCGCATCAACTTGGCATGCTCTCCGTTTCGAGCAGACGTTTCAACCGTGGTATTATAGGAGCATACCACATCACCTTCGCAGAACCCTCTTCCGGGGGCTCACCGTCAACATCACCAGGGTCATCTCGTCGATCTTATACCACAATGCACCGCATACCGGGCATGCGTTCAGATCCTTGTATGCACCGCGATAGAGGATCACGATCATTAGGGCATGCATGTATCTTCTCCACTTCCAATCCTAGAGGGCATACGACCTTCTTTGCTGCGTATGTACTGTCGGCCAATTCGTTATCCTTTGGAAGCTTCTTCTTCAATATTTTCAGTAGCTTCTCAAATCCTTTGTTAGGCGCATCATTCTCTGCCTTCCACTGCAGCAATTCCAGTACAGTACCGAGCTTTGTGTTGCCATCTTCGCAATTGGGGTACAATCCTTTTTTTGTGATCCTCTAACATGCGATCGAACTTCAGCTTCTCCTATTGACTTTCGCATTGCGTCCTTGCATCGACAATGACCCGGCGGAGATCATCATCATCGGGCACATCATCTGGTTCCTCTTGATCTTCACCAGCTCCCCCCGTTGCAGCATCACTGTATTCAGGGGGCACATAGTTGTCATCATACTCTTCTTCTTCGCCGTCTTCCATCATAACCCCTATTTCTCCATGCCTCGTCCAAACATTATAGTGTGGCATGAAACCCTTGTAAAGCAGGTGGGAGTGAAGGATTTTCCAGTTAGAGTAAGACACCGTCTTCCCACATTTAGTGCATGGACAACACATAAAACCATTCTGCTTGTTTGCCTCAGCCGCATCGAGAAACTCATGCACGCCCTTAATGTACTTAGAGGTGTGTCTGTCATCGTACATCCATTGCCGGTTCATGTGCGTGCATTATATATAATTAAGTGTCCAAATTAATAGAAGGTCATCATCACATTAAAACCAAAGTACATACATAGTTCTCATCTAACAACATATAGCTATCCAGAGCATCTAATTAATTAAACCATACATTGAAACTATGTAAAACATTTCAATGCGAAAACAAATGCGATCATAGTCGCAACCAAGGTAACAATTGATCCAACGGCATAATGATACCAAGCCTCGGTATGAATGGCACATTTTCTAATCTTTCTAATCTTCAAGCGCATTGCATCCATCTTGATCTTGTGATCATCGACGACATCCGCAACATGCAACTCCAATATCATCTGGGAGAGACTAGTGAAAAAGCAGCACCTAGTGTGCAAAAATACAAAAAAGCAGTGACATCCGTCAGATATTAAATGGATGTCTCAGATGCAATGCACGTGAGTTGGTGGAGCTTGTGTGCATTTTTATGAAAACCCCCTTGACTAACAGTTATGTACAAAAAGATCCCTCCACCATGTTCCTCAAGCTGAATCTAAGACATCCATTCAAAATCCGACGGATCTCACTGCTTTTTTCTGTTTTTGCACACCAGGAGCTGCTTTTACACTAGTCTCTCCCATATCATCTTCTCCTCCTTAATTTTTTTTATTTTTTCCTTCAAGAAATTGTTTTCTTCTTCAACTAAATTTAACCTCTCGACAATAGGGTCGGTTGGAATTTCCGGTTCACATACCTCCTAGATAAATAAAATCTATGTCACGTTGGTCGGCATAATTTTCATAAACAATAGATGAACCAATAGTTATAAAGATAATATATACCACATCCGAATCATAGACAGGACGAGGGCCGACGGGGGCGGATACCAAAACCATCGCACTATATAAGATGCAATAATAAATGTAAGAAAATAATACAAGTATCTATGTAAACATACAAGTAAGAATATTTTTTCTTTTCAGAAAGAAGATAAGAACAAGAGGCTCACCACGGTGGTGCCGGCGATGAGCTCGGCGCGGGTGATCGATGGCGGTGAAGACGGGGACGGGGCGTGACGGACCGCTAAACCTAGACAAATATTGAGGAAAATGGAGCTTGGAGGTCGAGCTTGGAGAAGAGAAAGCTTAAGTAGTGTGGCTCGGGCATTCTATCGAACACCTTGTGTGCATAGGAGGTGAGCTAGAGCACCACCAAGCCCTCTCCCCCTCGGCGGCCAGAAAAAACAGAGCAATGTGCTCTGCTCTCACGCGAGGGGGTTTATATAGGCACCTCATTGGTCCCGGTTGGTGGCATGAACCGGGACTAAAGGGGAGCCTTTGGTCCCGGTTCAAGGACCAATGGTGGTGGGCCAGGAGCCAGGCCCATTGGTCCCGGTTCGTCCCACCAACCAGGACCAAAAGGTCCAGACGAACCGGGACCAATGACCCACGTGGCCCGGCCGGCCCCCTGGGCTCACGAACCGGGTCCAATGCCCCCATTGGTCCCGGTTCTGGACTGAACCGAGACTAATGGGCTGACCCGGCCTGGACCTTTGCCCCCTTTTCTACTAGTGGTAGGAGGAGGAAGAAGGGCAACATCCTTGACTCCATCTATCGAAAGAAGCTGATTATACTTCCAGTAAGGTAAGAAAACAGGAAAAGAAGTACACGAATTATTTACACTAGCAAGCATAAGCGCACAATCTTGTTATAGAATTCAAAATTTGAGTACGCAAGCATGTCTTGAGTAATAGAAATAAAATGTTGTGCATTTGAGTTATTATGACATACCCAATAAAGTAACAAAGGTGCAGAATCAAAGTTAGAAACAACATATCACATGGCTTTGATATGACTTTCGAATCACTACTACGCATAAACCTAATTCAAGTCTACATCTGAATCTTTTGAGGATTGCAAATGGTCGGCACCTCTGCGGCATTGTATCCTGGCCACCTAAGCCTCTCATCCACCTCCCTCGGCTCCTCCTTCCACCGCCATGTTGCTCCGCGCCGTCATAGCGTTCCCTTGCAGCTTGTCCACCCTATCCTCTATTGTCGCCCCTGCCTTCCCCTTCTTTTTTAGTAACACACCTTGCAGACTCGACAAAAGCATAATATGTAACTATTGTAAATCCACTATTAGACGAAGGATGTGACGTCAGCTCAACATTTAGAAAATAAACATGCTGAACTATACTTTGGTCTCAGTGTTGCTGCAGTTGCAGGGTTTTTTCCCCGCATGGAATTGAATTATTGACATAGTATGTCATGGACTTACTATTATTTCATCACAGTAAAAGTAATTTTCTATGATATAATAATACACGTGAATGCAACATCTTGCCTAATAGTTTTACTTTTGCAGCATTGCAAAGTGAATCAATATTTAGGAAATAAAAATGAAGCATCAAATTATCCAAACCTGAAATGCCCGCAAAGGATATTTTTCTTAAAGTCGACCAGAAACGTAACACATACTCCCTCCGTTTGGAATTACTTGTCGCAAAAATGGATGCATCTAGACGTATTTTAGTTCTAGATGCATCCATTTCCGAGACAAGTAATTTCGAACGGAGGGAGTACATAAGTTCAAGCAGCCAAACAAGAAGTAAATGCAGTGATAGATGCATACACTAGTCCAGTAGCTTCTCCACAAGAAAGAACATCACAAAGTTTCTTTGTAGCTCAGGCTACATGGAACCTCTTATCCTCAACCCTCCGGCCTTGCTTTGAGATCCGTACTCCCCAACTAACTTACAACAAGAAGATTTCTCTTTTTTGTTTCTCGAAAACGAAACAACATATGAACTTCAAACTTTGCAGATCGAACAAACATTAGAACATCAATGTGTGAAAAAACTTTCAGATTTTTTGGTCTGATATAAATATACAAAATGAGATTTTCTTTGACTAAAAATATTATTTCGAGTATTTAAAATGCATGAAAAAATCTGAAAGTTTTTTTCCTAGATTGTAGTTAGAATGTATTGTTGTTCTGCAAAAGTTAAAGTTCATATGTTGTGTCGTTTGAGAGAAACAAAAAAGACAAATGTGTCTGCACGGATCTTGATGCATAAAATGGATGGCAAAGATAAGGGGTACCGTGTAGCCTGAGCTACAGAAAACCGCACTCAAAGAACATACATCATTCCGAATGTCCTCATTCATTCATACATGGGTTTAATCAGGGTGCTTAAATTACATACATCTTCAGTTGCTAGTCTCCAGTTATCTCCATTAATATTCTCGGCATTTTGAAAATATATAACATGTTCAACAAATCAAATTAAGCTTTTAACAAGAAACTGGTTTGTCACAAAAGGTAGCGCAAACTACCCAAAGCTTTCTAGCAAAATAGCATGCCAGCTTTTCATCAAACAACAAAAATACCTTTACCTATTTCTGTTTGATTCAACGTTGGCAGTTTGGGATATCATCAGGATATGCTTCTTCCAAAATGCTATCTGTACCCTGAGTTTGGTGATTTATCTATTCAGAGAATGTGTTCAAGAATGAAGTTAAATGTAGCTCAATGAATAATATGGAATAAAGTAAGACAATGAGAAGCAACAAGAACCAGGGCATCTCTACGATATGATTGAGCTGCATATGCGTAAACATACAGAGGAGCAATGCTTTCCTAGGACTTCATCTTCGGTGGAGTTCTCTCATCAATGCTTAACCCATAGCAACATTTTAGTAGTTTGCCCATAGGAGCATCCAATTATTTCAAACTGTGACAAGATAGTGCATCTCTGCAACCAATTGCATTCCCTGAGAATGTTAATACATCATGCTCGCAGGAAGTATCCCCTACAATCTGAAACCCATCGATTTGGACCGACACCAAGAGTAACAAATGTTTGAGTCCAGGATAGGGGGAGTTCAACAAAAAAAAAAAAGGCATGCTAAAAATGAGTGAGGTTGAAATAGTTGTAGTTGATTGCCAAAATAAACAGAGGGAATATCATACTACCATGGCAAGAGGTTGCCACCAACCTCAGCATCAGTGGGGTATATAAAACTTTTATCACTTCTATCAATGAACATACAGGTGAGCGCAAAGTTTCTTTGTAGCCCCAGCTAGGAAATACTAAATGGGACAATCGTCCAAAATGATCATGTTGCAAGTCAGTCCAACTGATTAGGTTATGATTCTTAATTACTCTTCTTAATCACTTGCATGTGCTGACTGTGTTGTTTAACACCTTGAATGCAACTTGATCATGCAAAACTACGAAAATACCATACATGAAAGTGATTTATCTCCTCTCTCATCATCAAGCAGCAGCAGCAGCAGGAGCTTCCTTTCATGCCATTATGGCAGCTTCATTTTGGATCTTGAACCTCGCATTCCTTTTGACCTCTTCCTTTGTAGCTCCCACTATAGCAGCAGATGTCGGCCGTGTTAACTACCTGCACAAAGGATCTTCACTAGCCGTGAAGCATGCCTCCGATGTCATAGAGTCGCCTGATGGCACCTTCTCATTTGGGTTCTACAACCTATCATCCACTGGCTTCACCCTGTCGATCTGGTTCACCAAGTCGGCTGACAGGATCTTTCTAACCACTACTGGCCTAACCCTGACCACAGTAGCTGGATGAACTATAGAATCTCCTATAACAGTAGTAGGAGAGCTGTGCTTGATAAGCTGGGTCAGTTTGTGGCTACCGACAATACCACCTTTCGTGCCTCTGATTGGGGCTTGGAGATCAAGAGGAGGCTAAAACTAGATTATGATGGTAATCTCAGGCTTTACAGCCTCGATGAATTTCATCAAAGCTGGTACGTTTCTTGGGTGGCTTTCTCCCAGCCCTGTGACATACATGGCCTATGTGGTTGGAATGGAACGTTTCTGCTCCGGTGCTCCCCCCCGGCTGAACGCGAGGTGGAAAAACACATCGACGGCCAGGATGAACCAAAATGGTTCATAACGAGGGGCACGATCGTCTTTGTTGCCCCCGCGTATAGCCGTCGAGGAGCCCTGGAAGGCCCATACGGGCCCGGTTAGATCGTATGCCCGGCCGTATGCTCGTATTCGTATACGGCGGCGTTTCGTGCACGCCTGCAGCCGCCCGCGCGTGGGGCAGCACGTGTCACGAGGGGTTGCCAAAACTGTCCCATCATATAAATGTGGACGGCAACCACCTCCGGCCGCATCGCCCACCATTTACCCCCGCCGCATCGTCTCCCTATCTCCACTCCCCACTCCCCACGAGCCCCACTCCCTCTCCACTCCAACCTCCTCGTCTCCCTCACCGCATCCTCTCCATCGCCATGGCGGACGCAGGAGGTGAGCGCCCGGATTGGGGCGCAGATCTGGTGGAGCAGGCGCGGCAGGTCGCTGCGGGCACCTTTGTGAGGGGACGTGCCGGCGTCCAGCGCGGTGCTCCCTCCGCTGCAGATCTGGAGAAGGCGGGGGCGGGATGCAGCGGCGCAGTCCAGCCAGATGCGCCCGCTCTAGCGATCTCCGGCGAGGCGCAGAAGGTGGAGGCGGGCTCTGGCGAGGCGCAGAAGGTGGAGGCGGGCTCCGGCGAGGCGCACGAGGTGGAGAAGGTGGATAAGGTGGAGGCCGGCTCTGGCGACGAGCAGGCGGAGCAGAAGGTATGTGCTTATCACTTTAATGTGGTAGTTTTTAGATTGTAGGGTTTGTGGTCAGAAGGTTGTTTGGTTAGATTTGTTGGATGTGGGGTTTTCTCTGCATTAGGGTTTTTGTGTATTTGATTCGTGCAAGAATGGTGGACCTCATATGATTATTAGATTAGGTTAGAAGTAGCCGGATTGAGGGATGGGGATTTTTCAGATGCTTATGAGATTAGTAGTGGAATTTGTGCAATTCTGTAGGTGTTTGGCTTGAGGATTAGACGATGGATTAGTCAAATATATACTTCTCTATTGATGATTAATTAAATGGATGCTTAGTTCTAGGGATTATGCCTGTGATAGTTGCAATTATTAGATACTTCATTGATGCATGTTGTCATAGTTGCAGTTCTTTGATGCTTGATTGATGCCTGTCAGGCAGAGGCTATGAGATGGGTTGTGCATGGCCTTGTGTTTTTGGAAATTGTCTACCTGAGGTGATTAGATGGTTCATTAGTTTGGTTGTAAATATAGTGAAGGATGTGCTCATGTAATTGGTGTTGTCATGTTAATCAAAAAGAGCTTCTCAATGGATGGATTTTGTTAGTGTTGGAATGGGGCTTCTGAAGGAGAGGGGAAGGGGCAGTCTATGCTTATTTAGTTTGGGTTAGCAGTGGAATTTTGCAATTGCTTCAGAGATATTTACAGCATTGAACATCCTCTCCAATGCCGTTGATTCAGAGATAAAAGCATCTTGGGGTTTTTTCAGATGCTTATTATATTAGTCCTGGAATTTTTGCTTGTTAGATTTTAATTAGTATGAGGTTGAATACCTTATTTAAGGGGGAATTTAAGGTCAGATAGACCATATATGATTATTAGATCTGTAGTTCAATGCTGCAGACATATATGATTATTTGATTTGATCTGTGATTCAATGATATTGGATGGAAACATATTTGATTTGGAATGCATTAATTATGATGTGGCAATGAATTGATTTAGATGATACAAGATGCATCTATAGTATAATTTGTTGTTGTTTAGGTAAGTAATGAAATTTTAGTTGTTTGTTGAAGATGTATGCATTTATAGTTGAAGTTGTACCTAATTAACTACTGCATTATGTTAATATGTGTAGGATCTTTGCTGTATTATCCCAAAAATGCTTAGGTACATCTGAATTATTCTTTTGTGTAGGTTTCCTGTAATTAGAAAGTTTTCCAGAATATGTATTTATATTAGCTATGTTGTCCAATATAGATTGGAGCTTTCCATTATTATGCAAAAACAAATTGTTTAGTTAGCTTTATTTGTTTATCTGTAGGTTTCATATTAAAATATTTTGCATTGGAAAATATATTGACAATATTGGTCACTTGCAACATACCAATGTGGTTCACATTCACAATTTTGTTTGTAATGACATTATTTGAACTGCAATTCAATTCCTTGTAAATGACTTGCTTGGTTGACAATATAGCGAAGGAGGATCTTGTTGGCAACAGGAGGAAGTGGGGACGATCTGGTGCGACCCTTATGATGTTGATGAGGATGAGCCGCACGAGGTAAGGCCTAGTTGATATGTTATTTGTGCATTGAGTTAGTGTTAGATGTTTATAGTATTTGAATGCATAATGTATTAATGTCAGTCATTAATGTGTGCAGTATGAATCTGGAGATGATGTGGTGCAAGGGAACGCCAAGTCCTTTGAAGAGAAGGAGGAGTTGAAGATCAGGGGCCCAAGGACCGATAAGTACTACAACCGGAGGTCGACAAGTACCGGTGCCCCTATCTGCAGCAGGCCCAAGCCCAGTGTGGGTTCTTGGAGCATCTGATGGAGCATTGTCGGGCTACATCCATCGCGATCATGACTACAAGATCAGGGCTCAGCATTCGCCCTCCACAAGGTCCTGAAACCCGACTTGTAGTTGCCCTAGACCCACGTTGTCGTATGATGTACGAAGGCCCAGTCCTTTTGGTGAACTTTGTGTGGTGTTCGATGGTGGAAACTTGTGGTGGTAATTTAGTATGAACTTTATCTAAGTGCGATCTTGTGATGTGCGGTCGAAACATATCTAATATGGTAGTGGTCGCATCGCAAGTGTGCTGTGTGGATGCTGCTATCTATGGCAGTAGTATATATTTCTATCTATATTTGTGTCCCTTAAATTTGCCATTATGGTTCCTTAGATGTATGTTTTGCTTCAATTTAGCTGCTGCAATGATCGACATGCCGCATCGGTGTTGCTTCACCGATCGGGCATGCTGCAAACACTTCCCATGCTACGGCCATGTGGAACATCTTTGTTGCAATGGTGCAATAAATTCAGTGTGGCCATGTGCAACATGCTCTGCCCATAAGCAAAATTGACCAAATGTAAAACTTTGGGTTAAGTAAATTAATGTTTTTTAGTGAAGTAAGTGGAAATTGTTCGTCGACACATATGACATCTTTCCTTCATTTGAGTAAGCAAAAATAGCAAATACTCCACCATATGATCAAATATTCCAATAACTGAGCACATATTCCTTCATTTCATAAAATTCAAAAATTGTGACCCAAATGTTCTAGAAAAATGTGATTTTTCCCACCACCTCCAAATCACACAAACTTTCTTGAACATGGTGACCCACATGTGCCAATCATGGCTATGAAAGAAAATTTGGAAAAAGAATTTTACATTGCCCCACGAGGTATAGACCGATGTTTTGTCCAGTCAGTCTAGAGGGCATTATAAATTAATAAAAATTCAAAAAATATAAAACCTTTGGAACCCACCTTTGTTTGTGCAATAGATCATGTGTGCAAAAGTTGAGGTCATTTGGAGGTGGTCGAAAAAATGACCGCATTCCGGAGGGGCCATTTGGTCAACTTAAGCCAGTTTTTGAAAAAATGTGATTTTTCCCACCACCTCCAAATCACACAAACTTTCTTGAACATGGTGACCCACATGTTCCAATCATGGCTATGAATGAAAATTTGGAAAAAGAATTTTTTACAATGCCCCCCTGAGATATAGACCGATGTTTTGACCAGTCAGTCTAGAGGGCATTATAAATTAATAAAAAAATTCAAAAAAATATAAAACCTTTGGAAACCACCTTTGTTTGTGCAATAGATCATGTGTGCAAAATTTTAGGTCATTTGGAGGTGGTCAAAAAAATGACCGCATTCCGGAGGGGCCATTTGGTCTAACTTAAGCCAGTTTTTGAAAAAATGTGATTTTCCCACCACCTCCAAATAACACAAACTTTCTTGAACATGGTGACCCGCATGTGCCAATCATGGATATGAAAGAAAATTTTGAAAAAGAATTTTTTACAATGCCCCCCTGAGGTATAGACCGATGTTTTGACCAGTCAGTCTAGAGGGCATTATAAATTAATAAAAAATTCAGAAAAATATAAAACCTTTGGAACCCACCTTTTTTGTGCAATAGATCATGTGTGCAAAAGTTTAGGTCATTTTGAGGTGGTCGAAAAAATGACCGCATTCCGGAGGGGCCATTTGGTCTTTTAACTTAAGCCAGTTTTTGAAAAAATGTGATTTTTGCCACCACCTCCAAATCACACAAACTTTCTTGAACATGGTGACCCACATGTGCCAATCATGGCTATGAATGAAAATTTGGAAAAAGAATTTTTTACAATGCCCCCCTGAGGTATAGACCGATGTTTTGACCAGTCAGTCTAGAGGGCATTATAAATTAATAAAAAATTCAAAAAAATATAAAACCTTTGGAACCCACCTTTGTTTGTGCAATAGATCATGCGTGCAAAAGTTGAGGTCATTTGGAGGTGGTCAAAAAAATGACCGCATTCCGGAGGGGCCATTTGGTCTAACTTAAGCCAGTTTTTGAAAAAATGTGATTTTTCCCACCACCTCCAAATCACACAAACTTTCTTGAACATGGTGACCCACATGTGCCAATCATGGATATGAAAGAAAATTTGGAAAAAGAATGTTTTACAATGCCCCCCTGAGGTATAGACCGATGTTTTGACCATTTAGTCTAGAGGGCATTATAAATTAATAAAAAATTGAAAAAAATATAAAACGTTTGGAACCCACCTTTGTTTGTGCAATAGATCATGTGTGCCAAAGTTGAGGTCATTTGGAGGTGGTCGAAAAAATGACCGCATTCCGGAGGGGCCATTTGGTCTAACTTAAGCCAGTTTTTGGAAAAATAATTTGTTACAATGCCCCCCGAGGTATAGACCGATGTTTTGATCAGTCAGTCTAGAAGGCATTATAAATTAATAAAAAATTCAAACAATTTCAAAATAATTTATTAGATGACTTGAAGGTCAAAACATTAACTTGTCATATATGCAAAAAAAAAATGTGTATTGAACGCAAGTGAGCATGTTTATAATTTAGTGTGTGATGCCAATCATGGCTATGAAAGAAAATTTGGAAAAAGAATTTTTTACAATGCCCCCGTGAGGTATAGACCGATGTTTTGACCAGTCAGTCTAGAAGGCATTATAAATTAATAAAAAATTCAAACAATTTCAAAAAAAATTATTAGATGACTTGAAGGTCAAAACATTAACTTGTCATGTATTACAAAAAAAAATTGTGTATTGAATGCAAGTGAGCATGTGTATAGTTTAGTGTGTGATTTGAAGATCAATACACATGGCAATATGCCAAAAAAAGTGCCCACCTACAAGAGCAGGAGAATTCATACTCCACGGCCTGCATACGACTAGGAACCCTGCTGTGCATGGGCCAGGATGCAGGCCCGTGGTGCAGAATATCTCTGCTACTAGTAGGCCCCACGGGGCAGAGGTGTCACGCCCAATATGCGACCCTATCCAAAAGGAACTCGAAGGTCCCACCAAGGATAGACCCGCATATTGAAACGCTTTTGCAAGGTGGATATCATTACATCAACATTACATAATAGATGGGGATACATCTAAAACATACAATGTCACATGAATACAATAATACAACATACAAGATCAACATCCGACTACGGATGAATCATAAACAGAAACTCAAACAATATCCACCCTGCTAGCCCAGGCTGCCGACCTGGAACCTATCCCCTGATCGACGAAGAAGAAGAAGAACTCCAACACAAGCAAACATCGCTCTCGCGTCATGATCATTGCATAATCTGTACCTGCAACTGTTGTTGTAGTAATCTGTGAGCCACGAGGACTCAGCAATCCCATTACCATGGGTATCAAGACTAGCAAAGCTTAATGGGAAAGGAAGGGGTAAAGTGGTGAGGTTGCAGCAGCGACTAAGCATGATATGGTGGCTAACATACGCAAATAAGAGCGAGAAGAGAAGCAAAGGAACGGTCGTCAACTAGCAATGATCAAGAAGTGATCCTAAACTCCTGCCTACGTCAAACCTAACTCAGAAACCGTGTTCTCCTCTCGATCAACCCCGAAAAGAGACACTCACGATTACATTACGTTGGTGTATTTTAGAAGAGTTTGCTTCAAGTTTACTACAACCGGATATTAACAAATTCCCATCTGCCACATAACCGCGGGCACGGCTCTCGAAAGTTTATACCTGCAGGGGTGTCCCAACTTAGCCCATGATAAGCTCTAGAGATCAACGAAGGATATTCCTTCTCCCCGGGAAGACCCGATCAGTCTCGGAATCCCAGCTACAAGACATTTCGACAGTAATAAAACAAGACCAGCAAGACCTCGGCGTGCCGACACCACGATAGTAGCAGCAGATCTCGTCTCAGGCCACGACCGGATGAGCAGTCCGTACAACTAAAACCAGGCCTCGAGTTTCCCCGAGGAGGCGCTGCAAAGGGCTCTAGTTCGGACCAACACTTAGACAAGCATTGGCCCGGGGGGGGGCTAAAATAAAGATGACCCTTGGGTTAATTACTCCCAAGGGAAAAGTAGGTGGTAGGCAAATGGAAAACCAATGTTGGGCCTTGCTGGAGGAGTCTTATTCAAAGCGAACTGTCAAGGGGGTCCCATAAATCACCCGACCGCGTTAGGGACGCAAAATCCGGGAACATAATACCGATATGACGGAAACTAGGGCGGCAAGAGTGGAACAAAACACCAGGCATAAGGCCGATCCTTCCACCCTTTACCAAGTATATAGATGCATTAATTAAATAAGATACATTGTGATATCCCAACAAGTAAACATGTTCCAACAAGGAACATCATCTCCATGTTCCAACAAGGAACAAACTTCATCTTCACCTGCAACTAACAACGCTATAAGAGGGGCTGAGCAAAGCGGTAACATAGCCAAACAACGGTTTGCTAGGAAGGGTGCAAAAGGTTAGAGGCTGACATGGCAATTGGGAGGCTTGAGGAGCAAATGATAGGTAGCGCAGCATAGCGATAGAACGAAGCAACTAGCATAGCAATGATAGTAGTGAGATCCAGGGTAGCGGTCATCTTGCCTGAAATCCCGCAAGGAAGAAGAACGAGTCCATGAAGAAGACGAATGGATGAAGCAGAACCAAGTGTAGACGAACGAATCCTCACGATCGCAACGAAACAGGAACTAACAAGAAGAAGCACACAACATAGTAAACACACCACACATAGACAAGACATGATGCACAACAAGCATGATGCATGACAACACTACATGAAGCTACTCATGGCAAGAGATGATACAAACAAGAGCAACACATCAAAGCAAGTTTAAATGAGGCCGGGAACAACATATAACAATTCCGATAAGTCCTCATATGCAAATTTCGAAATTGGTCCAGATCTGAATAAACCTTATGTTCAAGTTGTTAAACAGAAAGTTCATATGCACCACGATGATCTACACGAAATTCTAGTCAAGTTACATATAAAGTTCATTAGATTCGGAGCTACGGCCTAGAAGATATGAGCAAAACAAGTTAAACATGGCATTGATGCAAAATGCATCCAAACATCAAGCAAACACCTCAAAACAAGGATGCAACATGGTAATATGAAACTACATGCAAAATCAAGCAAGTTTCATATAGAGAACACTCAAATCGGAGCAACGGTTCAACACATACACACTATACAAGACATAACAACAATATGTCCATAACAGCAACTAGGCATATTGCAAGCATCAAAACAACATGATACAGAATCTCAATATGAAAACAAAAGGCATGGGCATGATTTACAGGTAAAGCATGACAAAACATGAACACTGAGCTATCTCCAGAAATCACTAGAACATGCTCAAAATGACATGTCAAGATTGCAAATAATAACAGTTTCAGACTTTAGCAGAAATAACATCAGGTTGCAATGTTTAGAGCTATCAAACAACATGTTACAGGAACTTATCATGGCAAACAAAGGCATAGAATGATACTACTAAATGCATAGATCAAAAGTCCCTTACTGACCATGAGACAAAAAGGACCAGAAAATATGATGGCACCCATGTAAACATGGCAAGTTATATTACAGATTCATACATGGCAGGAACAACAATAAGTAGGCATGTTGGTGAGCTTGAACCACTCACCACAGAGCAATACATGGCATCGCAAGGCAACTCAAAGTAAGAAGACATGGCATAGAAGCTATACATGGCAAGAACAACATCATAGCATACACGAATCAACTACAACAACCTTGGCAAAATTGAATAACAAGTAAACAACCTGCCAGGAAACATTTTATAGCAAAAGTAGAGCTCGATTGACTCAAGCTATGGCACTCCATAATTGCAAACAAGGGCATGGATGGATATAGAATAACCATGTGTTCAAAACATACTTACTGAAGTATCTCAAAATAAGCATGGATCTCTCTGTAGCATCAAGTTTACATGGCATAAAAATATCAGCAGAACAGGGGCTGAAATCAGCAACATCATGAAGCCTAGTTTGCATGTTTGTGCTAGTCACCACAGAGATCACAAAAATACATAGCATACACCCCTGTAAATATGGCATGGCATAGTACAAAACACATGCAGGACTTAAGTTCATAGGGTGCACACATCAATCATGGCAAAAATGACAAAAGTGCATGTTCTGATAAGAATCTGAAACTAACATCACATAGCCCTCTTCTAACAGCATTTCGGGCATCAAGATGAGCTCAAATGAAAATTATGCAATGAGATGAAATGATGTACACATCGAGACGAACATTTTGACATATTACACGCATGAAACGTAGCGGCGATGACAGAGTTATGGCATGATGAACAGGTGCAAAATATATAGCAGATCTGGGGACTTCACGAGAATCTCACCCCGGGGAAAACTCAACGCGGGACGAGGTGGTGCGGGATGAGGGGATCCGGGCGCAGGGAGGCCGTTTGGATTGCGGGACGGGTGGATCTCATCCAACCGCCCGGATCTGACCGGAGACGGGCAAGGACGGCGACGGGAGCTCGGCGAAGCGGCGCCAATGACCGGGCGAAGTCCGGGCGAGGAGGCGGCGGCTCGGCGGCGGCGGCGGCGGAGAGCGGAGGCACGCGCGGCGGGCGGTGCGGCGATGACGACGGAGGGCCGAGGCAGCGGCGACGGGCACCGGGCGGCGGGGCGGGCGGCGCCGGGCGGCGATCATGCGCGCTGGGTCCGCGCGGACGGGCGGCGGGCGAGGCGCGGCCCGGTTGGCGGGCGGGAGGGCGGCCGTGGGCTCCATGGGCCAGCCGGCAGCGAAGCGGGCTGGGCTAAGCGGCGGGCGCGCGGATGGGCCACGTGGCGGCTCCGAGGTAAGTGGCGGCGGCGTGGGACGGGCGGACACGTCCGGGCGGCGGGTGGACGTGTCCGTCGGCGGGAGGAGGAAGAAGCTGGGGTTAGGGGGGATTTTCATCCGCGAATTTGGACGGAGAGGGCATATTTATAGGTAGAGGGAGCTAGGAGAGTCCAAATGGAGCACGGTTTTCGGCCACGTGATCGTGATCGAACGACCGAGAGCATGGAGGGGAGTTAGATGGGTTTTGGGCCACTTTGGAAGGGGTCTTGGCTGCAAAGAGAAGGAGGCTTTCGCGGTTACCCGGTTAACCGTTGGAGTACCAAACGAACTCCAAATGGCACGAAACTTGACAGGCGGTCTACCGGTGCTATACCAAGGCCGCTTGACAAACCTCGGTCCATTCCGAGAACGTTAAATACCCGCACACGAAAAGAGGTAAAGGGGGGCGCCGGGGAGCATAGGAGTGCCGGATTGCAAAACGGACAACGGGGAAAATGCCCGGATACAAGAGACGAACACGTATGCAAAACGAAATGCACATGATGACATGATATAAAATGCAGATGATGACATGTCAAAGTGCAACACGCAAGCACATAACATGGCAACGACGGCAAATAACTGACAAACACCTGGCGCATCGAATCCGGGGCGTTACAAGAGGGTACGAGAGTTAGGCAATGTACTGCCTGCAATTGATAGGAGCTTGTGAGGGGAGTCGCAGCCGGGTATATAAACCGGTGCGGCGCTCTCTCGCTTGGCGAGGTGGGACTAAACTCCCACCACCCAACGGCTATGCCTGCGATGTGCCCTGCGCGGCTCCGCCTTGGACCCAATTCGGGTGGGCTGGCCCAAGGCAGCCTTACCCGCGCGCTGATATGTTTTCTATTTTCTTTGTTTCTTTTCTTGTTTATATTTCTAATATTTAAAATCAAATCCCTTTTTTCTATATTATTTGTAAAAGTGTTTACTAAAATTTAAAAAATAAGCCAAATTCTGTTGTGTTTTATTTCATTTGTTCGTTCTCTTTTGTATATTGATAATATTTATGAAATATAAACTAAAATGGTGTGTTCTATTTTAATTGTTAATTCTAATATTTCTTATCTTTTATTTTGAAATATTTTTAGTTTGTAAGATAAAATGTTCTGTTTTATTTCACTTCTTCATTCTAATATTTGTTCTCTTCTTTATATTGAAATATTTCCAAAATGTAAGATAATATGTTATGTTCTATTGCACTTCTTCATTATTTCAATTCTTCATTCCAAATTATAAATTTTATTTTCTGTTTGATACTTGAAATATTATTAACCAAATGTAGTTGGGACGATGCATGCATACCTCCACATGCACCATGTACCAGGAGCAGGTTTATCTTCGGTCTCACCAATTCAGACCAAACTGTATGCACACCCTAGGATGACCATGGCAAGCATGCATGACGAGTATCGTTCATTTCCAAAACTCAATGCTTTTTCTAGGGTTTTTCCGGCGACAAAACCCTACAACACTGCCCCCACGTGACACAACGTGTGTTTTGTGTCTGAACTCGTGCACACCTTGCCGGGGGGGCAAATTGGCCATGCTCACATGCTCCCAAAAGTTGGGGTCATCTCATGCATGCTTCCACATGCACCATGTACAAGCAGGACCATTCGGGTCTGCCGGAGGTCAGGTCTGAAATTGGTTTTCGTTGACGGTCCCACCAAATGATCCCAAACTTCATGCATACCCTACGATGACCATGGCTTGCATGCGTGACAAGTATCGTTCATATGCGACACTCGATGCATTTTCTAGGGTTTTCTGGCGACAAAACCCTACAACACTGCCCCCACGTGACGCAACGTGCGTTTTGTGTCCGAATTCGTGCACACCTTGCCTGGGGGACCACATTGGCCAAGCCCACATGCTCCCAAAAGTTGGGGTCATCTCATGCATGCTTCCACATGCACCATGTACAAGCAGGACCATTCGGGTCTGCCAGAGGTCAGGTCTGAAATTGGTTTTCGTTGACGGTCCCACCAAATGATCCCAAACTTCATGCATACCCTACGATGACCATGGCTTGCATGCGTGACAAGTATCGTTCATATGCGACACTCGATGCAATTTCTAGGGTTTTCTGGCGACAAAACCCTACAACACTGCCCCCACGTGACCTTAGCGTGCGTTTGTGTCCGAATTCGTGCACACCTTGCCTGGGGACCACATTGGCCAAGCCCACATGCTCCCAAAAGTTGGGGTCATCTCATGCATGCTTCCACATGCACCATGTACTGAGCAGGACCATTCGGGTCTCCGGAGGGCAGGTCTAAAAGTGGTTTATCGTAACCTTTTTTCCTTCTTAAAGAGTGGCATTCTATGTCCAATATCTCGATCAAGTACCTTTGATGCAAAAACTCTATAGGTTTGATACCTGTATCTATTCTTCTTTACGATCTCACGAAATGATCCCAAACTTAAGCCGTAACCTACGATGACCATGGCATGCATGCATGACAAGTATCCTTCATTTCCGACACTCGATGCATGTATAATATTGTAGAAATGATAGAGATACTATAAATATTGTTGAACATATACAAGTATACAATAACTAATACGTGTCACAAAGAGTTTTTTTAGGGATGAACCAATGATATTTATTTTGAGGGAAGAAACAATGCAGGTAGGTGGGCCGGCCCAGACCGCAAATAAGTGTCGGATCCATATTGTGGAGCCCACAACGATGCGCTTTCCATGCACGTCGATCACGCGCACGTCGATCACGGGAGTAGTTGCCGTTCTGTTACACAATTCTGGGATCGTGCTAATCCATATGTTCCTAATCCCTACGATTGAGGAGCACGTTCAGCCTCGCGTCAACGGAGGAAAATATAGATCGCGACATTGGCCACAGGGAAGTTACGACGACCTAGGCGCCGACCTCGATATAATCTCCTCCTCCTCGCACATGTAAATCGACTAGATCGACTCTGCCGCGAGGCGTCGACAGCTCCGTCCGCCGCATCCCACACGCCACAAAACCCCGAGATGATCAAGGTCGTCCGCGTGCAGGCCGACCTCGATTTAACCACGTCGAGAACGCATCGCCGACTTCTTTCATCTTCGTCGACAAATCAAGTAAATTGTCCTCTTTCCTCGCGCCTTCAAAGTAAGCTACTTCCTCCGTCTCGTTGCTTTGATGGACTTAGGTTTACCACATAATTTCAACTAGTATGAACTGGACTAGATGCGTTCGACCAGATGGCGAGATGAAAACATTCTTTGGTTCTTTCATAGCATGGTAGAATAAGATGTTGTTTCTCGAGAAGCATGACGCAATACATTTTTTGTCACAAGATCCAATTATATTTTTGTCACACGATCCAATTATAATATTGTGCACATAGAACATTAAAGAGTTATTAACATTAGATGTTGATGAACCTCAAATAGGTACCATTGCTATAGACTCTAGTTTATTTACAGCTGAACAATTTATCACCCTGTTAGTAAGACAACCAGACGAATAAGTAACAGTTTACCATATTAATTTTATTGATTATATAATTTATATGATACTCAAAGAACTTGATCACATGCAAGTAAATTCAATTACCAATTGTAGTTATTTTTTTATTGCCTCATGTCATCACACACTTGGCTTCATGTTGCAGTATACATGGTGATAGTTTTGTATTTCCATTAGTGTTATTTTTGCATTAGTGTTAGCTACTGCCAGAAAGTTTTATATTTTTGCATGCCTATTGTTATTTTTGCTTTAGTGCTAGCTAACGTCACGAAGTTATATATTTACTTTCAACAGGATGGACGAGCTGAATGGAGAAATAGTATGCGCAGTGGAGAAATGGTGCAAGCTTGTTGCAGATCTATCGAGCGGTCAACGCGCTAGAGTGGCTGATACATCATTGCGCAGCATGCTGCAGATACCATCTATTAAAATGCGTACCTTGCTGATTAGGTATATGATTGAGAATTTTCAGGCCAGCACGAGCAGATTCATTATACAAGAGCAGGTTGGGGACGTGAATCTCGGTACGGTCGACGTCGAGTGCATATTTAACCTCGAGAACCAAGGACTGTCCGCTTCGGACATTCTGACTGAAGAAGGCGAGGACATGAAGGAGCGGGTGTCGCCACAATTTCTTAGTAAGACATCAGAAAACATAGTGATAGATAATCTCATTGAGGACATAATTAAAAGTAAAGCCACCGACGACGATTTCCTTCACAAAGTAGTGCTGGTCCTGTTAGGAACAATTATTGCTCCCATGTCGAGCAAGATTGTGCCAAAGCAGTACTACGCTTTGGTCTACGATGTGAAACGTATTTCAAAGATTAACTGGAATGCCTTCACCATGCGTGTTCTCCTTGATTGCCTTCGCATAGTGAAGAAAGGCAAACACCTGCGCCAATGGCCGAAAGGCAATTTGGCTCTCTTGCAGGTACACATATCAGACCTGTTGCATAATGTCAATTATCATATCATTGCAATTTTATGTGATGTATTTTACTAACTCTAAATCCTTATATTTTTTTGTAGTACTTGTACTGGGAGAAGGTGCAACCGGTCCAAGGCGAATGCGCCTATAATCCCAACTTGTCCATACAACCTCTTATGAGGAACTGGACAGAAGGTGCAGCCACTAGGAGAGATAGGTTCGACTTTGATAATGGGCGCGCCGTGGTAACGTAAGGGTAAGTCATTGTGTTTCGTCTTTCTTAAATATTTTGTAACTTAATACTATTTATTTTTATTCATCACATGTACTTCAATATCGCATGCAGATCGAAAATAATATCACCCAGAGTATAGGGCTCAGGAGCCCGACATCCCAAATAATGCGCCTACCATGAAGCCAAAACCAAGCCTGCAACTGGAAGCATAAAGAAGTCGGCGACAGCCGCATTGTCGGAAGATTTGATGGAGCTTGTAATGAAGCGGTGCATGGACTTCATACACACCGAGATGAGGCAAATCCCTGATATAGTTGCTGAGGTGTCACATCCAAACTTTATAGTTTAGAGTATGTTTGCTGTTTTAAACCGTGCTACCATTACTAAGTTTATATTTCTATTGCAGAGGTTGTTGGAGAAGTTGAACAAAGCAGGTGTCATGTACAAGCCGGCTGCTGGCGTGCCATCCGCGGAGAATGATCCGGACGAAGTGGATTCGTTCGAGAATGGTCCATATGAAAAGAAGGAATTCGTGTACAAGGAAGACATGGACAGTGATGGACACCGATCATTGACATGACGCAGCCTGATATAGTGCTTCCCGACCATAAAACCGCACGAGGTACTATGTATTTATCTTTCTGTCTATAATTTTCTCGTTTAATTTTTTTCGTCCAGAAATGTTCACACGATTTAGTTTTCGAAACAGAAAACCCCACAGAAGCTGAATGGACACAAGGAAGCTTCACCTTTTAAGCGTAATGATGTATGTGGGGCTACACCGGAAAACCCTTGTGTGGTTGGTACTTCTACTGTAGCACCTTCATCGGACATAGACATTTGTCCATCTTCTGTCAGCAAGTTCATGGCTAAGGCGAATGAAAAAAAGGGTGCAACAATCAATAAGGATGACGAGGTTATGTCCGGTAAGCGGAAGCGGACCGTTCCCAAGAAATTTGAATCCCCCTTCGCACTTGACAAGCCCGGCAGGCGTACCAGCCGTGGTCAAAGAGCCTCTGGTACTAGTACAGCTACTAGAGGTATCGTAACTAACATTCTTAATTTTTTTATTTACTACCAATGCATATGATCACCATTGTTGACGTTCATATTATTTCATGCAGCTCTATTTTCGAACAATAATGTGCCGGAGGTTGTGGCAGATGAGTTGACGCCGGAAATAATTGATGCTGCTATTTCATTTGTCGAGTTAGCTGCTAGCACTGAGAAGAACAAGAACAAAAAAATTTACTACAGTGAAGGCCGTGGCATAACTCTGACTTCCGAAAGGATTCTACCGGTACTAGGCCATAGATGGCTGTCGGACGATGTAAGTACTAATTGGATGTCCTATTTTTAAAATGCTCAAAAATCTATGTCTCAACTCTCAACATGTAATGCGCTGATATTCTATGCAGGTTATTGATGCTTATATGGGACATTTGGAGCTACGTGTTGGTCATGATCGTTATCTCTGTCCAGCGTGGAGGTCCAAATTCCTTGTAGATCGTGCTATCGCAAATGACGATCCATTGCCATCTTGCTGCAACATGGATAGTGCTCTGACCAAAGCTGGGGCAGTTAATAGAGTCACGAAAGAGTATACTGTGTGTGATAAGGTACGTAATGTTTGTGATTCATCACTACAGGATAGTTCATCAAGTATTTCTTTTGCTACGTAATGGTTTTTTGCACTGTAGACGTATATCGCGTTGAATATCGACAATAGCCACTGGATGACCGTGGTCATGCACATGATCAAGAAAGAATTCCAAGTTCTCGATTCGCTCTATCCTCTGGACCTGACTGAGAGGACTGTTAAAGCACTGGTAATGTAACCAACATTTGTACCATTGCTCTTACATATTGTTTATAATTGTTCTTTAACACTATCCTATTTATAGCGAAGGGCTATAGCACACGATATGCGTCAGGCAAATCTTATTACACCAGGGAAATATCCGGACGTAAGTAAGTGGCCTATCAAGGAGTATGACATACCCCAGCAAGAGGATGGGTGAGTTAATAGGACATCATGCATAATCAAACAACAACACACATTTTTGTATTGCCCACCGCTAATGTCTGCATATGTACCAGGAACTCTTGTGGCCTTTTTGTCACAGAATGTCTAGAACATTGGGATGGGGACAAAATCACCCGCAAATTTACACAGGTATGCTGTTATTTTCGTTTGTAGACTAGCTACTATGGTGGTGTAGCAACTTCGGTTCATGTAACCTTTATGTCATTTTTTGCAGGCCACCGTTGACGCAAAGAGAAGACGTTTCGTCGCAGAGTTGATTATGTCACCTTCAAACACGATGGAGTGTGTGAAGAACAAAATTCAGCGAAATCGAAGCAAAAGCGCGCTGAAGAATCCATGCGGCATGCAAAGATTGAAGTTTTAGTGGTTTGATTTAGTCCGGTCGAAGGTTTCGACAGCATGATTATCTTAGGGGTTCTATCATTTTATGTAATAAACAGGGCACATGCATGTGTATGTGTCTGTCAGACAATTTGCACGTAGAAGACAATTCGGTCATAAAATTCGCTCGAGAAGACAATTTGGTCGTACCAATAAAGTTTTGGCTTCACCTTATCAATTGTTCTTGCTTAATATTTTTCTCCTTCTCCAATTTTTTATAATTGTATTTTTCACGGCTTCACTTATCAATTGTTCTTGCTTAATATTTTTCTCCTTCTCCAATTTTTTATAATATTCTATTTTTCTCTTCAACTGCTCTCGTAAGTTTCATATTAAAATTTCACAATCTTAACTTTTTTAAACTCTACCAAGCTTAGCATTCTGCCTTAGCTATCTGCATGTCATCATCTTGCATAATCTCCCAGATAATTCCCCTCATCACATTATTATGAAAAGTAGTCATGGTAGATAAGTAAATATATCAAGCCAAAATGTAATATTACACTCATCAAAATTAGTCGTGTCAGCTCGTTGGCTCTATCGTGTGTTATCAGGCATCATGTTTTTCTAGTTTGTTTTACAAACCCGTGCTTTTTTATTATATGTATAATTAACTTTTTCAGTACTCACCATAATGCCGTGCATGGCCCATCTAACCACGTGAGGGGCCCACAGCGGGCTATCTTCCCGGCAGCGCTACACCAGCCCATTTTGCGTGTTCACATCAATCTTTCCCTTTTCTCGCTTCCTTTCCAAATCCCTAGCCCTCCCTCTCTATTTGCGCCCAAATCTCGACGCCGAAAGCATGACAATGAAGCTGGGCATCGGGCGGCGGCTCTGGCGAGAAGAGCGGTGGCGACCGCAAGTTAGGTCGAACCACAGGTCCCGCAAGCAGGTGGGCGGATTCAGTGCACAGAGGAGGCGGCGGCGGATCTAGTGGAACAGGGCACGGGGTTTCGTGTGGCGGCGGTCGGAGAACCCACGGCTAGGATTTCTTGATGCTACACTTTGGTGGCAAAAGGTAAGTTCTTTACCGTTGTTCTTTACATCCCAAAGATTATCGCCCATAATTCATCACCGTGGCCATGACAAGCTCCATCTATGTGGTCATCAGAAACTCCTAGTGCCCGTGTTCCGCATAGATGCGCATAATTTGGCAGCGCACTTGGGGATGTGTGTTTGAGGTTAGTGTCTTGAGCATGATCTTCAAACTAGTACTGCTATTGCGGTCAAGCTGCAAAAATGTTGAGTGTTTAACGCTTGCAGCGACAAGTTTAGTTATAAAATGACTTGAATTGCTCATGATTTATTTAGGATGATATCACTTCTGAGTATGTTGAATGGGTTGATGGGGAGTGGGATAGCAAAGCAAAGTCAGTCATTAAGTATCTTGCCATGAAGAACAAGAAACTGGAGACTAAGATTACATAATATGAAGCTGAAATTAAAAGGAATGAGAAAGAAAAGAGGGCAATGGTTAAGATGCACAAGGAGATATTGCTCTATAGGGATAGGATTTTAGGATTTGGAGGTCTTCTGTATCTTGGCCTGCTTGCCATTATGATTGCTGTCATAGTTAGCAAGTAGATTGTTCATAAAGTTATTGACATCATTGTAATTGACATGATGAAATGATGCTGAATTATTTGCTATTCATTTTATGGGCAAAGTGTAACAGAGATTGCAGCATAAATAACATGGGGCCATAATGATTGGTAGACAGTGCACTTTTGGCATGTTCTATATTTGGCAGACAATGCACTTTTGGCATGTCATGTATTTCACACACAATGCACTTTTGGCATGTTCTATATTTGGTATGTGATGCACATGGGCACATCACCTAGCAACACTACTGATTTATGTAGCAGACTAGTACATTGTCTTGTTGCAACATAGGAGCAACATCTAGCAGCTTCCATGCAACACTGAAGCAAAGCAACAATACATATTCAATATTCAGATATTTAACTGAACTTGGCACTTAGGGTGAGCAGTAGATATTCAGTTCTTCAGCCACAAAGAACCCGATCAAACCGTACCGATTGCATTACTTATATGCTTACATATAAAAGCATACCTAACCAACATCAAACCCAAAATAATGTTAACTTATATGCTGAAACATATAACAGCATACCTAACTTAAGATAACTAGTAGCTTCATCCTCCTTCAAAGAATCGTGCCCATCTTCACTTCTTCGAAATTTGAGGCGGCGTGAGCGGCGCACCACACACGGAGAAGCCTTCTTCTTGACCACCGCCGCGCCACACGATCTGAGCCACCTCCTCTTCTTCCACCTTCACTATGTCGAGGTGCGGGGAAGGAGCTCAACGTCGATGGGCATTGTTTTGCCACCCTCGACGGCAACCGGCGCTACCATCCGCACGGCGTCCTCCTCGCCCTCCTCGTGGTCATCGGGGATGAGCAGTACCTCGCCCACGCCGTCCTCCACGACGCCGAGCCCAAAGGCAGGATCTGGCGGCACGTGGCGGACTGGTAGTCCGGGCTCACGGCGCGAGGGATAGCGAGCTCGGCGTCGATGCGCTCCGCCATCGACGCGACGCGTCTTTGGATCTGGCTGCAGCGTCATGGTGGTGGAGCGGTACATCCACCACCTTGCACGCTGAACAGGGGAGTCGCTCAGCATGGCCTCTCGCATTGCCCAGACGAGGAGGAGAGCCGGCGGGACGCCGCGGCCGTAGGGGAAGGCGCGCTTCTTCTCGGCGTCGGTGAGGACTTTGACGAGGCCACGCGCGTGGTTGACCAACATCTCCGTGCTGGGGAACCAGCCGCACACCTCCGCCAACTGGGCGCGCCACCCCTCGTCATCGCCGGCGAGCTTCATCATCGCTCTCTGCCAGCCAAGGCTTTTCTCCATGTAGGTGGCTGCAGCGGTCGCCGGCGGGGGTTTTCTCGATCTACTATAGGTGGGGATAAGGGGAGTTCGAACCGACGCACGAGGTAGGTGGGTGAATGTGTGGTGGGGAGTGGTAAGTTAGGTGATTTAATGGCAGTTAGGACGTGGGGAGGGGAAATGTACAATATTATTTCTAATTTATAGCTAATTTATTTAGGTCGGATTTTGTTGTTTATTTAGAGATGTAAAAATTTGACACTCCCACTAAACAAAGTGTCGATCGAGTTGCTACAACTAGATGATGCCCCGCGCGTTGCTGCGGAACCGTGTTAAAACCAATCCATAAATTAGTGCTTAAAACCAATGAAATTAAATGTAAGAGTTTTACATGTTACAAATGATAAAACTTAAAAGAAGTGTGTGTGGCAAAATGATGTATAAAAGAGAAAAAAAATCCCCACAAATAGAAGACATGATTGATGAAGTGGCGTTGTTTGAGTTGATAGGTTAATGCAAAAAATGCATGCATGCGTTGGGAAAATAAGACATGCATGACAAATGAGGTGGCATAATTTACATTAATGCAAAAAGTAACTTATGAGCACATGCATGATTCCTTGATGCCACACAATTTTGATCGGAAGGCTGTAAATAATTGAGGTGATGTGGAAGCACGCATGTGTAGTCAAATCTAGTAGTGGGGGCTAGCTATTTAGGTATAGAAGATATATATAGGATCCAAACACGATGTTAAACGTCGAACTAAAATTGATGCCATAATGTGAAAAGGATATACTGCCATGTTCACTCGATTTATCCGTAAAAAATTGAAGCAAGTGTTCTACACTTCTTCCTTCTCCACTGTTCTGCACATCATAGAAGACAAGATAAGTTAATGAATGATAAATTTTTCAATAATCCAGAATGCATACAAACACTTACTTCTGATTTAGTTTGCATTTCTTGCTACGTTTAGTGTGTCCTAGCAATTTGCAAGCGCCGCACCGGGTTTTCAACTCATCAAAAGAGAGTGGTCTACCATTTTTCGAGACAGGGCGGTTCTCATCTACCTTTGTTGCACCTTTGCTGGACACTTTCATTGGATCTTTAACTGCGACCATGTTGCCTTCACCATCGTCTACATATTCAACCGCACACTTACTGAAGTCAGTTATATTGTTGCTTAAATTTTCCTGTAGCAGATCATACTCATGACTCTTAGCTATCACAGCCTTCAAACTATCCTGTAACTGATCCCACAAAGCTGGGTGTTTGCATGCCGCATGCATAGCTTCTGAAGCTAACACACTGACCTGGCTATATTTCATTCTTTCCTCTGCCCCAGTCCAACCATATCCCAATAGATCGCTTGTGCGCCTCGCGGGCAGTCCCAACCTTGCTTGTTTCATGAACCGAACAAGAACTAAACACTTTGGTATTTCAGATATGTTCAAGTACTTCAGACGTGGAATATGTGTTTGCAAGGTAGACCCTTTGAATCATTCTTCTGCAGCTGCACCAGTATAGGTTCTCATGGAATTTACTGTTGTACACTCCACCCAAAAACGGCTATTCGGTTATTCTTCCAGCCACGATGTACTGCTGTGATCCGTCTCCCAGCTTAATTTCTACAATCTCCATGCCATCAATTTTCTAAGATCATCTTGCAACATATAGAAGTTTGCTGGAGTGAAGACGTGAGAAGCAGCTATCTCAAGTTCCTCGAGCTAGTGGCGGCACCGTAAACTCGTGAGGCCGTGCAGTCATCTCGCGCCTCGTTTTCACGGATACGTACAACGGCGTTCTCATAATGCAAAATCATATCCACCAGGGTCATTTCACCGTCTAGGTGGAGGTGAAGGCATGAGTTTAGGCTTTCACTCCGCTGGTTGCTTTTCATGCCAAGCCAAAACCCCTCTGTCAGATAAGCCGCGGCCCACAGTCTCCTCTTCTTATACATCCGTCTCAACCATGTTACTGTTTTTTCCGACTGCCATCTTTTGGTAAACGCGTGCCATCTCTCCTCAAACGTGGTCGTGGACGTGCTGTAGTACAGAAGGGTTCGAAACTCCTCCAAGGACTTGGGACTGAGGTGAATCTTCATATTTTTTATCTATATGCCACGTACATATACGGTGCCACACGTCTGGCAAGACTTCGTGAATTGCCTTGATCGTCGCAGCGTCGGCATCTGTGATTACACTCTTCGGCATCTTTTGACACATGGACCTCAAAAAAGTCTGCAGCAGCCACACGTATGTCTGTTCGGTCTCGTCAGAAACTATGGCACAACCAAAAACAGTGGTCTTCCGGTGATTGTTAAGACCAACAAAAGGTATGAATGGCATACCATAGCGGTTCATCTTATGCGTGCTGTCAAATACAAGCACGCCGCCAAAGTCCTCATAGTCATGACGAGACTGGGAGTCACACCGAACATCCTATTCAAGTGTCCTTCCTTATCTAGCATGTACTCAAAAAGAAGCTAGGATCCTCTGTTTCCTCATCGCCATGATGCCTATGGCTGTGGCAGCATCACCTTTGAAAGCAGCTTCCTCTTCTCCCCGGCACAAAGGTTGTATATTTCACGCTGGTAAAACCAACACCGCCATACCATACATGTTTGCTGATGAGGCAATCCATCATGTCGTGAATTCTAATCCCTGCAGCTCCCATGGACATTATCTCATGCTTCGAAACTCTTTGATTTTTCTGTGGGACCAAAGAAAAGGTACCTCGTCCGTCCTGCCAACATATGGCTATGCTTGTCCTCAAAACTTGCAACATACCAAACCCCATGCTTTTGGTCAAGCTTGACAGTCAGGTGTGCTTCGCAAAAGCAGCGTGTCTCGGCTCTGAGCCGACGGCTGTGCCCTTCCTCGGTTAGCAACTTGCTGTCACGTTTCCCTTGTCTGGAAGAAACAAACTTCCTATAACGCATAAGATGTGCCTCGGTTTTGGTATACCTGACCTTATTCTTCCTAATGCTGAAACCATTAGCTCTAGCATAGCTGTTGTAGAAATCATACGCAGCATCGTGAGTCATAAAAGTCATGTCCATTATCTGCATGAACATATCCCTCTTATCATCTGCACTGGCAGTATCTTAGACATTCATTACCCCACCATCTTCTGTCACCTACACAATCAAAACATAGCCATGAAAACTGTTTTGTATGGTTTAACATTACTTACATCCATAGAACATTGATTACACACATACCTCACTCATGATGACCGATGACTCGGACTCCCCAGAACCAGGTGCATCTAATGATTCGTCGTTAAGGTCTGTCTCCACGTCGGATTCACCGTAATAGTCGTACGCATTATGACATTCGGAAATGAACTGAAAAATACAACACAAATACATAATTACTTATCATATAATGTTCCAGAAGAAATTCAATTTGCATGCCAACAAAACGTTTCACTTACCTACCTGACTAATGTAATCTTCATTCGAGAGCTCCGAGTTGTTTTCCTGATCATCATCAAGCTCATCCATCTATAAATTTTCAACACAAAGATTAAATGTTGTCAGATGCCACCAAAAAATTACAACATGACAATGCCACGCACATTAAGATCGTCCCATTCGTTCCCATTCTCTGACCGATCTTGACGATCTGAATTTTCATCATCTGACCAATCTTCTATCTAGTCTTTCATCAGTTCTCCAAACTCCATGTCTACCATGATATCAGTTAACTCCTCGTCTGCCATTTCCTACAACCAATAATATGTATCATCACATGTGCAAACATTATCAATGATGAAATATAAAACACATAGCACATGATCACGGATGTTATGTAAACAACCACAACCGAGGCCGTTCAGATCTGCCAAACTTAGTAAGGAAGATGGCCACGGCACCCGTCGAGATCACTTTCAATCGCGAGGAACTGCACGATCTCAAAACCTAGCTAGATCTGTGATTACCTCCGCCGCGGATACCTAGGTTAGCCGCCACATCAATTAACGATCACGTGGTGCACACAACCGACGGCAACCGACGCCACGTGAACCCAGATCACGAGGAGCAGCACTACGGAACAAGATCCACGATCGCATGCGCCGCGGGTAGCTAGGTTACCCGCTCCGCTAGGTTAACCATCGCCCTTTGCGCGGCGGCGGTTCGTTCGATGTTGCCGCGAGCGAGACTAGAGGGGAGACGCGGGATGCGGTACCTGTGCGCGATCGTTGGAGATTCACGACGTTGTCGCGCCCGCTGTCCGATGAGATCGCCGGCGACGAGATAGCCGCCGGCCGGTGGAGATCTACTACGTGACTTATGGAGCTGCGTCAATGCTCGCGAGATTGATGGAGCTGCTCGCGTGAATGATTGGATTCGGCAGGTCTTACGTGGACGTGGGGTCGTGTGATGTTTTTTTTTTCGGACCAGGGTACTGTACGTATACAGTCTGGGTTATACAGGGCTAGACAGGGCTTGGATCTGGGCTGCGGCGGGCCAGGAAAAAAACAAATTCGCGGGGACAAAAATACCCCTCCGAAATTAGGTTAGGGGGAGCACCGGAGCAGGCCTCGGAATGGAATATGTGAGTACTCACCAACACCACGCTGCTCTTGTCCTCCTGGCTATGTGGTCAGTGATCCAAGTGACTGGAGCAAGGGCTGCAAGCCGGTGTTCAACCTCACCTGCGGCCAGCGTACGGGCTTCGTGCGCATTCCTGAGACCGACTTTTGGGGCTCCGATCTGAACTACACCATGTCAACGTCCATGCACACTTGCAAGGAGATGTGCTTGGGGAGTTGCGCATGTGTGGCATTCGAGTACAAAACGTTTCCAAACGCCTGCTTCCTCAAGTCTGCTCTCTTCAATGGCAAGACGCTTCCAGGATACCCCGGCACGGCGTGTCTCAAGGAGTCAAGGTTCCCGAGAGCTTTCTCTCGCAGTCGCACGCGTCTGACTCTGTTCTTCATCACGGTCATGCTTGTGATGCATCAAACAAGCAGACCGTGAGTTATACTACACACACCAATGACGGACAGGGTACAATGTGGCACTACTACTATTGGTTCCTCGCTGTGTTCTTTCTTGTGGAGGTCTGCTTCATTGGTTCTGGCTGGTGGTTCATGTCAAGACAGCACTCGGCACCATCAGAGATCTGGGCAGCAGAGGAAGGCTACAGGGTGGTGACGGATCATTTCCGTAGTTTTACCCACAAGGAATTGCAGAGGGCTACCAAGAATTTCAGGGAGGAGCTTGGCCATGGGCGACATGGCTCCGTGTACAAGGGGTTCTTACATGACAGCCGTGTAGTCGCAGTCAAGAAGCTCCACGACGTGAAGCAAGGTGAGGACGAGTTTGAGGCCGAGGCGAGCGTGATCGGCAAGATCTACCATATGAACCTGGTGAGAGTGATGGGCGTATGTTCAGAGCGCAGTCACCGGCTGCTGGTCTACGAGTATGTAGAGAATGGCTCGCTTGCCATGTTCTTGTTTGGCGACAAAGGGCCGCTGCAATGGCATCAGCGGTACAAGGTCGCGGCTGGTGTGGCCAAAGGCCTCGCGTACCTTCACCATGAGTGCATGGACTGGATCATTCACTGCGACGTGAAGCCTGAGAACATACTTCTAGACATGGATTTCGATCCCAAGATCAGCGACTTCGGGTTCGCAAAGCTGCTGTAGAGAGGCCAGGCTGATCCCAGCAGCATGTCCAAGGTTCGTGGAACTAGAGGCTACATGGCCCCAGAATGGGTGTCCACCGCCCCCTTAACTGAAAAAGTGGATGTCTATAGCTTCAGGGTGGTGCTGCTGGAGCTAGTCATGGGGTCTCGAGTATCCGAGCGGGCTACTGATGGCCGCGAGGATGCAGAGGCTGCACTGCGGCAGCTAGAGTGGACAATCAAAGAGAAGATGGAAAGTGACGACCTGACATGGATTGATGGCTTTGTGGATCCTAGGTTGGGTGGTGACTTCGTGTATTCGGAGGTGCTGTTGATGCTGGAGGTGGCTGCTCTGTGCTTGGAGGAGAAGATCCAGAGACCAAGCATGAACCATGTGGTTCAGAAGTTCCTGTCTTGCGACTGAATTCGGCAACTTGTATTGCCTTTGCTCTTAGTTTATCTTGCTGAATTTTCCTTTCCTATTGTGTGTGTTGGGTATGTTTCACTTCATTGTTGTGGAAACATAATTTCATCTCTGTATTGTGCCCTTAAAACATCTCTTTGGTGTAGCAACTAGTATTTGTTTGTTGAGCAGCATATGTGATGCTGCTGCTGTAAATTTTGCTGCGAGGGCTCCTCCATTTTATATCTTATATTTGCCTTGTTGCCCCCTCCTGTACTCTGGATCTGTTATGTGTGGTCTGCCTATTATCCTTAAATGTCTTGCTTTGCATTGAAACCTATAGTTCAATTTCTTGCGCCTACCTTGTTGGAGTTGGGTACTGCCATGAGATAGCTTGCCTGAGGATACCTTGTACGCTACAACACCTCAATTTCCCATCCAGGTTCTGCAATATACATGCAACAAGTAATTTCCTTACAATTAAAACAAATAATAATACCTTTGAAAATTCTGTAGTAAAAAAACTAGAGGATAAACATGTTGTTAAAGGACAAATTGGAAGGTAATAGTGCAGAAAACTATATTGTCTTGTAATACATTACCACATCATATAGGTTAATCGAACCATATCAAACAAATATGAGACTATTATTTTTCACAGAATTTTTGATAGTGTCTTGGTAGAACAAATTTATGATGTTCATGAGAGATCACAAGCTTGGTGAAAAAAATCAGAGAAACTCATTCATGAATTTTACTTACAATCCATCCAGAATATAACTCTTCAATCGTAGTTGCTTTCCTATTGTATATCTAACTGCGATGACAGGAGTACCGGACGCATCATGCTAAAGACACTTTTTTTTAAACGGCAAAGCTAAATTCCAGTCGACTGTAATTTAGCGACAGATCCGAACGACCCGAGCTTCGTCGGATCCTGATCGTGCAGCTGTGTTTGTTCCCGCAATTTCGCATTGATAGCTCGCGACATTCTCTTTCCCGCGGCAGAGAAAAATAAATACCAACTGCGTCGCTGACCAACTGAGCTACTTTGCTATTGTTGTCACATACAGTAAGTTCAACAATTTGACCTTCCCTGGCAACGCACTAACAAACACATCTCTGTTTTTTCTCCTCCCTTGCGCTGTATCATTTTTTGTTCTTATTCACCATACGAAACCATTTGCTCCAAGTTTTTAAATCCATATTAACAGGTATTTCTACCTTAGTAAATGAGAGCGAGAAAGAAATACCACAAAGCCTTTGATGAGGAGACAAAACCATTTGCTTCAAGTTTTTAAAAGGACCAATGCAACGTGTTTTGTACTTCACTTGTCTCTTTGTTGTATTGATGAATTTTTTTTCTAGAGAAATAAATGTTTCATCCTATAGAATTTGAACAACGTTCTTTTTCTCGTTTGTCATACCTCGGTAACTTCTCTGTAATGAGCCCGATAATTATACGCACCACAAACCTGATAGTTTATGTACAAATGTAGTAGTAGGTTTTTTTACCCAAAAAAACTAATGTAGACATACACTCGATAACTTTTTTATATGAATAGCATGGTAACTCACACATCGCATCCCTAATAACTTATGCACCAACGTCCTGGTAACTTCAGCGATCGGGGGAGGGGAGTTGATCAAATATCCCCCGATAACTTTTCTGTGAATAGCATGGTATCTCACACATTGCAGCCCTGATAACTTATGTACCCCTGCCCTGATAACTTTGGCCACCGAAGGGGGGGGGGGAGTTGACGAACTTTTGTGTGAATAGCATGATAACTCGCACATCGCAGACCTCATAACTTATGCACCCCATCCCGGTAACTTTGGCAACGAGGGGGGGGCAATTGATCAAATATCCCCGTGGTAGATTTTTGTGTCAATATCATGATAACTCACACATCTAGACCTGATAACTTATGGACCCCGGTCCTGATAACTTTGGCACGGGGGGTGGGGGGGAGTTGATGAAACATCCCCTCGGTAGCTTTTGTGTGAATAGCATGGTAACTCACACATCGCACAAAACCATTTGCTCCAAGTTTCTAAAAGAGAAGGTCGGCGCAAGGGAGGAGATAACTTTGGCACGGGGGAGATAACTTTCTTTCCCACAAAAAAAAACAACTTTTTTTCTCTGGGCCCAAAATTACCGCATTGTTTGTGAGTGAGTTATCAGGTTCGTGGCGTATATATTACCATGCTCTTTATAAAGAGTTATTGGCGTGTGTTACAAAAAGAATTCCTATGGTCAAAAACATTACCATAGTGTTTGTGTGTGAGTTATCTGATTCATAGCGTATAAATTACCATGCTCTTTATAGAGAGTTATTGGCGTGTGTTACAAAAAAAATTCCCATGGTCAAAAACATTACCACAGTGTTTGTGTGTGAGTTATCAGATACATAGCGTATAAATTACCATGCTCTTTATAGAGTTATTGGCGTGTGTTACAAAAAAATTCCCGTGGTCAAAAACATTACCACAGTGTGTGTGTGAGTTATCTGATTCATAGCGTATAAATTACCATGCTCTTTATAGAGTTATTGGCGTGTGTTACAAAAAAAAATCCCGTGGTCAAAAACATTACCACGGCGGGGGTAGGGTGGGAGGAGTTGCTGAATCATACCACGATAACTCTTATGCAAATAACATGATAACTCACACATTGCAGACTTGATAATTTATGTACCCGACCCTGGTAAATGTGACGACTGTGGCGAGGGGGGGACCCCGGTAATTTATATGTAAATAGCTTGTTAATAGACACATAGTAAGCTGATAACTCACATACAAACGCCATTATAATTTTTGACCTGGATTTTTTTTGTTGAAAAATATACACCCGGTAATTTCTATGTAAAAAGCATGATATTGTATACATCAAAGATTTGATAACTAATATCTTACGTTTTAAACACCATGGTATCTTTCATCCAAGGAAAAAAAGTTTTTAAATATTTTTATCGGTAATTTATGTGTTAAATTACCATACTTCCTCGTGCCTTCACATTCTCGTACTGTAGTTATCAGCCTTATCATGGTATAGTTATCATGTTGCTCATACCATAGTTATCACGCTGGTCATGCCAAAGTTACCAAGTCAAACTTTATTTTTTTCTGATATGGCAGAAATAAGAAAGGCTCAAATAACATTGTTTATCTACAATAGACAACAACAAAAGGTGGCTTAGTTGGTTATTAGGCTCAATAGGTATTGCATAGACCTAGGTTCAAATCCTCTTCAAACACTTATATTTTATTTTCATGTTATGCGGTGAAAAATCATAAAAAACCGCTAGCTATTTACCACAGTTTTTGAGAGAAGGAAAAAAATCAGTGGAAAACGAGCGTGGAAAGATAGCGATCATGTAGAAACTAGTCGTGCGGATCTGTCGCTAAAAAAAACCTTGATATTTTGATTCTTATCACAGTTTCTGAACCCACACATGATGCGATAACCATCCAAATTCGCATCTACAAAGAATACCTGAATCCACAACAATATTTTTTCTACTAAGATTCAAAAGCAACCTTGGCTTATCGAAACTGAAAATGGGAAACTATTTAGGACCGCAATATATTGAATCCAAAGCGTGCACATCCTGAGCACTCATACATACTCCCTCCGTTTTAAAATAGATGATCCAACTTTTTATTAACTCTGGAACGAAGGGAGTATTTCCTATCTAAAACTGAGGCAATTTTTTAAAATTGCAGAACTAAGGTCAGGAGTCACACCCCAAAGTTGGATCTCAACCTAAAAGGGTCTACAAATATTGTCATTTAATCAGGTGATAGCCCCTCCAACAATGTGGTAGAACCAGTACATGTACCACATACCTGTTTGAAAACGATATGGCACTGGCCAACAAAGTTACGAAGGCACTGAAGACCATGTTACACAAAATGCAGGTATCGATCAGTATGGAATACCATCCTCCTCAGTTGTATAGACAAAAAGGCACCGTGACACGCGATCTCAATTTTTGATTATTAACAGGAGCCGATGTCTTGTCGTTCAGAGTTAACTGAGCGAGTTAACAGAGCGCCGTACAAATATACATTGCTATTTCACTTCAGGATCACGGTGCCGAAATTTGCCAAATTAGAAAACTTCTCTACCACAGAAGACACGGCGCAGGGCAAGACATGTATAGTCCCAATCCTGCATTTCAGAGCAGCGGTGACTGTCAGATGTAACAGAGTTTGCAGAAATACCCATCCAATTTGTTAGAAGGGATTAGAGAGAGATTGATGGAATTGTTGATGTATTGCTTGAGCCTCATGGACATATATATAGGAGTACAATGATCAACTTGGAGTACAAGACAAGCTAGAACAAATCCTAGTCTATCTCGTCTTTCCTAATAATCAATATACTCAACATCCCCCCGCAGTCACAACTGTAGCGACGCAGACGGTGAGACTGGAGAAGAATCCAAAGGCAAGCCGACGGACACCCCCCACAGTCGTAATAGTCGATGCATCGCGGAGTCATGGCTGGAGTGGCAACCGACGAGGTTGCTCTTGCAAGGCAGTAGCCCTTTGTGCCGTTTGTCGAGGTAGCCTAGAGCGTAGGTGGTGGAGCCGTGGTCGAGGTAGCCGTGCGAAGAATGTCGTGGTCGATGTCGAGTCGGGGTAGCCGGTGTCGAGGAAGTCGCCGTGGAGCCGCGGGCACAAGGAGGCGCCGAGTTAGTAATGGGCGCAGTGGTGTCGAAGTAGTGGTGCGCCGGGAAGAACACGGTGTTGACGACGCGTCGTGTCGGGTGTACCAAACCCGGGGACACGACCTAGACGAAGGCACGGGTCGGTGTTGCCAGCACCGGACATGCGTAGACGGACGAAGACGAAGTTGACGAAGCACTGAACAAGGCTTGCCAGGCCTGGGGACACGTCGTGGACGAAGGCACGCATCAGTGTTGCCAGCACTGGGCATGCGTAGACTGGGACCTGCACGAGCTGTACGCCATGTCGGATAAGTCGGAGAGGCCAGCAGAGAAGGACTCGACAACGGTTGCGGCGCCAACCAGCGCGGGCCGATGTCGCCCGCGGTTGTCGGAGTAGACGAAGTGGTCGGGGTAGATGACGACGACGCTAGCGACGGGCATGTGCTGGACGAAGACGAAGAAGGTGGACGGGCGGCAGCGGCAGCTACAGGGGTAGCGACGGCGGCGGCAAAGGAAGAGCAGCGGCCTGACGGTGTCGGCGGCGGCTAGGTTAGGAGCGCGGTGGCGATGCTCGAAGTAGGAGAGGAACCCGACAACGTGACGAAGACTGGCGCGGACGATGACGTTCCCGCGCCAAGGAAGACGGCGTGGCGCATACCATGAGAAGTCAACGGGGGGCGACGACGGTGGACGCGCCGCAGCGCTTCTGCCCGAAGAAGCGATCTGCGCGGCGGCGGCAAAGCGGTCGGGCGACGACGGCAAGACCTCGGGGCAGCGGCGGGGACCACGGGTTGCGACGCGACGGCCCGAAGGGGTGGCGCAGCAGCGGAACCCGGGTCAGTGCAACCGCGGGAACGACTCAGGTCGGCGGTGTGGACCGCGTGCCACGCTTGTTACATCCCGACGGGGCAACGCAGCGGCGGCGCGAGGGTCGGTGCAACCACGGGACGCCCTGGAGCGGACGGCCTCGGCACTACGGCCCGAAGGGGCGACGTAGCGGTGACGTGGCTCGGTGCAGTCGGGAGATGAACCACAGGGCGGCGGCGCTGTGGCCTGATGGGGCGACGCAGCGGCAGCCCGTTGCTCGATCGGTAGAGGGGCGCGCTGAACTCGGGACAGTATTCACGGGGCCTGCGGAGGCGCGTGCAACCGGCGAGCCAGGTCGGTCGCATGGCGTGGATGAGATGGATCGTGACGGCGGGCGGGTGATCAATTCGATTGCGCGCGAGGTCGAGGACGCCGCTCGGTGGAGACGGGATGGCGGCGGAGTCCGAGATGAAGCTGGCGACGATGGTGTTGGGGAACGTAGTAATTTCAAAAAATTTCCTACGCACACGCAAGATCATGGTGATGCATAGCAACAAGAGGGGAGAGTGTCGTCCACGTACCCTCGTAGACCGTAAGCGGAAGCGTTATGAGAACGCGGTTGATGTAGTCGTACGTCTTCAAGATCCGACCGATCCAATTACCGAACGTACGACACCTCCGAGTTCAGCACATGTTTAGCTCGATGACGTCCCATGAACTCCGATCCAGCAGAGCTTCGAGGGAGAGTTCCGCCAGCACGACGGCGTGATGACGGTGATGATGATGCTACCGATGCAGGGCTTCGCCTAAGCACCGCTACGATATGACTGAGGTGGATTATGGTGGAGGGGGGCACCGCACACAGCTAAAAGATCAACTGATCAACTTGTGTGTCTTGGGGTGCCCCCCTGCCCCCGTATATAAAGTAGCAAGGGGGAGGCCGGCCGGCCCTAGCAGGGCGCGCCAGGAGGAGTCCTACTCCCACCGGGAGTAGGATTCCCCCCTCCCTTCCTAGTTGGACTAGGAGAGAAGGAAGGGGGAGAGCGGGAGGAAGGAAAGGGGGGCGCCGCCCCCCTCCTAGTCCAATTCGGACCAGAGGGAGAGGGGGCGCGTGGACTGCCCTGGTCTCCTCTCTCTCTCCACTATGGCCCAATAAGGCCCATACATTTACCGGGGGTTCCGGTAACCTCCCGGTACTCCGGTAAAATCCCGATTTCACCCGAAACTATTCCGATGTCCAAATATAGGCTTTCAATATATCGATCTTTATGTCTCGACCATTTCGAGACTCCTCCTCATGTCCGTGATCATATCCGAGACTCCGAACTACCTTCGGTACATCAAAACACATAAACTCATATTACCGATCGTCACCGAACTTTAAGCGTGCGGACCCTACGGGTTCGAGAACTATGTAGACATGACCGAGACTCGTCTTCGGTCAATAACCAATAGCGGAACCTGGATGCTCATATTGGTTCCTACATATTCTACGAAAATCTTTATCGGTCAAACCGCATAACAACATACGTTGTTCCCTTTGTCATCGGTATGTTACTTGCCCGAGATTCGATCGTTGGTATCCTTATACCTAGTTCAATCTCGTTACCGGAAAGTCTCTTTACTCATTCCATAATGCATCATCCCGCAACTAACTCATTAGTCACAATGCTTGCAAGGCTTATAGTGATGTGCATTACCGAGAGAGCCCAGAGATACCTCTCCGACAATTGGAGTGACAAATCCTAATCTCGATCTATGCCAACTCAACGAGTACCATCGGAGACACCTGCAGAGCACCTTTATAATCACCCAGTTACGTTGTGACGTTTGGTAGCACACAAAGTGTTCCTCCGGTACTCGGGAGTTGCATAATCTCATAGTCATAGGAACATGTATAAGTCATGAAGAAAGCAATAGCAACAAACTAAACGATCATCGTGCTAAGCTAACGGATGGGTCAAGTCAATCACATCATTCTCTAATGATGTGATCCCGTTATGGTTAGGAAACATAACCATCATTGATTCAACGAGCTAGTCAAGTAGAGGCAAACTAGTGACACTCTGTTTGTCTGTGTATTCACACATGTACTAAGTTTCCGGTTAATACAATTCTAGCATGAATAATAAACATTTATCATGATATAAGGAAATATAAATAACAACTTTATTATTGCCTCTAGGGCATATTTCCTTCAGTCTCCCACTTGCACTAGAGTCAATAATCTAGATTACACGGTAATGATTCTAACACCCATGGAGTCTTGGTGCTGATCATGTTTTGCTCGTGAGAGAGGCTTAGTCAACGGGTCTGCAACATTCAGATCCGTATGTATCTTGCAAATCTCTATGTCTCCCTCCTTGACTTGATCGCAGATGGAATTGAAGTGTCTCTTGATGTGCTTGGTTCTTTTGTGAAATCTGGACTCCTTTGCCAAGGTAATTGCACCAGTATTATGTCACAAAAGATTTTCATTGGACCCGATGCACTAGGTATGACACCTAGATCGGATATGAACTCCTTCATCCAGACTCCTTCATTTGCTGCTTTCGAAGTAGCTATGTACTCCGCTTCACACGTAGATCTCGCCACGGCGCTTTGCTTAGAACTGCACCAACTGACAGCTCCACCGTTCAATAAAAACACGTATCTGGTTTGTGACTTTGAGTCATCCGGATCAGTGTCAAAGCTTGTATCGACGTAACCATTTACGACGAGCTCTTTGTCACCTCCATAAATGAGAAACATATCCTTAGTCCTTTTCAGGTATTTCAGGATGTTCTTGACCATTGTCCAGTGATCCACTCTTGGATTACTTTGGTACCTCCCTGCTAAACTAATAGCAAGGCACACATCAGGTCTGGTACACAGCATTGCATACATGATAGAGCCTATGGCTGAAGCATAGGGAACATCTTTTATTTTCTCTCTATCTTCGTGACTTTGGTCGGGCATTGAGTCTGACTCAACTTCACACCTTGTAACACAGGCAAGAACCCTTTCTTTGCTTGATCCATTTTGAACTTCTTCAAAACTTTATCAAGGTATGTGCTTTGTGAAAGTCCAATCAAGCGTCTTGATCTATCTCTATAGATCTTGATGCCCAATATATAAGAAGCTTCACCGAGGTCTTTCGTTGAAAAACTCTTATTCAAGTATCCTTTTATGCTATCCAGAAATTCTATCTCATTTCCAATCAGCAATATGTCATCAACATATAATATTAGAAATGCTACAGAGCTCCCACTCACTTTCTTGTAGATACAGGCTTCTCCAAAAGTCTGTATAAAACCATATGCTTTGATCACACTATCAAAACGTTTATTCCAACTCCGAGATGCTTGCACCAGTCCATAGATGGATCGCTGGAGTTTGCACACTTTGTTAGCACCTTTTGGATCCATAAAACCTTCAGGTTGCATCATACACAACTCTTCTTCCAAAAATCCATTCAGGAATGCAGTCTTTACATCCATTTGCCAAGTTTCATAATCATAAAATGCGGCAATTGCTAACATGATTCAGACAGACTTAAGCATCGCTGCGGGTGAGAAGGTCTCATCGTAGTCAACTCCTTGAACTTGTCGAAAACCTTTCGCAACAAGTCGAGCTTTATAGACAGTAACATTACCGTCAGCGTCAGTCTTCTTCTTGAAGATCCTTTATTCTCGATGGCTTGCCGATCATCGGGCAAGTCAACCAAAGTCCACACTTTGTTCTCATACATGGATCCCATCTCAGATTTCATGGCCTCAAGCCATTTTGTGGAATCTGGGCTCATCATCACTGACTCATAGTTCGTAGGTTCGTCATGGTCAAGTAACATGACTTCCAGAATAGGATTACCGTACCACTCTAGTGCGGATCTTACTCTGGTTGACCTACGAGGTTCGGTAGTATCTTGATCAGAAGTTATATGATCTACATCATTAGCTTCCTCACTAATTGGTGTAGGAGTCACAGGAACAGATTTCTGTGATGAACTACTTTCCAATAAGGGAGCAGGTACAGTTACCTCATCAAGTTCTACTTTCCTCCCACTCACTTCTTTCGAGAGAAACTCCTTCTCTAGAAAGGATCCATTCTTAGCAACAAATGTCTTGCCTTCGGATCTATGATAGAAGGTGTACACAACAGTCTCCTTTGGGTATCCTATGAAGACACATTTCTCCTATTTGGGTTCGAGCTTACCAGGTTGAAGCTTTTTCATATAAGCATCGCAGCCCCAAACTTTTAAGAAATGACAACTTTGGTTTCTTGCCAAACCACAGTTCATAAGGCGTCGTCTCAACGGATTTAGATGGTGCCCTATTTAATGTGAATGCATCCGTCTCCAAAGCATAACCCCAAAACGATAGCGGTAAATCAGTAAGAGACATCATAGATCGCACCATATCTAGTAAAGTACGATTACGACGTTCGGACACACCATTACGCTGTGGTGTTCCTGGTGGCGTGAGTTGCGAAACTATTCCGCATTGTTTCAAATGAAGACCAAACTCGTAACTCAAATATTCTCCTCCACGATCAGATCGTAGAAACTTTATTTTCTTGATATGATGATTTTCCACTTCACTCTGAAATTCTTTGAACTTTTCAAATATTTCAGACTTATGTTTCATCAAGTAGATATACCCATATCTGCTCAAATCATCTGTGAAGGTGAGAAAATAACGATACCCACCGTGAGTCTCAATATTCATTAGACCACATACATCAGTATGTATGATTTCCAAGAAATCTATTGCTCGCTCCATAGTTCCGGAGAACGGCGTTTTAGTCATCTTGCCCATGAGGCATGGTTCGCAAGTACCAAGTTATTCCAAAAGTCCATCAGAATGGATTTTCTTCATGCGCTTTACACCAATATGACCTAAACGGCAGTGCCACAAATAAGTTGCACTATCATCGTCAACTCTGCATCTATTAGCTTCAATATTATGAATATGTGTATCACTACTATCGAGATTCATAAAAAATAGACCACTCTTCAAGGGTGCATGACCATAAAAGATATTACTCATATAAATAGTGTTGGGGAACGTAGCAGAAATTCAAAATTTTCCTACGTGTCACCAAGATCTATCTATGGAGAAACCAGCAACGAGGGGAAGGAGATTGCATCTACATACCCTTTGTAGATCGCTAAGCGGAAGCGTTCAAGAGAACGGGGTTGAAGGAGTCGTACTCGTCGTGATCCAAATCACCGGAGATCCTAGTGCCGAACGGACGGCACCTCCGCGCTCAACACACGCAGACAGCCGGTGGCGTCTCCCATGCCTTGATCTAGCAAGGAGAGAGCGAGAGGTTGGGAAGACTCCATCCAGCAGCAGCACTTGGCGTGGTGGTGGTGCAGGGCGTGGCAATCCTGCAGGCTTCGCCAAGCACCATGAGGAGAGGACGAGTACTTGGGAGAGGGAAGGGCTGCGCCAGACTTTTGGTGCGGCTGCCTCCCACCCTCCACTATTTATAGGTGGGGAGAGGGGCCGCCCCTAGATCTCATCTAGGGTTGGGGCGGCGGCCAAGGGGAGGAGTGCCTCCCAAGTCAAGTGGAGGCCCTCCCCTTAGGGTTTCCCTCTCCCATGCGCATGGGCCTTGGGGGCTGGTGCCCTGGCCCATTAAGGCTAGGGCGGCCCCTACAGCCCATGCTGCTGTATTGTATGTGGTGGAACAATTTCCGGACCTCCGGACCCCTCCGAATCCTCCGAACCTTCTCGAAGCTTCCGGTACAATACCGAAAAAACGAACTTTTCCGGAACCCGAACAACAACTTTCCATATATAAATCTTTACCTCCGGACCATTAGGAACTCCTCGTGACGTCCGGGATCTCATCCGGGACTCGGACAACATTCGTAACCACATACAAACTTCCTTTATAACCCTAGCGCCATCGAACCTTAAGTGTGTAGACCCTACGGGTTTGGGAACCATCTGAACATGACCGAGACGTTCTCCGGTCAATAACCAACAGCGGGATCTAGATACCCATGTTGGCTCCCACATGTTCCACGATGATCTCATCGGATGAACCATGATGTCAAGGACTCAATCGATCCCGTATACAATTCCCTTTGTCTAGCGGTATTGTACTTGCCCGAGATTCGATCGTCGGTATGCCGATACCTTGTTCAATCTCGTTACCAACAAGTCTCTTTACTCATTCCGTAACACATCATCCCGTGATCAACCCATTGGTCACATTGTGCACATTATAATGATGTCCTACCGAGTGGGCCCAGAGATACCTCTCCGTCACACGGAGTGACAAATCCCAGTCTCGATTTGTGCCAACCCAACAGACACTTTCGGAGATACCTGTAGTGCACCTTTATAGCCACCCAGTTACGTTGTGACGTTTGGTACACCCAAAGCATTCCTACGGTATCCGAGATTTGCACAATCTCATGGTCTAAGGAAAATATACTTGACATTAGAAAAGCTTTAGCATACGAACTACACGATCTTTGTGCTAGGCTTAGGATTGGGTCTTGTCCATCACATCATTCTCGCTAATGATGTGATCCGTTATCAACGACATCCAATGTCCATGGTCGAGAAGCTGTAACCATCTATTGATCAACGAGCTAGTCAACTAGAGGCTTACTAGGGACATGGTGTTGTCTATGTACCCACACATGTATCTGAGTTTCCTATCAATACAATTATAGCATGGATAATAAACGATTATCATGAACAAGGAAATATAATAATAACTAATTTATTATTGCCTCTAGGGCATATTTCCAACAGTCTCCCACTTGCACTAGAGTCAATAATCTAGTTCACATCGCCATGTGATTAACACTCACAGGTCACATCGCCATGTGACCAACATCCAAAGAGTTTACTAGAATCAATAATCTAGTTCACATCACTATGTGATTAACACTCAATGAGTTCTGGGTTTGATCATATTTATGCTTGTGAGAGAGGTTGTAGTCAACGGGTCTGCAATATTCAGATCCCTATGTATTTCGCAAAACTTTATGGCATATCGTAGATGTTGCTACCACGTTCCACTTGGAGCTATTCCAAATTTTTGCTCCATTATACGTATCTGGTATCTCTACTCAGAGCTATCCGGATAGGTGTTAAGTTTCATCGATGCAACTCTTTATGTCGAACTCTTTATCACCTCCATAACCGAGAAACATATCCTTATTCCTCTAAGGATAATTTTGACCGCTATCTGGTGATCCACTCCTTGATCACCTTTGTACCCTCTTGCGAGATATGTAGCAAGGAACACATCAGGTGCGGTACACAACATAGCATACTGTAGAGCCTACGTCTAAGGCATAGGGGACGACCTTCGTCCTTTCTCTCTTTTCTGCCGTGGTCGAGCTTTAACTCTTAACTTCATACCTTACAACTCAGGCAAGAACTCCTTCTTTGATTGATCCATCTTGAACACCTTCAAGATTATGTCAAGGTATGTGCTCATTTGAAAGTATTATCAAACATTTTGATCTATCTTATAGATCTTGATGCTTATTGTTCAAGTAGCCTAATCCAGGTTTTCCATTGAAAAAAACTTTTCAAACAACCCTATATGCTTTCAGAAATTCTACATCATTTCGATCAACAATATGTCAACAACATATACTCATCGAAATTCTATAGTGCTCCCACTCACTTCTTTGGAAATACAAGTTTCTCATAAACTTTGTATAAACCCAAAATCTTTGATCATCTCATCAAAGCGCACATTCCAACTCCGAGATGCTTACTCCAGTCCTTAGAAGGATCACTGGAGCCAACATACCTTTTCGCATCCTTAGGATCGACAAAAACTTTCTGATTGTATCACATACAACCTTTCCTTACGAAGACTGGTAAGGAAACTCGTTTTGACATCCATTTGCCAGATTTCATAAGTGCAGCTAATGCTAACATGATTCCGACGGACTTAAGCATCGCTACGGATGAGAAAATCTCATCGTAGTCAACTCCTTGAACTTGTGAAAAACTCTTCGCCACAAGTCGAGCTTCATAGACGGTGACATCACCATCCACGTCCGTCTTCTTCTTAAAGATCCATTTATCTCAATGGCTTGCCGATCGTCGGGCTAGTCCACCAAAGTCCATGCTTTGTTCTGATACATGGATCCTATCTCGAATTTCATGGCTTCTAACCATTTGTCGGAATATGATCCCACCATTAATTCCCCATAGCTCGTAGGCTCATTGTTGTCTAGCAACATGACCTTCAAGACAAGATTACTGTACCACTCTGAAGTAGTACGCATCCTTGTCCCTCTACGAGGTACGATAGTGACTTGATCCAAAACTTCATGATCACTATCATAAGCTTCTACTTCAATTGGTGTAGGCGCCACTGGAACAACTTCCTGTGCCCTGCTACACACTTGTTGAAGTGACGGTTCAATAACCTCATCAAGTCTCCACCATCCTCCCACTCAATTCTTTCGAGAGAAACTTTTCCTCGAGAAAGGGCCCGTTTCTAGAAACAATCACTTTTGCTTCCGGATCTGAATTAGGAGGTATACCCAACCATTTTGGGTATCCTATGAAGATGCATTTATCCGTTTTGGGTTCGAGCTTATCACGATGAAACTTTTTCACATAAGCGTCGCAACCCCAAACTTTCAAGAAACGACAGCTTAGGTTTCTCTAAACCATAGTTCTCACGGTGTCATCTCAACGGAATTACGTGGTGCCCTATTAAAGTGAGTGCGGTTGTCTCTAATGCCTAACCCATGAAAGATAGTGGTAATTCGATAAGAGACATCATGGTACGCACCATATACAATAGGGTGCAACTATGATGTTCGGACACACCATCACACTATGGTGTTCAAGGCGGTATTAATTGTGAAACAATTTCCACAATGTATTAATTGCGTGCCAAAGCTCGTAACTCAGATACTCATCTCTATCATCATATCATAGACATTTTATCCTCTTGTCACAATGATCTTCAACTTCACTCTGAAATTACTTGAACCATTCAATAATTCAGACTTGTGTTTCATCAAGTAAATATACTAAACATCTACTCGAATCATCTGTGAAGTAAGAACATAACGATATTCATTTGCATGCCTCAAAGACTCATTGGACTGCACACATCAAAATGTGTTATTTCCAACAAGTTGCTATCTTGTTCCATCTTACTGAAAATGAGGCTTTTCAGTCATCTTGCCCATGTGGTATGATTTGCATATCTCAAGTGATTCAAAATCAAGTGAGTCCAAACGATCCATCTGCATGGAGTTTCTTCATGCGTATACACCAATAGACATGGTTCGCATGTCTCAAACTTTTCAAAAATGAGTGAGTCCAAAGATCCATCAACATGGAGCTTCTTCATGCGTTCTACACCAATATGACTTACATGGCAGTGCCACAAGTAAGTGGTACTATCATTACTATCTTATATCTTTTGGCATGAAAATGTGTATCACTACGATCGAGATTCAATAAACCATTCTTTTTAGGCGCAAGACCATTGAAGGTATTATCCAAATAAACAGAGTAACCATTATTCTCCTTAAATGAATAAACGTATTGCAATAGACATAATCCAATCATGTCTATGCTCAACGCAAACACCAAATAACAATTATTTAGGTTTAACACCAATCTCGATGGTAGAGGGAGCGTATGCGATGCTTGATCACATCAACCTTGGAAACACTTCCAACACATATCGTCACTCACCTTTAGCTAGTCTCCGCTTATTCCGTAGCTTTTATTTGAGTTACTAACACTTAGCAACCGAACCGTTATCTAATACCTGGTGCTACTAGGAGTACTAGTAAAGTACACATTAACATAATGTATATCCAATATACTTGTATCAACCTTGCCACCTTCTCATCTACCAAGTATCTAGGGTAATTCTGCTCTTAGTGGTTGTTCCCCTTATTACAGAAGCACTTAGTCTCGGGTTTGGGTTCAACCTTGGGTTTCTTCACTTAGAGCAGCAACTGATTTGCCGCTTCATGAAGTATCCCTTCTTTCCCTTGCCCTTCTTGAAACTAGTGGTTTCACCAACCATCAACAATTGATGATCCTTCTTGATTTCTACTTTCGAGGTGTCAAACATTGCGAATATCTCAAGGATCATCATATCTATCCCTGATATGTTATAGTTCATCACGAAGCTCTAGTAGCTTGGTGGCAATGACTTTGGAGAAACATCACTATCTCATCTGGAAGATCAACTCCCACTCGATTCAAGTGATTATTGCACTCAGACAATCTGAGCACAAGCTCAACGATTGAGCTTTTCTCCCTTAGTTTGCAGGCTAAGAAAATTGTCGGAGGTCTTATACCTCTTGACGTGGGCATGAGCCTGAAATCCCAATTTCAGCCCTCGAAACATCTCATATGTTCCACAACGTTTCGAAAACGTCTTTGGTGCCTCAACTCTAAACCGCTTAAGCGAACTATCATGTAGTTATCAAAGCGTATGTCCGATGTTCGCAACATCCATGCACGACGTTTGGGGTTCTCGCATAATCGAGCTGCATTAAGGACATAAGCTTTCTATCGATCGCATAATCGCCATCATCAACTTTCAACTATATTTTCTCTAGGAACATATCTAAAATAGTAGAACTATAGCGCGAGCTATGACATAATTTGCAAAGGGCTTTTGACTATGTTCAGGATAATTAAGTTCATCTAATGAACTCCCACTCAGATAGACATCCCTCTAGTCATCTAAGTGATTACATGATCCGAGTCAACTAGGCCGTGTCCGATCATCACGTGAGACGGACTAGTCATCATCGGTGAACATCTTCATGTTGATCGTATCCTCCATACGACTCATGCTCGACCTTTCGGTCTCTTGTGTTCCGAGGCCATGTCTGTACATGCTAGGCTCGTCAAGTTAACCTAAGTGTTTCGCGTGTGTAAATCTGGCTTACACCCGTTGTATGTGAACGTAAGAATCTATCACACCTGATCATCACGTGGTGCTTCGAAACGACAAACTTTCGCAACGGTGCACAGTTAGGGGGAACACTTTCTTGAAATTTTAATGAGGATCATCTTATTTACTACCGTCGTTCTAAGCAAATAAGATGTATAAACATGATAAACATCACATGCAATCAAATAGTGACATGATATGGCCAATATCATTTTGCTCCTTTTGATCTCCATCTTCGGGGCTCCATGATCATCATCGTCACCAAAGATGACACCATGATCTCCATCATCGTGTCTCCATGAAGTTGTCTCGCCAACTTATTACTTCTACTACTATGGATACCGGTTAGCAATAAAGTAAAGTAATTACATGGCATTTGTTCAATGACACGCAGGTCATACAATAAATTAAGACAACTCCTATGGCTCCTGCCGGTTGTCATACTCATCGACATGCAAGTCGTGATTCCTATTACAAGAACATGATCAATATCATACATCACATATCATTCATCACATTCTTCTTGGCCATATCACATCACATAGCATACCCAGCAAAAACAAGTTAGACGTCCTCTAATTGTTGTTTGCATGTTTTACGTGGCTGCTATGGGTTTCTAGCAAGAACGTTTCTTACCTACGCATAAACCACAACGTGATATGCCAATTGCTATTTACCCTTCATAAGGACCCTTTTCATCGAATCTGTCCGACTAAAGTGGAGAGGCGGCACCGCTAGCCACCTTATGCACCAAGTGCATGTCACCGGTGGAACCTGTCTCACGTAAGTGTACATGTAAGGTCGGTCCGGGCCGCTTCATCCCACAATACCGTCGAAACAATATTGGACTAGTAACTGTAAGCATATTGAACAAAATCAACGCCCACAACTACTTTGTGTTCTACTCGTGCAAAAAATCTACACAATAGACCTAGCTCATGATGCCACTGTTGGGGAACGTAGCAGAAATTCAAAATTTTCCTACGTGTCACCAAGATCTATCTATGGAGAAACCAGCAACGAGGGGAAGGATAGTGCATCTACATACCCTTGTAGATCTCTAAGCGGAAGCGTTCAAGAGAACGGGGTTGAAGGAGTCATACTCGTCGTGATCCAAATCACCGGAGATCCTAGTGCCGAACGGACGGCAACTCCGCGTTCAACACACATACAGCCCGGTGACGTCTCCCATGCCTTGATCCAGCAAGGAGAGAGGGAGGGGTTCGGGAAGACTCCATCCAGCAGCAGCACAACGACGTGGTGGTGGTGGAGGAGCATGGCAATCCTGCAGGGCTTCGCCAAGCACCGCGGGAGAGGAGGAGTACTTGGGAGAGGGGAAGGGCTGCGCCAGAACTTTTTGGTGCGGCTGCCCTCCCACCTCTCCACTATTTATAGGTGGGGGAGAGGGGGCCAGCCCCCTAGATCTCATCTAGGGTTGGGGGCGGCGGCCAAGGGGGAAGGAGTGCCTACCAAGTCAAGTGGAGGCCCTCCCCCTTAGGGTTTCCCCTCTCCCATGCGCAGGGGCCTTGGGGGGGCTGGTGCCCCTGGCCCATTAAGGCTAGGGCGCCCCCCTACAGCCTATGCTGCTGTATTGGATGTGGTGGAACAATTTCATGACCTCCGGACCCCTCCGGAATCCTCTGGAACCTTCTGGAAACTTCCCGGTACAATACCGAAAAAAAACCGAACTTTTCCCAGAACCCGAACAACAACTTTCCATATATAAATCTTTACCTCCGGACCATTCCGGAACTCCTCATGACGTCCGGGATCTCATCCAGGACTCCGAACAACATTCGGTAACCACATACAAACTTCCTTTATAACCCTAGCGTCATCGAACCTTAAGTGTGTAGACCCTACGGGTTCGGGAACCATGCAGACATGACCGAGACGTTCTCCGGTCAATAACCAACAGCGGGATCTGGATACCCATGTTGGCTCCCACATGTTCCACGATGATCTCATCGGATGAACCACGATGTCAAGGACTCAATCGATCCGTATACAATTCCCTTTGTCTAGCGGTATTGTACTTGCCCGAGATTCGATCGTCGGTATGCCGATACCTTGTTCAATCTCGTTATCGCAAGTCTCTTTACTCGTTCCGTAACACATCATCCGTGATCAACCCCTTGGTCACATTGTGCACATTATGATGATGTCCTACCGAGTGGGCCCAGAGATACCTCTTCGTCACACGGAGTGACAAATCCCATCTCGATTCGTGCCAACCCAAGACACTTTCGGAGATACCGTAGTGCACCTTTATAGCCACCCGCCACGTTGTGACGTTTGGTACACCCAAAGCATTCCTACGGTATCCGAGATTTGCACAATCTCATGGTCTAAGGAAAGATACTTGACATTAGAAAAGCTTTAGCATACGAACTACGGTCTTTGTGCTAGGCTTAGGATTGGGTCTTGTCCATCACATCATTCGCTAATGATGTGATCCCATTATCAACGACATCCAATGTCCATGGTCGAAGCTGTAACCATCTATTGATCAACGAGCTAGTCAACTAGAGGCTTACTAGGGACATGGTGTTTTCTATGTACCCACACATGTATCTGAGTTTCCTATCAATACAATTATAGCATGGATAATAAACGATTATCATGAACAAGGAAATATAATAATAACTAACTTATTATTGCCTCTAGGGCATATTTCCAACAAATAGAACAACCATTATTCTCAGATTTAAATGAATAACTGTATCGCATCAAACAAGATCCAGATATAATGTTCATGCTCAACACTGGCACCAAGTAACAATTATTTAGGTCTAAAACTAATCCCGAAGGCAGATGTAGAGGTAGCGTGCCGACCGCGATCACATCGACTTTGGAATCATTTCCCACGTGCATCGTCACCTCGTCCTTAGCCAATCTTTGCTTAATCCGTAGCCCCTGTTTCGAGTTGCAAATATTAGCAACAGAACCAGTATCAAATACCCAGGTGCTACTGCGAGCATTATTAAGGTACACATCAATTGTTGGAAATATGCACTAGAGGCAATAATAAATTAGTTATTGTTATATTTCCTTGTTCATGATAATCGTTTATTATCCATGCTATAATTGTATTGATAGGAAACTCAGATACATGTGTGGGTACATAGACAACACCATGTCCCTAGTGAGCCTCTAGTTGACTAGCTCGTTGATCAATAGATGGTTACAGTTTCCTGACCATGGACATTGGATGTCGTTGATAACGAGATCACATCATTAGCAGAATGATGTGATGGACAAGACCCAATCCTAAGCCTAGCACAAAGATCGTAGTTCAGTATGCTAAAGCTTTTCTAATGTCAAGTATCTTTTCCTTAGACCATGAGATTGTGAAACTCCGGATACCGTAGGAATGCTTTTGGTGTACCAAACGCCACAACGAATCGGGTGTCTATAAAGGTGCACTATGTATCTCGAAAAGTGTCTCATTGGGTTGGTACGAATCGAGATCGATTTGTCACTCCGTGTGACGGAGAGGTATCTCTGGGCCCACTCGGTAGGACATCATCATAATGTGCACAATGTGACCAAGGGGTTGATCACGGGATGATGTGTTACGGAACGAGCAAAGAGACTTGCCGGTAACAAGATTGAATAAGGTATCGGCATACCGACGATCCAATCTCGGGCAAGTACAATACCATTAGACAAAGTGAATTGTATACGGGATTGATTGAGTCCTTGACATCGTGGTTCGTCTGATGAGATCATCGTGGAACATGTGGGAGCCAACATGGGTATCCAGATCCCGCTGTTGGTTATTGACCGAGAACGCCTCGGTCATGTTCAAGATGGTTCCCAACCCGTAGGGTCTACACACTTAAGGTTCGATGACGCTAGGGTTATAAAGGAAGTTTGTATGTGGTTACCGAATGTTGTTCGGAGTCCCGGATGAGATCCCGGACGTCAAGAGGAGTTCCGGAATGGTCCGGATGTAAAGATTTATATATGGAAAGTTGTTGTTCGGGTTCCGGGAAAATTTCGGTTTTTTCCGGTATTGTACCGGGAAGGTTCCGTAGGATTCCGGAGGTCCGAAAGATGTTCCACCACGTCCAATACAGCAGCATGGGCTGTAAGGGGGCGCCCTAGCCTTAATGGGCCAGGGGCACCAGCCCCCCCAAGGCCCATGCGCATGGGAGAGGGGAAACCCTAAAGGGGAGGGCCTCCACTTGACTTGGGAGGCACTCCTCCCCCCTTGGCCGCCGCCCCCAACCCTAGATGGGATCTAAGGGGCCGGCCCCCTTCTCTTCCCACCTATAAATAGTGGAGGGGTGGGAGGGCAGCCGCACCCCAAGTTCCGGCGCAGCCCTCCCCTCTCCCAAGTACTCCTCCTCTCCATGGTGCTTGGCGGCCCCGCAGGATTGCCACGCCTCCATCACCACCACGCCATTGTGTTGCTGCGTGATGGAGTCTTCCTCAACCTCTCCTCTCTCCTTGCTGGATCAAGGCATGGAGATGTCACCAGCTGTACGTGTGTTGAACGCGGAGGTGCCGTCCTGCTCGCACTAGGATCTCCGATGATTTGGATCACGATTTAGTACGACTCCTTCAACCCCGCTCTCTTGAACACTTCCGCTTAGCGATCTACAAGGGTATGTAGATGCACTCTCCTTCCCCTCGTTGCTGGTTTCTCCTTAGATAGATCTTGGTGACACGTAGGAAAATTTTGAATTTCTGCTACGTTCCCCAACATCAATAACATGTATGTCACATATACCTTTGTTCACCTTGCCATCCTTCTTATCCGCCAAATACTTGGGGCAGTCCCGCTTCCAGTGACCAGTCCCTTTGCAGTAGAAGCACTCAGTGTCAGGCTTAGGTCCAGACCTGGGTTTCTTCACTTGAGCAGCAACTTGCTTGCCGTTCTTCTTGAAGTTCCCCTTCTTCCCTTTACCCTTTTTCTTGAAACTGGTGGTGTTGTTGACCATCAACACTTGATGCTCCTTCTTGATTTCTACCTCCGCAGCCTTTAGCATTACGAAGAGCTCGAGAATCGTCTTATCCATCCCTTGCATATTATAGTTCATCACAAAGATCTTGTAGCTTGGTGGTAGTGATTGAAGAACTCTGTCAATGACACTATCATCAGGAAGATTAACTACCAGTTGAGTCAAGTGGTTGTGGTACCCAGACATTCTGAGTATATGTTCACTGACATAACTATTCTCGTCCATCTTGCAGCTATAGAACTTATTGGAGACTTCATATCTCTCAATCCGGGCATTTGCTTAAAATATTAACTTCAACTCCTGGAACATCTCATATGCTCCATGACGTGTTGGGGAACGTAGTAATTTCAAAAAATTTCCTACGCACACGCAAGACCATGGTGATGGCATAGCAACGAGAGGGAGAGTGTATGTCCACGCACTGTGAGACCATAAGCGAAGCGTTATAACAACGCTGTTGATGTAGTCGACGCCTTCACGATCCGACCGATCCAAGTACCGAACGACGGCACCTCCGAAGTTCAGCACACGCTCAGCTCGATGACGATCCCCGGCCCGATCCAAAGAAAGCGTCCGGGATGAGTTCCACAAGACGACGGCGTGGTGACAATGATGATGCTCCACCGACGCAGGGCTTCGCCTAAGCTCATGACGATATGACCGAGGTGTAATATGGTGGAGGGGGCACCGCACACGGCTAAGGAACGATCACGAGATCAACTTTGTGTCATGGGGTGCCCCCTACCCCAGATATAAAGGAGCAAGGGGGTGCGGCGGCCCTAGGAGGCGCTGGCCGAGGAGTCCTACTCCCACGGGAGTAGGACTCCCCCCTTCCTAGTTGGATTAGGTCTTGGGGAGGGAAGAGGGAAGGCGCCCCCCCCCTCCTTGTCCTATTCGGACTAGAGGGGGGGGGCGGCCTGCCCTGGCCGCCCTCCTCTTCTCCCTTATGGCCCATCAAGGCCCATTGACCCCGGGGTTCCGGTAACCCCCCGGTGTTCCGGTGAAATCTTGTTTTCATCCGGAACCTTTCCGAAGTCCAAACATAGGCTTCCAATATATCAATCTTTATGTCTCGACCATTTCGAGACTCCTCGTCATGTCCGTGATCACATCCGGACTCAACAAACTTCGTACATCAAAACTTATAAACTCATAATGAACTGTCATCGAAATGTTAAGCGTGCGGACCCTACGGGTTCGAGAACTATGTAGACATGACCTAGAACTATTCTCGGTCAATAACCAATAGCGGAACCTGGATGCCCATATTGGTTCCTACATATTCTACGAAGATCTTTATCGGTCAAACCGCATAACAACATCGTTGTTCCTTTGTCATCGGTATGTTACTTACCCGAGATTCGATCGTCGGTATCCAATACCTAGTTCAATCTCGTTATCGCAAGTCTCTTTTCTCGCTCCGTAATACATCATCTCACAACTAACTTATTAGTTGCAATGCTTGCAAGGCTTATGTGATGTGCATTACCGAGAGGGCCAGAGATACCTCTCCGACAATCGGAGTGACAAAACCTAATCTCAAATACGCCAACCCAACATGTACCTTTGGAGACACCTGTAGTACTCCTTTATAATCACCCGATTACGTTGTGACGTTTGGTAGCACCAAAGTGTTCCTCCGTAAACGGAGTTGCATAATCTCATAGTTACAGGAACATGTATAAGTCATGAAGAAAGCAATAGCAGCATACTAAACGATCAAGTGCTAGGCTAACGGAATGGGTCATGTCAATCACATCATTCTCCTAATGATGTGATCCCGTTAATCAAATGACAACTCATGTCTATGGCTAGGAAACTTAACCATCTTTGATTCAACGAGCTAGTCAAGTAGAGGCATACTAGTGACACTATGTTTGTCTATGTATTCACACATGTATTATGTTTCCGGTTAATACAATTCTAGCATGAATAATAAACATTTATCATGATATAAGGAAATAAATAATAACTTTATTATTGTCTCTAGGGCATATTTCCTTCATGACGTTCAAAACGTCGTTGAAGTCCCGGTTCTAAGCCGTAAAGCATGGCACACTGAACTATCGAGTAGTCATCAGCTTTGCTCTTCCAGACGTTCATAACATCTGGCGTTGCTCCTGCAGCGGGTTTGGCACCTAGCGCTGCTTCCAGAACGTAATTCTTCTGTGCAGCAATGAGGATAATCCTCAAGTTACGGACCCAGTCCGTGTAATTGCTACCATCATCTTTCAACTTTGCTTTCTCAAGGAACGCATTAAAATTCAACGGAACAACAGTACGGGCCATCTATCTACAACAACATAGACATGCGAAATACTATCAGGTACTAAGTTCATGATAAATTAAAGTTCAATTAATTATATTACTTAAGAACTCCCACTTAGATAGGCATCCCTCTAATCATCTAAGTGATCACGTGATCCATATCAACTAAACCATGTCCGATCATCACGTTAGATGGAGTAGTTTTCAATGGTGAACATCACTATGTTAATCATATCTACTATATGATTCACGCTCTACCTTTTGGTCTCAGTGTTCCGTGGCCATATCTGCATATGCTAGGCTCGTCAAGTTTAACCCGAGTATTCTGCGTGTGCAAAACTGGCTTGCACCCGTTGTATGTGAGCATAGAGCTTATCACACCCGATCATCACGTGGTGTATCGGCACGACGAACTTTCGCAACGGTGCATACTCAGGGAGAACACTTATACCTTGAAATTAGTGAGAGATCATCTTATAATGCTACCGTCGATCTAAGCAAAATAAGATGCATAAACATCACATGCAATCAATATAAGTGATATGATATGGCCATCATCATCTTGTGCCTGTGATCTCCATCTCCAAAGAACCGTCATGATCACCATTGTCACCGGCTTGACACCTTGATCTCCATCGAAGCATCATTGTCGTCATGCCAACTATTGCCTCCACGACTATCGCTACCGCTTAGTGATAAAGTAAAGCAATTACATGGCGATTGCATTTCATACAATAAAGCGACAACCATATGGCTCCTGCCAGTTGCCGATAACTGTGTTACAAAACATGATCATCTCATACAATAAAATTTAGCATCATGTCTTGACCATATCACATCACAACATGTCCTGCAAAAAAAAGTTAGACATCATCTACTTTGTTGTTGCAAGTTTTATGTGGCTGCTATGGGCTGAGCAAGAATCGTTCTTACCTACGCATCAAAAACCACAACGCGGTATACTTATTGCTTTTTGATCTTCAGAAAGAACCCTGTTCATTGAATCCGATTCAACTAAAGCAGGAGAAACATACACCCACTAGCCACCTGTGTGCGAAGCACGTCGGTAGAACCAGTCTCTCGTAAGCGTACGTGTAATGTCGGTCTGGGACGCTTCATCCAACAATGCCGCTGAATCAAGAATCAACTAGTGACGGAAAGCAACATGTATAAACCCACGCCAACAACTCCTTTGTGTTCTTCTCGTGCATATAACATCTACGCGTAAACCTGGCTCGAATGCCACTGTTGGGGAACGTAGTAATTTCAAAAAAAAATCCTACGCACACGCAAGATCATGGTGATGCATAGCAACGAGAGGGGAGAGTGTCGTTCATGTATCCTCGTAGACCGTAAGCGGAAGCGTTATGAGAACGCGGTTGATGTAGTCGTACGTCTTCACGATTCGACTGATCCAAGTACCGAACGTACGGCACCTCCGAGTTCAGCACACGTTCAGCTCGGTGACGTCCCATGAACTCCGATCCAGCAGAGCTTCGAGGGAGAGTTCCGTCAGCACGACGGCGTGATGATGGTGATGATGATGCTACCGACGCAGGGCTTCGCCTAAGCATCGCTACGATATGACCGAGGTGGATTATAGTGGAGGGGGGCACCGCACATGGCCAAAAGATCAACTGATCAACTTGTGTGTCTTGGGGTGCCCCTGCCCCCATATATAAAGGAGCAAGGGGGAGGCTGGCCGGCCCTAGCAGGGCGCGCCAGGAGGAGTCCTACTCCCATCGGGAGTAGGATTCCCCCCTTTCCTAGTTGGACTAGGAGAGAAGGAAGGGGGAGAGAGGGAGGAAGGAAAGGGGGGCGCCGCTCCCCCTCCTAGTCCAATTCGGACCAGAGGGAGAGGGGGTGTGCGGCCTGCCCTGGTCTCCTCTCTCTCTCCACTATGGCCCAATAAGGCCCATACATTTACCGGGGGGTTCCGGTAACCTCCCGGTACTCCGGTAAAATCCTGATTTTACCCGGAACTATTCCGATGTCCAAATATAGGCTTCCAATATATCGATCTTTATGTCTCGACCATTTTGAGACTCCTCGTCATGTCCGTGATCATATCCGGGACTCCGAACTACCTTCGTTACATCAAAACACATAAACTCATATTACCGATCGTCACCGAACTTTAAGCGTGCGGACCCTACGGGTTCGAGAACTATGTAGACATGACCGAGACTCGTCTTCGGTCAATAACCAATAGCGGAACCTGGATGCTCATATTGGTTCCTACATATTCTACGAAGATCTTTATCGGTCAAACCGCATAACAACATACGTTGTTCCCTTTGTCATCAGTATGTTACTTGCCCGAGATTCGATCGTTGGGATCCTTATACCTAGTTCAATCTCGTTACCGGCAAGTCTCTTTACTCGTTCTGTAATGCATCATCCCGCAACTAACTCATTAGTCATAATGCTTGCAAGGTTTATAGTGATGTGCATTACCGAGAGGGCCCAGAGATACATCACCGACAATTGGAGTGACAAATCCTAATCTCGATCTATGCCAACTCAACAAGTAACATCGGAGACACCTGCAGAGCTGCTTTACAATCACCCAGTTACGTTGTGACGTTTGGTAGCACACAAAGTGTTCCTCCGGTACTCGGGAGTTGCATAATCTCATAGTCATAGGAACATGTATAAGTCATAAAGAACCGCCTGTCACGCGAGGCTGCCGGGTCGGTGAAGTAGTCAGCCGGTCGCGCCGGTGTCGAAGTAGAGGCGCGGAGTGTCGATGGTGGCGGCGGGCGACGCAAATCGATCAAGCAGAGATCGGAAAACGAAAAAAAAAACGCCGATCAAAATGACCAGCGTGAGAGCGGAAAAAAAACCCGGAGCAAGGGCTCGGGAAAAAGACTCTCTAGGGCAGCCGGTCAACACGACCGGCGGACGAACCCTAGGTACGGGCGGCGCGGCCCCCGGCGGTGGTCATGGAGGCCGACTGCCCCGGGGGAGGTGCGCGGGTGCGGAAGCGGCGCGGCTAGGGTTTAGAACCCGGAAATTGATACCATATTAGAAGGGAGAGAGAGATTGGTGGAATTGTCCGTTGTATTGCTTGAGCCTTATGAGCATATATGAGTACATGATCTAAGTAGAGTACAAAGCAAGTCAGAATATTTCCTAGTCTAATCTGTGTTTCCTAATACAATCACGTTACACAACACAAGTTAGTGTGGCATCTACTACTCAATTTCAATGGGCTCTGCTCTCCACCGGCAACACTGCTCAACCAAGGATCAAAATCAAAGTAAAAAAGAAACGGAAAGAGGAGCCTGGGCTCAGAAGATGATTATCGCGGAAAGAGTATGCAATGCAAGACGAGTGCTGTCTTTACTATAAGAGCAAGAGACATGGGTGATCCGATTCTGATCACAGCGATTTAATGCATTATTCACCCTCATCGTTTAAATAAACCGCGTACGTATCATACTCATAAAAAATTACTAACGTATATCCTGGAAACAAAAACTAATGTTTACGGCCGAAGACGCGAAACCAGATTGATTTAATGAAGCGCTGCACCGACGTCCCGGACCGGCGTTGCACCGACGTCGTGGACACCGAGGCGGAAGGCTTCTCCTCCTCCTTCACCTTCTCCTCCTCCTTCACCTCCTTCTTCTCCTTCTCCTTCTCCAAGACCCAGCTGGATGCGTGGCGGCGCGTGCAAAGCTCGTCCGTGCAGGCGCAGGTGCAGGCCAGCCCCATCCTCTTGAGGTCATGCGGCTGCACGACCTCGTTCGCCACCGCCGACATTTCGACGGCATGTATGTCGCACCGGACAAAGAAGCAGTCGTCCACGAGGTACTCGGAGCTCTCCAGCTCTTCCCTTTTGATGAAGGGATACAACCAGTAATCGGCCGTGCGACTGAAGCACGGTCGGTCGCTGCGAGAGTAGGGCGTGGCCGGCGCCGGCTTGCCGTGGTGAGGGACCAGCGTGAGCCGGACAATGGTGTTGATCGGCCGGCTGACGCACTTGGTGGTGAGCTCGAGGGCGAGGGCGACATACTCGGTGGCTTTCAAGGGTCGTGGGTGGTACACGATGCACCACGAGCACCCAGCTGCCTGGAACTCGCATGATCGCAGCGTCGCGCCGTTGCCGAGCTGCTTGCTCTGCAAGTAGCCGGCGATTTTAAGCAAGTGGCAGCCGCCGCCGGTGGCCGCCGTCGTGGAGATGGTGGAGGCGGATATGATGATGTCGCTTTCCTGTGGCGACATAGTGGACTCTTCTACCAACCCAAGAGGCGAACAAGATGCCAACGATAAGGATATATATGTAGTGGGTTTATATACACACACGTCCACATGCCTTATTCCTAGACTAGAAAAACGGTGGTGGAAGATCGCGATAAACATCATCCTCCTTTATTCAATTGTCACAAGGGTTGTGTCGTTTACAATCAAAGGTATCACCTCAACAGGAGGTGATTCCAACCAAATATTAGGAGGGGAAAAACTAGCTATTCTAGCCAATTCATGAGCCACCATATTGTTGTCTCTATTACAATGCTCATAGATGACATGATTAAAATCTAAAGACATAAAATAGCAGTCGTCAAAAATGGCACTTGCTACTGAAGAAGAGTAGCCCTCGTTTAACGCTGAGACCACCTCCAAACTGTCCGAGTTGATCTCAATCTTGTTGCAGCCAACTGTACGGGCAAGATTTATACCAAATCTCACTGCTATAGCTTCAGCAGTGGAAGAATCAAGACATATTTCAATCCTTTCATTAGCAGCAGCCAAGAATTTTCCGGTGTGGTCTCGTAGTACTGCTCCAACTGAACCTGCAAGTGAATCAACATCGAAACTTGCATCAACATTCAGCTTTGCATAGCCGAGCCTTGGCCTCATCCACCCATTGGGTTTCACTTTCACTTTTGGGCTGAAGGAGAGTATAAAATTAGCCGCAAGCCCCCTCACTGCTAAGCTGATCTAAGCTGCATTCTGAACTATTTCTCCATGCGTTAACTTTCGATACTCGAACGATAAATACCAAGCTGCAGTAGCTACCGTTTCTCTCAGCTTTGGTAGTCCCAACACAAGAACCTCATTCTCTGGAAGAAAGAGTAAATGCTCCAAAACAACCTCTCCTGCCCTATCAACCGCAATTGCCTTTTTAGTAACATCATATATTCCTAGGAGCTTCCATACCTCAACAGCCTTGGGGCACTCAAACAGCAAATGACGGATGTTATCCGACCCCAAATTACAAGCCGGACAATGATCTTTCACCTTCATGTGCTTATTTGCAAGTATTGAGCGGCAAGGTATAGCACTGTGTAACACTCTCCAAATGAATATCTTGATCTTTGATGGGCACAACAAATTCCAAACCGACCCCCAAATATCTTTTGGTATTGATGCGCTTGCATTATTTTGGAGCCTATGTCCATACTGAAAGTCCCACTCCGCATGGTACGCAGACCGTACAGAGAACACCCCAGTTTTAGTCAGACTCCAAGCCACAAAGTCTGACATTCCATGAACCGGAAGAGGGATGGCGAGAATTCTCTGGGCATCCACTTGCCAGAAAGTTTGGTTCACAATCTGTATATCCCAATCTCCAGATGCCGGGTCAATCAAGTCGGAGACCCGAGAGAGCAAATTGTTCCCTCTAACCATGATTACCGTTTTAGATGGAGAGTGAGGAACCCAAGCATCTTCCCATATTTTAACTTTTCCCCCATCTCCGATTCTCCAAATATGTCCACGCCGCAGTGTCTCTACTCCTGCCATAATACTCTGCCAAGTATAAGAAGCTTTCTTTTTTAGAGTAGCCCTCAAGAGATCACCATCCAGAAAGTATTTAGCCTTCAAAATCACAGCACAAAGGGAATCAGGGTTATCAATTAAACGCCAAGCTTGTTTGACCAATAGGGCGAGATTAAAGCAATGAATATCTCTAAAACCCATCCCACCATTTTTCTTTGGTATGCACATTTTCCATCACGCAAACCAATGCATTCTCCTATGTGTCGCATCATCACCCCAACAAAAACGAGACATCGCATCTGTGATTCCTTTGCAAATTCTTTTAGGAATTTTGAAGACGGACATCGCGTAAGTAGGTATGGCTTGTGCCACTGACTTTAGGAGCACTTATCCCCCCCGATTTACGTGCATTTTCCTTCCATCCCATGAGCCTTTGAATAAGTCGGTCAATTAAGTATTGGAAACTGTCACTCTTATCAAGACCCAGAGTAGCCGGCAGTCCTAAGTATTTGTCATTCAGAGCCTCAGTCAAAATATTAAGGCATTCACATACTTGGGCCTTCATGTTCACCTCTGTACTTGGACTAAAGAATATACTTGACTTTTCCACACTCACAAGTTGCCCAGAGGCCGCACAATATAGATCAAGAATTGATTTCAAGCAACCCGCATTCGCAACATTGGCCTTCATCAAGATCAAAGAGTCATCAACAAACAATAGGTTGGTTACTGCAGGTGCATCTCGACATACCTTAACACCCTCCAATTCCCCGTTATGTTCTGCATGAGATAGTAGGCCAATTAATCCTTCCACGCAGAGAAGAAATAAATACGGGGATAGTGGGTCCCCTTGCCTCAAGCCTCTAGAGGGTTTAAAGGACTCAGTCTCGACTGAGTTATATCTTACTCTATACTCAACTGACGATACACAGAGCATGATCAACTTAACCCAGTCAGCATGGAAACCAAGCTTCAATATAATTGCTTCCAAAAACACCAACTCGACTCTCTCATAAGCTTTGAGCATGTCGAGTTTCACAGCACACCAGCCTTCCTTGCCCACCTTCTTTTGTTTTAATGCATGCAAGCTTTCGTAAGCAATGAGTACATTATCAGTAATAAGCCTCCCTGGAACAAAGGCACTTTGAGTTGGATTGATAATCTCCGGCAACAACAACTTTAATCTAGCAGCAATCATCTTGGATATGACCTTGTAAACAACATTGCAGAGACTGATTGGTCTAAATTGTGTGACTTTTTCGGGGGTATTTATCTTTGGAATCATAACGATCGTAGTGTCATTCCATCCATGGGGCATAACCCTAGAATTTATAGCTGTGAGCACCTCCGAGATTAAATCATCTCCCAACATTGACCAAAACCTCTTATAAAAGATAGTGTGTAGCCCATCCGGCCCCGGAGCTTTAAAATCCCCAATAGAAAACAATGCCTTCTTCACTTCCTCGGGTGAGTACGGTGCCAGAAGCGCGTCATTCATCGCCCCCGTAACTCTGTGCTGGACCTTAGATAACACGTTGATATCTGGTGCTTGGACGCTAGATGCAAACAAGTCCTTAAAGTATCCGGAGATAATTATATTCAGGTCATCAATATCCTCCTTCCACACTCCAGTGTCATCAAGTAACCGTTTGATGCAGTTTCGTTTCTTACGCGCCGTGGCCGCATTATGAAAAAATGAGGTGTTTCGGTCACCATGGAGCAGCCAGTTGGTACGACCACGCTGCAGCCAAATGAGTTCCTCCTGGTCCAGGAGATTTTCAATGTGGATTTGCAATTCTTTCAATTTTCCACGGACCTCAGCTGACAACGGCCCTCTTCTTAATTTCTCCATCTCCTTTTTCAGTTTGCTAATCCTTTTCTTTGGTCCTCTCAAAATGTCACGGTCCCATTGATGCAAGTCGTCTTTCACTGCCTTTGTTCGATCAGCAAGAGAGGGCCCTATTCAAGCCAGCTTAGCTCGTTCCCATGCAGTATTGACAATCTCATTAACCGTTTCTTCTTTAAGCCATCGTCCTTCAAACCTTTTCTCCACTTTTGGCTGCTGCCTCATAACCGACTCAAAATAATGTGTGTCCAGTAGGATTGGCCTATGATCCGAGTGAACATGATGTTCATGGATAACAGCCGCATAAGGGAACTTTCCTTCCCAAGTTTCATTGCAAAACGCTCTATCCAGACGCTCTTTTATAACCCCTCGGCTCCAGGTAAACGGATCTCCAATCGACATAACTTCTTGCAACCCGCAATCGTCCACACAATCTCTGAAATTTTGCATGTATTGTTGCGGACGAGTATTCCCTCCTTCCTTCTCACTTGCTATCAAAATCTCATTAAAGTCACCAAACACCATCCATGGTCCAGTGGCATTACTGTGCAAGTCTTGCAGAATTGTCCATGATATATGTTTCATGTCCCATCTTGGCTCACTATAGAACCCTGTAATACGCCATGCAACTGAATTGCCCTCCATCACAAATCCATCAATGAAATTAGGGGACGAATAGTTCAACACTACTTCATTCGAAAGATTATAAAAGAGTACTAGCCCTCCTGACCGACCATCACTTTCCACAATATGGAAGAGATCAAAACAAAGTTTAATCCTAAGCTCATTTGCCTTCTCATTATTTAGATGCGATTCAGACAAAAAAAATCACATCCGCTCTCATGCGCCCTTGCATATCCAAGAGCTCTCGCACCGCCATAGACGAAAGCAATCCATGACAGTTCCATGCCAGTGCTTTCATTGCTCCCGACGGTCAAGAAACACAAGCTGAACTAGCCAATACGTCTAGACCCTAACTCGCAAGGAGCAGAGTGGACGGAGATCAAAACTGCACGAACCTTGCCGAGAGAGCGGCAAGCACTGCAGGACAGAAAACCGATCGCCGTCAAAACCAAACTCGCCTAGAAAAGATTTTTGGACGGCAATATCCCCCGAACGTCTGGTCTGGGGACCTGCCAGACCGAACGAGCGGTTCATTACGACGAACAATTTCGTTCGGGTGGAATTGCCCAAATCACGAACGCCCTCCCCCAAGGCCCTTACATGGCCTTTTCCCTATAAAAACGAAAAGAAAAAAAGGCCCAGTACCAAAAAAAAGAAAAAACTCACGTTTTGTTTTCTTTTTCTGGGAAAAAACAAAAAAATGCCATCAAGCTTGAAAGCAGAAAAATGACATGAAAATTGCCATGGCGTATGGACATTAAAATATGAGCTACAAATTGCCATGGCATATGGACATTAAAATTTTCCATGGTATTTTAAGTAAAATTGCCATGCTTGTATAAAGAAATTTGTCATGCATATAAGCATAACACAAATCATCACCAGAAAATGCAAAATGATATATGTATATTAAAAATATATGAAATAAATTTGCCATGGCCACAGTTTAAAAAAATTGACATGGTCCATGCACTAGAAAATGCCATGATGCATAAGATAAATTTGCCATGAGCCGATGACCGTCAACTAAATTTGCCATCGTCCCATAAAGAGTAGATAATTGTACTATGTTCGGGACGATAAAAAGTTTCCATGGCCAATTACTATTTTTGCCATGATCCGTTAAACTAAATTTTTCATGGCAAAATTTTGACATGTATGTTAAACGTAAATTTGCCATGGAAAAGTATAAATTGCCATGTCAATAAAAGATAAAATTTGTCATGGCGAAAATAGTGCAATGCAAACAACAATGCAAACATTTCTATTTTGCCATGCCAGATTCACCTTGATATAAAGTTTGAAATGTTTGCATTGTTGTGTGGGGCTCCTCCATTTTATATGATATGTTTGCATTGTTGCCCCCTCCTGTACTCTGGATATGTTATGTGTGGTCTGCGTATTGTCCTTAAGTATATTGCTTTGCATTGAAACCTATAGTTCAATTTCTTGTGGATACCTTGTTGAACTTGGGTACTGCCATGGGATAGCTTGCCTGAGGATACCTTGTACGCTACAACAGCTCAACTTCCCATCCAGGTTCTGCAATATACACGCAACAAGTATTTTCCTTACAATTAAAACAAATAATAATACCTTTGAAAATTCTATAGTAAAAAATTAGAGGATAAAAATGTTGTTAAAGGACAAATTGGAAGGTAATAGTGCAGAAAACTATATTGGCTTCTAATACATTACCAGATAATATTGGTTAATCAAACCATATCAAACAAATATGAGAATATTATTTTTGACATAATATTTGATAGTCTTGGTAAAACAAATTTATGTGTTCATGAGAGATCACAAGCTTGGTGAAAAAAAAATCAGAGAAACACATTCATGAATTTTACTTACCATCCATCTAGAATATAACTCTTCAACCATAGTAGTTTTCCGGTTTATGGTTATGCTTGCTCACAGTTGCTTTCCTATTGTATATCTAATGGCGATGACAGGGGGCATCATGCTAAAGACATCTTTAAAAAATCCCTCGATATTCTGATTCTTATCACAGTTTCTGAACCCACACATGATGCAGTAACCATCCAAATAGATCCAAAAGCACCCTTGGCTTATCTAAACTGAAAATGGGGAAACTTTTTAGGGCCGCAATGTATTGAATCCAACACATGCACATCCTGAGCACTCATACATATTTCCTATCTAAAACAGAGCAAAATTTTAAATTGCACAACTAAGGTCAGGAGGCACACCCAAAATTGAATCTTATCCTCAAAGGGTCTACAAATATTGTCATTTAATCAGGTGTGTGGACAGCCCCTCCAACTTAATGTGGTAGAACCATTACATGTACCACATACCTGTTTGAAAACAACATAGTACTGGCCAACAAAGTTACCAAGGCACTGAAGACCATATTATTACACAAAATGCAGGTATTGATCAGTATGGAATACCATCCTCCTCAATTGCATAAAAAAAAGGTACAGTCACGCACTATCTCAATTTTTTATTAGTAACAGGAGCCGATGTCTTGTCGTTCAGAGTTAACTGAGCGAGTTAACAGAGCGTCGTATAAATATACATTGCTGTTTCGCTTCAGGATTCCGGTGCCGAACTTTGCCAAATTAGAAACCTCTCTACCACAGAAGACACGGCGCAGGGCAAGACATGTATAGTCCCAATCCTGCATTTCAGAGCAGCGGTGACTGTCAGATCAGATGTAACAGAGTTTGCAGAAATACCCGTCCAATTTAGTGTGGCATCTACTCAAATTCAATGGCCTCTGCTCTCCACCGGCAACATTGCTCAACCAAGGATCAATGAAAGTAAAAAAGAAACTGAAAGAGGAGCCTGGGCTCAGAAGATGATTATCGCGGAAAGAGTATGCAATGCAAGACGAGTATTATCTTTACTATAACAGCAAGAGACATGGATGATCCGATTCTGATCACAGCGAGACGAGCAGTAAGCCGCTGGAGGAGCGCGACAGTGGATGCCGTCAGGATGATGTCGTCGACGTAGAGCAACAAGTAGGCCGTGTCAACCCCGTGATGGTACACGAAGAGGGACGCATCGGAGCGAGTTGATGTAAATCCGAGCGTCTGCAGGAAGGCAGCGATGCGCTGGTACCAGGCCCGAGGCGCCTGCTTCAACCCGTAAAGAGAACGGGAGAGCAAACACACATGGTCCGGATGTGTGGCGTCGACGAAGCCGGTGGGCTGCTCACAGAACACCTGCTCGGCGAGGTGGCCGTGCAAGAAGGCGTTGGAGACGTTCAACTGATGCACAGGCCAAGCTCGGGAGACGCCAGCTGAAGCACGGTGCATATCGTGCCCGGTTTAACAACCGGGGCAAAAGTGTCGGTGAAGTCCACGCCCGCACGTTGCCGAAAGCCTCGAACCACCCAGCGAGCTTTGTAGCGCTCGAGAGTGCCATCCGGACGAGTCTTGTGCCGAAAGCACTTGCCCGTGATGATGTTGGCACGAGGCGGCCGAGGGACAAGCTACCAGGTACGGTTCCGTTGGAGCGCGTCGAACTCTTCCTGCATCACAGCGAGCCAATGAGGATCCCAAAGGGCGGCTCGAGCTGAGGATGGGAGAGGGGACGGCTCGGAAACGGAAGCAGCGAGAAGATACTTATCGCTGGTGTACCGCGTACTCGGGCATAAGGTGCCAGCCCGAGAGCGAGTCATCGGGCAGGGCAGCGAGTCCGAAGGGGCGATGGGCGAAGACGAAGAAGAGCCCACCACCGCCGATGCCGCGGGCAAGGCCGCGGGCGAGGCCGCCGCGGGTGAGGCCGCGGGTGTGGTCGCGGCAAGGCCACAGCGAGAGCTGGGGCGCCGAGGAGGCCCGCACGGCAGCCGGGGAGGCCGATGGCGGCGCAGGGGGCGTCACAGGCGCCGGGAGGGGTGCAGCCCCTAAGGCAGCCAGCCGGGAAGGAACTCGACCCGTGGCGCGGGGGGCACCCTCAAAGCCGGGAGGCAGCCCGAGAGAAGCTCGCGAGCGGCCGTCACCGGGCAAGGCCGCAACATCCGAAGGTACCTGCTGAAACGGAAAAACCATCTCATCAAAGTAAACGTGTCAGGAAGTGATCACCCGATGTGAGATAGGATCATAGCAGCGGTAGCCTTTGATGTTGGGGGGATAGCCAAGAAAAATACATGCCACGGACCGTGGTGCGAGCTTATGAGGAGTAGTGGAAGCGATGTTAGGGTAGCACAGGCAACCGAAGATGCGGAGCTCGGTGTAGGAAGGTGACGTGCCGAACAAAAGATGATGAGGAGCAAAATTCCCGCGAGTGTGACAGGGACGGATGTTGAGGAGTAGTGATGCGGTGGCGAGCGTGTCGGGCCAGAAACGTGGTGGCACGTTGGCGTGAAAGAGGAGAGTGCGAACGCAGTCATTAAGAGTGCGAAGCACGCGCTCAGCGCGGTCATTTTGTTGCGAAGTGTATGGGCAAATGAGAAGAAAGATCGTGCCGTGTGTGACGAGAAGCTTGTGGATCGCAAGATTATCGAACTCCATCCTCTCTCCTACAAATGAAGCTCACCACTTGGTTGGAAGAAAGATAGTATGCGCTACCCTGTTCCATTGATTGAGCCCGTCAACACAACTCCATGCACGCGTGTATGATTGATTGCGTCCATGACTTCCTAGGACAGCGATCAGGTGGGCGTCCTTTAGCACACGTTGATTGAACCGGTCCTGTAGCTCCTAGGTGTAGCTAAGTTAGGTTCAGTTGTCTAATAGTCAGTCAAAACTACGGTAAAACAGCACCAGCCAAACATATCCGTAGCTTTCCAAGAACTGAGAAAAATGCAGTTTCTAAAAACTGCAGTATCTGTTCTCCACGCAATGCAATACCAAGGTTTTAGAATACTACAGTATTTAAAAAACATTGCTGCCATCGTTTAAATAAACCGTGTATCATACTCATAAATTACTAACGTGTATCCTGGAAACAAAACCTAATGTTTACAGCCGAAGAAGCGAAACCAGATTGATTTAATGCAGCGCTGCACCGACATCCCGGCCCGGCGTTGCACTAACATCGTGGACACCGAGGCGGAAGGCTTCTCCTCCTCCTTCACCTTCACCTTCTCCTTCTCCTTCTCCTTCTCCTTCTCCAAGACCCAGCTGGATGCATGGCGGCGCGTGCAAAGCTCGTCCGTGCAGGTGCAGGCGCAGGCCAGCCCCATCCTCTCGAGGTCATGCGGCTGCACGACCTCGTCCGCCACCGCCGACGTTTCGATGGCATGTATGTCGCACCGGATGGAGAAGCAGTCATCCACGAGGTACTCGGAGCTCTCCAGCTCTTCCCTTTTGATGAAGGGATACAACCAGTAAGCGCCCGTGCGACTAAAGCACGATCGGTCGCTGCGAGAGTAGGGCGTGGCCGGCGCCGGCTTGCCGTGGTGAGGGACCAGCGTGAGCCGGACAATGGTGTTGATCGGCCGGCTGACGCACTTGGTGGTGAGCTCGAGGGCGAGGGCGACATACTCGGTGGCTTTCAAGGGTCGTGGGTGGTACACGATGCACCACGAGCACCCGGCTGCCTGGAACTCGCATGATCGCAGCGTCGCGCCGTTGCCGAGCTGCTTGCTCTGCGAGTAGCCAGCGATTTTGAGAGGTGGCAGCCGCCGCCGGTGGCCGCCGTCGTGGAGATGGTGGAGGCGGAGATGATGATGTCGCTTTCCTGTGTCGACATGGTGGGCTCTTCTACCAACCCAAGAGGCGAACAAGATGCCAACGATAAGGATATATACGTACTTCCTCCGTTTCTTTTTACTCCACGTATAAAATTTGGTCAAAGTCAAAGTACATAATGTTTGATCAAATTTATATCAAAAATTATGAACATCTATGATACTAAACTATATAGTATGAAAATATGAACTCGCATGCCTTGGAGTAGTGGATTTATATACACGCACGTCCACATGCATGCCTTATTCCTAGACTAGAAAAACGGTGGTGGAAGATCGCGAAATCTAACAAACTCACCTAGAAAATTTGGACGTCGATATCCCCCGAACGTCCGGTCTGGGGACCTGCCAGACCGAACGAGCGATTCGTTACAAACGATTTCATTCGGGTGGAATTGCCCAAATCACGAACGCCCTCCCCCAAGGCCCTTACATGGCCTTTTCCCTATAAAAACGAAAAGAAAAAAAGGCCCAGTACCAAAAAAAAACCACATTTTGTTTTCTTTTTCTGGGAAAAAACAAAAAAAATGCTTGAAATCAGAAAAATGACATGAAAATTGCCATGGCGTATGGACATTAAAATATGAGCTAGAAATTGCCATGGCATATGGACATTAAAAATTTTCATAGTATTTCAAGTAAAATTGCCATACTTGTATAAAGAAATTTGTTCCTCGTTGTGTTCTTTCTTGTGGAGGTCTGCTTCACTGGTTCTGGCTGGTGGTTCATGTCAAGACAACACTCGGCACGTCAGAGATCTGGGCAGCAGAAGAAGGCTACAGGGTGGTGACGGACCATTTCCGTAGTTTTACCCACAAGGAACTGCGGAGGGCCACTAAGAATTTCAAGAAGGAGCTTGGCCATGGGCGACATGGCTCGGTGTACAAGGGGGTTCTACACGACAGCCGTGTAGTCGCCGTCAAGAAGCTCAACGACGTGAAGCAAGGTGAAGACGAGTTTGAGGCCGAGGTGAGCGTGATCGGTAAGATCTACCACATGAACCTGGTGAGAGTGATGGGTGTATGATCGGAGCGCAATCACCAGCTGTTGGTCTATGAGTATGTAGAGAATGGTTCACTGTCCATGTTCTTTTTTGGCGACAAAGGGCCACTGCAATGGCATCAGCGGTACAAGGTCGCGGCTGGTGTGGCCAAAGGCCTCGCGTACCTTCACCATGAGTGCATGGATTGGATCATTCATTGCGATGTGAAGCCTGAGATCAGCGACTTCGGGTTCGCAAAGCTGCTGCAGAGAGGCCAGGCTGATCCCAACAGCATGTCCAAGGTTCGTGGAACTAGAGGCTACATGGCCCCAGAATGGGTGTCCACCGCCCCCTTAACTGAAAAGGTGGATGTTTATAGCTTCGGGGTGGTGCTGCTGGAGCTTGTCATGGGGTCTCGAGTATCCGAGCGGGCTACTGATGGCCGCGGGGATGCAGAGGCTGCACTGCGGCAGCCAACATCTACTCATATCCAGCTTTGTGTCATTTTTGAACACTGCGATCAGCAAGCAGCAAGCAGGGGAGAGTCAAGTCAAGTACAACACAGATCGACGGGTGGGGCGCGCTAAAGCAACCCGGGACCCTCCGGGTCACTACAAAAGCGCTGGCGCCTTCTTTTGAAGGTGAAAAACTACGCTAGCTAAGAAAAAGAAAAGGGCTGCGCTAATGACAAGGAGCAAGAAAAGGGCAGCTAGCTCGAAATCCGATAAATCGAATACCTCCTAGCTTCAGTTATGAGAGAGAACTCCAAGGCATGATAAAGACTGAGTTGGATTCAGCCGCGTGGGGAATGAAACAACATTCATGGAATAGAGTGGACAATTAAAGCGAAGATGGAAAGTGAAGACCTGACATGGATCGATGACTTTGTGGATCCTAGGTTGGGTGGTGACTTCGTGTATTCGGAGGTGTTGTTGATGCTGGAGGTGGCTGCTCTGTGCTTGGAGAAGGAGAAGAGCCAGAGACCGAGCATGAACCATGTGGTTCAGAAGTTCCTCTCATTTGACTGAATTCGGTAACTTGTACTATGTTGCCTTTGTTCTTAGTACCTTGCTGGATATCATCTATGTATGTGCCCTTAAGACATCTCTTTGTTTGTTGAGTAGCATACGTTATGCTGCTGCTGTAAATTTTGTTATGTGAGGCTCCCCCATTTTATGTGTTATGTTTGCATTATTGCCCCCTGTTGGGATATCCTCCTCATGTGGGCTGTGAGGAGATGACCATTTGAGGCCTTTTAGGCAGCCCAAAGAGGTGCAGAAGCCCACTACCCATTAGGGTTATGACCTAGGGTCATTTTAGACTTTCCACATGAGTGGATGGGGATGTTTTTACCCTCCATCCAGCAGCCACCACCAAGTGTGACGAAAATCAGTTCATCCTCCAAGAGAGAAGAAGAGAGAAAACCAAGAGAACAATGGAAGAATAGGAAGATTGAAGGAAGAAGAAAAGGGAGCTCCTCCCCAAGGTTGTGATGGTCCAGATCCACTACCTTGTCTCCTTCAAGCTTCGGTTCCACCATCTTTGGTGAGATTGTTCCAATCCCTAGTTCTTGAGCCCCAAATCTTATTGTGTTTATCCAAGATTTAGAAATCTTGATGTATGAGATCCTCTAGTGATGTCTAGAGAATAACTTGTTGTATCCCACATTTGATAATAGTGGAAGAGGATTTGGGTGGCTTCGGCCTGTGGTTTTTCCCCTCAAGTTGAGGGGTTTTCCACGTAAAATCTGGTGTCTCTTTGTTGATGCTTGGTGCTGTCTAGAAACTTACTCCTACCACAAGACACTAGGCTGAGGAGTGTCTTGCCTGCTGCTTAACATTTTCTGCCTCCATATATGTTGCTGCATATGTTTCCTTCCGTGCTAAGCAACGATCGTTGAATTAGTACATGATGTGGTGCTGAGATTACTTGTTTCCGCTGCAGTTTTCAGTTAACCACAAGTGCATTTTGTGTGCTAATTCCCAACAGAGTGGCATCAGAGCCTTGGTTGCTTAGAAGGTTGCAAATCCCAGTTGCTTGATTGTTGTTGAAAGTGCTGCTCACAATGGCTTTGGAAGAAAGTGCTACTACAAGTGGCATGATAAAACTTTATTCTTCCAATTACTCACTATGGAAGCCCATGATGGAAGACATCCTTTATTGCAAGGATTTGTATGAGCCAATTGTGAAAGACAAGATACCCACATGTGTCACGGAAGAAGAATGGAGAGTGTTGCATAGAAAGGCATTAGGTATGATTCGGTTATACATCAACCACAATATTTTCCACCATGTTGCAAATGACACAAATGCATATGAGATGTGGCAGAAGTTGGAGTCCATGTATGAGAGGAAGACATCAATGAACAAGGCCTCGGTGATCAAAAGACTTGCAAAGCTTGAGTACCGAGATGACACAAGTGTGATTGAGCAGTTGAATGTCTTCCAATGCCATATAAATCAACTTTCAGCCATGAAGATCAACTTTGAGGATGAGGTGCAAGCATTGTTGCTGCTTAGTTCCATGCCTGATAGTTGGAACACGCTTGTTGTGTCATTTAGCAATTCAGCTCCAGATGGGAAGCTGACTTTGGAGATGGTGAAGAACAGTATGCTGAATGAAGAAGCCAGAAAGAAGGAAAAGGGTGATGCCTCTTCTTCTGATGCGTATGTGGCTGAAACCCATGGGAAGAATGAGAACCGTGGACGCAACAATACTAGATTTCAACAAGGCAAAAATAAATCCAGGGGGAGATCAAAGTCAAAATAGTGAAAAGATATTACTTGCTTTCATTGTGGCAATCCAGGACACATAAAGAGCGAGTGCAGGAAGTACAAAAGAGCGATTGCAGAGGGGAAACTCATAAAGAAAACTGAGCAGAAGGCTGAGAGCAGTTCATCCATGACCGCAACAGATGAAGACTATCTAGTCATTGAATATGAAGATTGCTATAGTGTTGTTCGTGATGAGGGCATGAGTTGGGTTGTGGATTCAGGTGCGTCATTCCATATCACATCACACAAGGAGTATTTCACATCTTACACTAGTGGTGTTATTGGCCAAGTGAGGATGGGAAATAGTGGTTCGTCAGCAATTGTTGGCAAGGGCTCTATATGCATTGAAACAAACACAGGTTGCAGATTGGTGCTCGATGATGTGAGGCATGTTCCCGACATAAGGATGAATTTGTTATCAGTGGGCAAGCTTGATGATATCAAACATCCTAGTTATTTTGGTGAAGGAAAGTGGAAGCTCACCAAAGGCTCTTTGATTGTGGCTCGAGGAAGTAAGCAAGGTAATCTCTATGCGACTAAAACCAAGTTGTGCAATGAGGTGTTGAACATTGCTGAAAAATATACTTCGGTTGAATTGTGGCACAAGAGGCTTGGGCATATGAGTGAGAAGGGCATGCACGCTCTTGCTCGCATGGAGTACCTCCCTAAGTTTAAAGGTATATCCTTGAAACCCTGTGCACATTGTTTTGCTGGCAAACAACATAGGGTTGCATTTCGTATACTCCCTCCACATCGTGCATAAAATGTTCTTGATATTGTGTACACTAATTGAAAGATCGAGGATGTCGCCTAGAGGGGGGTGAATAGGCGCTTTAAAATAATTACGGTTTAGGCTTGAACAAATGCGGAATAAACCTAACGGTTAATTTGTCAAGCACAAAACCTACAACAACTAGGCTCACCTATGTGCACCAACAACTTATGCTAAGCAAGATAAGCAACTATGTGATAGCAAGATATATGACAAGAACAATATGGCTATCACAAAGTAAAGTGCATAAGTAAAGGGGCTCGGGTAAGAGATAACCGAGGCATGCGGAGACGACGATGTATCCCGGTTCACACCCTTGCAGATGCTAATCTCCGCTTGGAGCGGTGTGGAGGCACAATGCTCCCCAAAGCCACTAGGGCCACCGTAATCTCCTCACGCCTCGACAATGCAAGATGTCGTGATTCCACTAAGGGACCCTTGAGGGCGGTCACCGAACCTGCATAAATGGCAACCCTTGGGGCGGTCACCGAACCCGCATAACTTTGGCAACCCTTGGGGCGGTCACGGAACTCATTAAATTGCTCGGGCGATCTCCACAACCTAATTGGAGACCCCGACGCTTGCCTGAGCTTTACACCACAATGATTGAGTTCAACACCACTAACCGACTAGGGCGCCCAAGCACCCAAGAGGAACAAGCTCAAGGGCACCAAGCACCCAAGAGTAATAAGCTTCTCAACTTGTAACTTCCACGTATCACCGTGGAGAACTCAAACCGATGCACAAATGTAATGGCAAGGGCACACAGAGTGCCCAAGTCCTTTCTCTCAAATCCCACCAAAGCAACTAATGCTAGGGAAGAAAATGAGAGGAAGAACAAGAAGGAGAACACCAAGAACTCCAAGAACTAGATCCAAGGGTTCCCCTCACATAGAGGAGAAAGTGATTGGTGGAAATGTGGATCTAGATCTCTCTCTTTTCCCCAAAAACTAGCAAGAATCCATGGAGGGATTGAGAGATAGCAAGCTCGGAGAAGGTCAACAATGGGGGAAGAACACGAGCTCAAAGGATAAGGTTCAATGGGGAAGAAGACCCCTTTATAGGAGGGGAAAATCCAACCGTTACCCCACCGAAAATCCCAGACAGAGCGGTACTACCGCTAGGAAGGGCGGTATTATCACTGAGGGCGGTACTACCGCTCCCTATCCAATGGTACTACTGCTTGAAGAGAAAGTCAAGCCATCGGCCCCAGAGCGGTACTACTGCGGGAGTAGAGCGGTACTACCGCCAGAGCGGTACTACCGCTTCTCTCGCCGCCTAGTGCCGCAAAACCCGACACGAGAAAACACCGCTCGAGAATCGAGGTGAAGTAGCCCAGACGACACAGCGGTACTATGGCCGAAACTCCCAAGCGGTACTACTGCTCGGAGAGCGGTATTATTGCTTGAGCGGCACTACCGCTCGAGAGCGGTACTACCGCTTAGAGCTTCAGCGGTACTACCACTGAGGGTCACGGTACTACCGCTGGCACCAACCTTAAGTCACAACCACGAAAACAAAGAATACTCCAAGGAAAACCAGAACTGCCATAACTTCTTCATATGAGCTCCGAATTGAGCAAACTCAAGCTTGTTTGAAACAAGACAACGAGTAGCATAAAAACAACGACTGGTTATAGATAGAAGAGGCAGGGGATGTATGCTTAGCAAACAAAGGAGTGAAACCTCCAACCGAGAAGAACCGGCATACCCTCCAACATCGAAAACATCATAGAAGATGCATGAGAACTCCGTTTTCGATAAACTCGAGCTTGTCATGAAATGACCATAAGCTCCAAATCTCACAAGGAGAAGAACCAAACAAGAACCAAAAAGATGATGCAAGGATGCAATGGTTTGAGCTCTCACGAACGATACGATCAAGCAACTCATCGAGAGCCCCCTTGATAGTACGGCAAGCGATCCTATAACCCGGTCTTCCACAACTACCATGAGACGGGTAAAATAGAAAACCTATCAAGGGCAAACCTTTGCCTTGCACATGGTCCACTTGAGCTAGATGATGACGATCTTGACTCCCTCAAGTTGGACCACCTTTCTTGATTGCGTTGGCTCAAGAAGACTAGTTGATTGCTCCCCATACTCCACTATGGGTGAGCCACTCTTCCAAGACATCTTCACAAGTCCATTGTCACCAAATGGACGGCAAGCTTCAAGCATTTGATCTCTTCGTGATGCTTCACTTGAATTTGCACACCGCAACCTAACCCCACAAAGAACTCTCACGAAGACCATGGGTTAGTACACAAAGCGTAATGGACAATGCTTACCATACCATGGGATCACTTGATCCCTCTGTACATCTTGTATGCTTTGTGTGTTGAATCTTTCCAACTCTCTTCATTTGGATGATGTCTTGAAGGTGGACATGAATGATCACACAATCTTATTCTTCAATACATGCTTGCAATAAGCTCAACACTCACATGACCAATCTTTGGATAATTCCTTGAATAGCACCTTGGTCGACACAAAACTCTCCTTGAAACCAACACATGTACTCCAAGAAAAGCCTATGGACAAAACCTTCAAATAAACTCAAGGCAACCATTAGTCCATAGAGAATGTCATCAATTACCAAAACCACACATGGGGGCACCGCATGTCCTTTCACTAATGTTTGCTCCATGACTGAAAAATCTCATGGTGAAGCATTATACTTTGTGACTTTTATTAATGACCATTCTAGAAAGGTTTTTGTGTATGTGCTGAAACACAAATACCAAACGTTTGAACCCTTCAAGGAGTTCCATGCCAAAGTTGAAAGAGAAACTGGCAGGAAATTGAAGTGCGTGAGATCAAACAATGATGGTGAATACCGAGGTCCTTTTGAAAGGTATTGCAGAAATGTTGGCATTAGGCTTGAGAAGAGTCCACCAAAGACACCCCAGCTCAATGGTCTTGCAGAGAGAATGAACAGGACACTCACAGGGAGGGTCACAGCTATGCTCTCTCATGCTCATTTACCTAATTCATTTTGGGCTGAAGCATTGATGAATGCTATGTATGTGGTTAACCTATCTCCCTCAGTTCCTCTTGTAGGTGATATTCCTCAGAGAGTTTGGTCAGGGAAGGAGGTATCATACAAGCACTTGAAGGTCTTTGGTTGAAGGGCATTTGTACATGTTCCAAGGGACGAGAGATCCAAGCTTGATAGGAAGACAAAGAAGTACATCTACCTCAGCCAAACAAGTGAAGAGTTTGGCTACAGGTTGTGGGATCCAGCAAATAGGAAGATTGTGAGAAGCCGAGCTGTGGTGTTCATTGAAGATGAAACAATAAAAGATATTGGGAAACCAGAGAAGCCAATGACCAGCACACCTTAGGTTGATATGGATCCAATCTGTCCTCCTCTCGTGCATGACAATCATGGGGGAGGTGATGACGCTGAAGACAGTGGAGATGCAACTGATCAAGGCAGTACAAGTCAAAGTGGCGAGCAGCCATCAAGCGATGATGATGATGAAGTTGGTAATGCCGATGCCAACGAAAATCCACCCGATTCACCACCGGCAGCAAAGAAGAAAGAAGAAGTGAAAGAGCTCACATTCTTTCTTCCAAATATCCACCACATCAATATGTGTTGATGACAGATGCAGGTGAGCCCTCATGCTATGAGGAGGCAATGTCTGATGAGAACAAAGAAGAATGGTCAGAAGCCATGCAGAATGAGATGGATTCCCTGTATGAGAATGATACTTTTGAGTTGGTGAATCTGACAAAGGGCAAGAAAGCACTCAAGAACAAGTGGGTGTACAGAGTGAAGACTGAAGAAAACACCTCACATCCAAGGTACAAGGCCAGATTGGTTGTGAAAGGATTCAGTCAGGAAAAGGGCATTGATTATAGTCAGATATTCTCTCCAGTGGTCAAGATGTCTTTGATCCGAGTTGTGCTTGGCATGGCTGCCACCATGGATTTGGGAATTGAACAACTTGATGTGAAGACTGCATTCTTACATGGTGACCTAGAGGAGGAGATATACATGGAGCAGCCAGAGGGATTCATGGTTGCAAGCAAGGAGCACTTAGTTTGCAAATTGAAGAAGAGCTGGTATGGCTTGAAGCAAGCTCCTCGGCAGTGGTACAAGAAGTTTGAGTTTTTTATAACTGGTCTTGGTTACCATAAAGCACAATCTGATCATTGTGTCTTTATGAAGAGTTACGTCGAGGGTGACTTCATTATTCTCTTGTTGTATGTTGATGATATGTTGATTGTTGGAAATGGCACAAAGAGGATTGCTCTTCTTAAGAAGGCATTGAGTAAATCATTTTCCATGAAGGATTTAGGACCAGCTAAGCAAATACTTGGCATGAAGATCTCCCGTGATAGATCAAAGAAGCTGCTTTGGCTCTCATAGGAAAGATACATTGAGAAGGTACTTGAAAGGTTCAATATGAATGCAAAATCTGTTATCTCTCCGCTTGCAGGCCATCACAAACTGAATTCGAAACAATGTCCTACAAGTAAGAAGGAGAAAGAAGAAATGAGGAAAGTACCTTACCAATCTGCTGTGGGCAGTTTGATTTATGCCATGGTATGCACTAGGCCTGACATTGCCTATGCAGTTGGAGTTGTTAGCCGGTTCATGACAAATCCAGGTAAAGCTCACTAGGAAGCAGTGAAGTGGATTCTCAGGTATCTCAAGGGTACTTCTACATCTTGTTTATGCTTTGGAAGCGGTGATCCTATATTGCAGGGCTATACATGTTGGGGAACGTAGTAATTTCAAAAAATTTCCTACGATCACGCAAGACCATGGTGATGGCATAGCAACGAGAGGGGAGAGTGTCCGTCCACGTACCCTCGTAGACCGAAAGCGGAAGCGTTATAACAATGTGGTTGATGTAGTCGTACGTCTTCACGATCCGACCGATCCAAGCGCCGAACGACGGCACCTCCGAGTTACGCACACGCTCAGCTCGATGACGATCCCGGACTCGATCCAGCAAAGTGTCGGGATGAGTTCCGTCAAGACGACGGCGTGGTGACGATGTTGATGCTCCACCGACGCAGGGCTTCGCCTAAGCCCCGCGACGATATGACTTCTCCGGCGCAGGCTTCGCCTAAGCTCCGCGACGATATGACCAAGTGGAATATGGTGGAAGGGGCACCGCACACGGCTAAGGAAAGATCCGTAGATCAACTTGTGTGTCATGGGTGCCCCTGCCCCTCAGATATAAAGGAGGGAGGGAGGAGGAGGCCGGCCCTAGGAGGAGGGGCGCCAAGGGGAGTCCTACTCCCACCGGGAGTAGGACTCCTTCTTTCCTAGTCCAACTAGGAGAAGGGGAAAGGGGAAGTGGAGAAGGAAGGGAGAGGTGGGCTGCGCCCAAACCCCTTGTCCAATTCGGACTGGGCTTGGGAGGCGCACGCCACCTCCCGGCTCCTTCCCACTAAGGCCCATTAAGGCCCAATACTCTTCCCCGTATTCCGTAACTCCCGGTACTCAAAAATACCCGAATCACTCGGAACCTTTCCGAACTCGAATATAGTCGTCCAATATATCGATCTTTACGTCTCGACCATTTCGAGACTCCTCGTCATGTCCCCGATCTCATCCGGGACTCGAACTCCTTCGGTACATCAAAACTCATAAACTCATAATATAAGCATCGCATCGAAACCTTTAGCGTGCGGACCCTACGGGTTCGAGAACTATGTAGACATGACCTAGAACTATTCTCGGTCAATAACCAATAGCGGAACCTGGATGCCCATATTGGTTCCTACATATTCTACGAAGATCTTTATCGGTCAAACCGCATAACAACATACTTTGTTCCCTTTGTCATCGGTATGTTACTTGCCCGAGATTCGATCGTCGGTATCCAATACCTAGTTCAATCTCGTTACGCAAGTCTCTTTACTCGTTCCGTAATACATCATCTCGTAACTAACTCATTAGTTACAATGCTTGCAAGGCTTAGGTGATGAGTATTACCGAGAAGGCCAGAGATACCTCTCCGACAATCGGAGTGACAAAACCTAATCTCAAATACGCCAACCCAACATGTACCTTTGGAGACACCTGTAGTACTCCTTTATAATCACCCGATTACGCGTTGTGACGTTTGGTAGCACCCAAAGTGTTCCTCCGTAAACGGAGTTGCATAATCTCATAGTTACAGGAACATGTATAAGTCATGAAGAAAGCAATAGCAACATACTAAACGATCATGTGCTAGGCTAACGGAATGGGTCATGTCAATCACATCATTCTCCTAATGATGTGATCCCGTTAATCAAATGACAACTCATGTCTATGGCTAGGAAACTTAACCATCTTTGATTCAACGAGCTAGTCAAGTAGAGGCATACTAGTGACACTATGTTTGTCTATGTATTCACACATGTATTATGTTTCCGGTTAATACAATTCTAGCATGAATAATAAACATTTATCATGAAATAAGGAAATAAATAATAACTTTATTATTGCCTCTAGGGCATATTTCCTTCAGTCTCCCACTTGCACTAGAGTCAATAATCTAGTTCACATCATCATGTGATTCAACACTAATATTCACATCTGTATGTGATTAATACCCATAGTTCACATCGTCATGTGACCAACACCCAAAGGGTTTACTAGAGTCAATAATCTAGTTCACATCGCTATGTGATTAACACCCAAAGAGTACTAAGGTATGATCATGTTTTGCTCGTGAGAGAAGCTTTAGTCAACGGGTCTGTCACATTCAGAGCCGTATCTATTTTGCAAATATTCTATGTCTACAATGCTCTGCACGGAGCTACTCTAGCTAATTGCTCCCACTTTCAATATGCATCCAGATTGAGACTTAGAGTCATCTGGATCAGTGTGAAATGCTTGCATCGATGTAACTCTTTACGACGGGCTTTTTTTTACACCTCCATAATCGAGAAATATTTCCTTAGTCCTCACTAAGGATGTTCTTGACCAATGTCCAATGATCTACTCCTAGATCACTATTGTACTCCCTTGCCAAATTCAGATCAAGGTATACAATAGGTCTGGTACATAGCATAGCATACTTTATAGAACCTATGATTGAGGCATAGGGAATGACTTTCATTCTCTTTTCTATTTTCTCGCCGTGGTCGGGATTTGAGTCTTACTCAATTTCACACCTTTGCAACACAGCAAGAACTTTTCTTTGACTGTTCCATTTTGAACTACTTCAAAATCTTGACAAGGTATATATTTATTGAAAAAACTTATCAAGCGCCTTGATCTATCTCTATAGATCTTGATGCTCAATATGTAAGCAGCTTCAACGAGGTCTTTCTTTGAAAAACTCCTTTCAAACACTCCTTTATGCTTTGCGAATAATTCTACATTATTTCCGATCAACAATATGTCAATCACATATACTTATCGAGAAAGGCTGTAGTGCTCCCACTCACTTTCTTGTAAATACTGTGCCTTTCCAAAAGTCTGTATAAAATCATATGCTTTGATCAACACATCAAAGTGTATATTCCAACTCCGAGATGCTTGCACCAGTCCATTGATGGATCATTGGAGCTTGCACATTTTGTTAGCACCTTTAGGATTGACAAAACCTTTTCGGTTGCATCATATACAACTCTTCTTTAATAAACCCATTAAAGAATGTAGTTTTGACATCCATTTGCCGATTTCATAAAATGTGGCAATTGCTAACATGATTCGAGACAGACTTAAGCATCGCTACGCTTGAGAAAGTCTCATTGTAGTCAACACCTTGAACTTGTCGAAAACCTTTTGTGACAAGTCGAGCTTTGTAGATAGTAACACCACTATCGGTGTCCGTCTTCCTCTTGAAGATCCATTTATCTACATGGCTTGCGATCATCGAGCAAGTCAATCAAAGTCCATACTTTGTTCTTATACATGGATCCTATCTCGATTTTATGGCCTCAAACCATTTCATGAATCTGGGCTCATCATCGCTTCCTCATAGTTCGTAGGTTCATCATGGTCTAGTAACATGACTTCCGTAACATGATTACCGTACCACTCAGTGCGGATCTCACTCTGTAAGACCCACGAGGTTTGGTAGCAACTTGATCTGAAGTTTCATGATCATCATCATTAACTTCCTTACTAATTGGTGTAGGAATCACCAAACTGATTTCGTGATGAACTACTTTCCAATAAGGGAGAAGGTACAATTACCTCATCAAGTTCTACTTTCCTCCCACTCACTTCTTTCGAGAGAAACTTCTTCTCTAGAAAGGATCCATCTAGCAACGAATAACTTGCCTTCGGATCTGTGATAGAAGGTGTACCCAATAGTTTGGGTATTCTATGAAGACGCACTTCTCGATTTGGGTTCGAGCTTATCGGTGAAAACTTTTTCACATAAGCATCACAACTCCAAACTTTAAGAAACGATACTTAGGTTTATCGCTAAACCATAGTTCATACGGTGTCATCTCAACGGATTTAGATGGTGCCCTATTAAACGTGAATGCAGTTGTCTCTAATGCATAACCCAAAACGATAGTGGTAAATCGGTAAGATACATCATAGATTGCACCATATCCAATAAAGTGCGATTCTGACGTTCGGACACACCATTATGTTGTGGTGTTCCATGTGGCGTGAGCTGTGAAACTATTCCACTTTGTTTTAATTGAAGACCAAACTCGTAACTCAAAAATTCATCTCCCCGATCAGATCGCAGAAACTTTATTTTCTTGTTACGATGATTTTCCACTTCACTCTGAAATTCTTTGAACCTTTCAACTATTTCAGACTTAAGTTTCATCAAGTAGATATACCCATATCTGCTCAAATCATCTTGTGAAGGTCAAAAAATAACGATACTTGCCACGAGCATCAACACTCATTGGATCACATACATCGATATGTATTATTTCCAATAAGTCAGTAGCTTGTTCCATTGTTCCGGAGAACGGAGTTTTAGTCATCTTGCCCAAACGGCACGGTTCGCAAGCATCAAATGATTCATAACCAAGTGATTTCGAAAATCCATCTTTATGGAGTTTCTTCATGCGTTTACACCGATATGACCCAAACGGCAATTGCCACAAATAAGTTGCACTATCATTATTAACTTTGCATCTTTTGGCATCAATATTATGAATATGTGTATCACTACGATCGAGATCCAACAAACTATTTTTATTGGGTGTATGACCATTGAAGGTTTTATTCATTTAAAGCAGAACAACAATTATTCTTTGACTTTAAATGAATAACCGTTTTGAAAACTATTTTCATTGGGTGTATGGTATCGAAGGTTTTATTCATTTAAAGCAGAACAACAATTATTCTTTGACTTTAAATGAATAACCGTTTTGCAATAAACATGATCAATCATATTCATGCTCAACGCAAACACCAAATAACATTTATTTAGGTTTAACACTAATCCCGAAAGTATAGGGAGTGTGCGATGATGATCATATCAATCTTGGAACTACTTCCAACACTCATCGTCACTTCCCTTCAACTAGTCTCTGTTTATTCAGAACTCCTGCTTTGAGTTACTAATCTTAGCAACCGAACAGTATCAAATACTCGGGGCTACTATAAACACTAGTAAGGTACACATCAATAACCTGTATATCAAATATAACCTTGTTCACTTTGCCATCCTTCTTATCCACCAAATATTCAGGGTAGTTCCGCTTCAAAGGACCAGTTCCATTGCAGCAAAAGTACTTAGTCTCGTGCTTAGGTCTAGACTTGGGCTTCTTCACTCGAGCAACAACTTGCTTGCCGTTCCTTGAAGTTCCCCTTCTTCCCTTTGCCATTTTCCTTGAGACTAATAGTCTTGTCAACCATCAACACTTGATGTTTTTCTTGATTTCTACCTTCGCCGATTTTAGCATCGCGAAGAGCTCGAGAATCTTTTTCGTCATCCCTTGCATACTATAGTTCATCACGAAGTTCTACTAACTTAGTGATGGTGACTAGAGAATTCTGTCAATCACTATCTTATCCGGAAGATTAACTCCCACTTGATTCAAGTGATTGAAGTACTCGGATAATCTGAGCACATGCTCACTAGTTGAGCGATTCTCCTCCATCTTTTAGCTATAGAACTTGTTGGAGACTTCATATCTCTCAACTCGGTATTTGCTTAAAATATTAACTTCAATTCCTGGAACATCTCATATGGTCCATGGCGTTCAAAACGTCTTTGAAGTCCCGATTCTAAGCCGTTTAAGCATGGTGCACTAAACTATCAAGTAGTCATCATATTGAGCTAGCTAAACGCTCATAACGCCTCAGATTCGCTCATATTGAGCTAGCCAAACGCTCATAACGGCTGCATCTGCTCCTGCAATAGGTCGTCACCTAGCGGTGCATTAAGGACATAATTCTTTCTGCAGCAATGAGGATAAACCTCAGATCACGGATCCAATCCGCATCATTGCTACTAACATCTTTCAATACAATTTTCTAGGAACAAACATATAAAAGCATAGGGAAGCAACAACGCGAGCTATTGATCTACAACATAATTTACAAAATACTACCAGGACTAAGTTCATGATAAATTAAAGTTCAATTAATCATATTACTTAAGAACTCCCACTTAGATAGACATCTCTCTAGTCATCTAAGTGATTACGTGATCAGATCAACTAAACCATGTCCGATCATCACGTGAGATGGAGTAGTTTCAATGGTGAACATCACTATGTTGATCATATCTACTATATGATTCACGCCGACCTTCGGTCTCCGTGTTCCGAGGCCATATCTGTTATATGCTAGGCTCGTCAAGTTTAACTGAGTATTCGCGTGTGCAACTGTTTTGCACCGTTGTATTTGAACGTAGAGCCTATCACACCCGATCATCACGTGGTGTCTCAAAGACGAAGAACTTTCGAACGGTGCATACTCGGGAGAACACTTCTTGATAATTTTGGTGAGAGATCATCTTATAATGCTACCGTCAATCAAAGCAAGATAAGATGCAAAAGGATAAACATCACATGCAAATCAATATAAGTGATATGATATGGTCATCATCATCTTGTGCTTGTGATCTCCATCGCCAAGCAACGCCATGATCACCATCGTCACCGGCGCGACACCTTGATCTCCATCGTAGCATCGTTGTCGTCTCGCCAACTATTGCTTCTACGACTATCGCTACTCCTTAGTGATAAAGTAAAGCAATTACATGGCGTTGCATTTCATACAATAAAGCGACAACCATATGGCTCCTGCCGCCATTGCCGATAACTCGGTTACAAAACATGATCATCTCATACAATAAAATATAGCATCACGCCTTGACCATATCACATCACAACATGCCCTGCAAAAACAAGTTAGACGTCCTCTACTTTGTTGTTGCAAGTTTTACGTGGCTGCTACGGGCTGAGCAAGAACCGTTCTTACCTACGCATCAAAACCACAACGATACTTCGTCAAATAGACTCCGCTTTAACCTTCTCAAGGACCGGCGTAGCCACACTCGATTCAACTAAAGTGAGAGAGACAGACACCCGCCGGTCACCTTTAAGCAACGAGTGCTCGGAGCGGTGAAACCAGTCTCGCGTAAGCGTCGCGTAATGTCGGTCCGGCCGCTTCATCTCACAATACCGCTGAACCAAAGTATGACATGCTGGTAGGCAGATGACTTGTATCGTCCACAACTCACTTGTGTTCTACTCGTGCACATGACATCAACGCATAAAACCAGGCTCGGATGCCTTTGTTGGGGAACGAGTAATTTCAAAAATTTTCCTACGATCACGCAAGACCATGGTGATGGCATAGCAACGAGAGGGAGAGTGTCCGCCCACGCCTCGTGAGACCGAAAGCGAAGCGTTATAACAACGCGGTTGATGTAGTCGACGTCTTCACGATCCGACCGATCCAAGCGCCGAACGACGGCACCTCCGAGTTACGCACACGTTCAGCTCGATGACGATCCCGGACTCGATCCAGCAAAGTGTCGGGATGAGTTCCGTCAAGACGACGACGGCGTGGGACGATGTTGATGCTCCACCGACGCAGGGCTTCGCCTAAGCCCCATGACGATATGACTTCTCCGGCGCAGGCTTCGCCTAAGCTCATGACGATATGACCGGAGTGGAATATGGTGGAAGGGGCACCGACACGGCTAAGGAAAGATCCGTAGATCAACTTGTGTGTCATGGGGTGCCCCTGCCCCGTATATAAAGGAGGGAGGGAGGAGGAGGCCGGCCCTAGGAGGAGGCGCCAGGGGAGTCCTACTCCCGGTGGGAGTAGGACTCCTTCTTTCCTAGTCCAACTAGGAGAAGGGGAAAGGGGAAGTGGAGAAGGAAGGAGAGGTGGGCTGCGCCCAAACCCCTTGTCCAATTCGGACTGGGCTTGGGAGGCGCACGCCACCTCCTGGCTCCTTCCCGCTAAGGCCCATTAAGGCCCAATACTCTTCCCCGTATTCCCGTAACTCCCCGGTACTCCGAAAAATACCCGAATCACTCGGAACCTTTCCGAACTCCGAATATAGTCGTCCAATATATCGATCTTTACGTCTCGACCATTTCGAGACTCCTCGTCATGTCCCCGATCTCATCCGGGACTCTGAACTCCTTCGGTACATCAAAACTCATAAACTCATAATATAACTGTCATCGAAACCTTAAGCGTGCGGACCCTACGGGTTCGAGAACTATGTAGACATGACCTAGAACTATTCTCGGTCAATAACCAATAGCGGAACCTGGATGCCCATATTGGTTCCTACATATTCTACGAAGATCTTTATCGGTCAAACCGCATAACAACATACTTTGTTCCCTTTGTCATCGGTATGTTACTTGCCCGAGATTCGATCGTCGGTATCCAATACCTAGTTCAATCTCGTTACTGGCAAGTCTCTTTACTCGTTCCGTAATACATCATCTCGTAACTAACTCATTAGTTACAATGCTTGCAAGGCTTAGGTGATGAGTATTACCGAGAAGGCCCAGAGATACCTCTCCGACAATCGGAGTGACAAAACCTAATCTCAAATACGCCAACCCAACATGTACCTTTGGAGACACCTGTAGTACTCCTTTATAATCACCCGATTACGTTGTGACGTTTGGTAGCACCAAAGTGTTCCTCCGTAAACGGAGTTGCATAATCTCATAGTTACAGGAACATGTATAAGTCATGAAGAAAGCAATAGCAACATACTAAACGATCATGTGCTAGGCTAACGGAATGGGTCATGTCAATCACATCATTCTCCTAATGATGTGATCCCGTTAATCAAATGACAACTCATGTCTATGGCTAGGAAACTTAACCATCTTTGATTCAACGAGCTAGTCAAGTAGAGGCATACTAGTGACACTATGTTTGTCTATGTATTCACACATGTATTATGTTTCCGGTTAATACAATTCTAGCATGAATAATAAACATTTATCATGAAATAAGGAAATAAATAATAACTTTATTATTGCCTCTAGGGCATATTTCCTTCAATACAGATGCAGATTACATAGGTGACAAGGATCGTAGGAAGTCCACATCTGGATACCTGATGACTTATGCAGGGGGAGCAGTGTCATGGCAATCAAGATTGCAGAAATGTGTTTCTACATCAACTACAGAAGCTGAGTACATTGCAGCAGTTGATGTTGGCAAGGAAGTTTTGTGGATGAAGAACTTCTTGCAAGAGCTCGGCATGAAGCAAGAGAAGTATGTTCTGTTTTGTGACAGTCAGAGTGCTATTCATTTTGCCAAGAATTCAAGCTATCACTCTCGAACCAAGCACATTGATGTGAGGTACCATTGGATTCAAGATGTCGTGAGTTCCAAGTTGCTGAAACTTGAGAAGATCCATACGAACGAAAATGGTTCGGATATGATGACTAAAATATTGCCAAATGAGAAGCTACAAGTATGTTGCAAGGTAGCGGGCATGGCGATGCCCCCCTCATGAGTCGGAGGGGGAGATTTGTTGGGACATCCTCCTCATGTGGGCTGTGAGGAGATGACCATTTGAGGCCTTTTAGGCAGCCCAAAGAGGTGCAGAAGCCCACTACCCATTAGGGTTATGACCTAGGGTGATTTTGGACTTTGCACATGAGTGGATGGAGATGCTTTTACCCTCCATCCAGCAGCCACCAACAAATGTGACGAAAATCAGTTCATCCTCCAAGAGAGAAGAAGAGAGAAAACCAAGAGAGCAAGGGAAGAAGAGGAAGATTGAAGGAAGAAGAAAAGGGAGCTCCTCCCCAAGGTTGTGATGGTCCAGATCCACTACCTTGTCTCCTTCAAGCTTCGGTTCCACCATCTTTGGTGAGATTGTTCCAATCCCTAGTTCTTGAGCCCCAAATCTTGTTGTGTTCATCCAAGATTCGGAAATCTTGATGTATGAGATCCTCTAGTGCTGTCTAGAGAAGAACTTGTTGTATCCCGCATTTGATAATAGTGGAAGAGGATTTGGGTGGCTTCGGCCCGTGGTTTTTGTTTTCCACGTAAAATCTGGTGTCTCTTTGTTGATGCTTGGTGCTGTCCAGAAACTTAGTCCTACCACAAGACACTAGGCTGAGGAGTGTCTTGCCTGTTGCTTAACATTTTCTGCCTCCATATATGCTGTTGCATATGTTTCCTTCCGTGCTAAGCAACGATCCTTGAATTAATACATGATGTGGTGCTGAGATTACTTGTTTCCGCTGCAGTTTTCAGTTACCCACAAGTGCATTTGTGTGCTAATTCCCAACACCCCCTCCTCCTCTTGTACTCTAGATCTGTTATGTGTGGTCTGCCTATTATCCTTAAATGTCTTGCTTTGCATTGAAACCTATAATTCAGTTTCTTGCAGATACCTTTTTGAACTTGGGTACTGCCATGATATAGCTTGCCTGAGTATACCTTGTAGTACGTCACAACAGCTCAATTTCCCATCCAAGTTCTGCAATATGCATTCAACAAGTAATTTCCTTACTGTTAAAACAAATAATAATACCTTTGAAAATTTTTGTAGTAAAAAGACTGGAGGAAAAATATCTTGTTAAAAGGCAAATTGGAAGGTAATAGTGCAGAAAACACAACTAAACCTATATATGGTGCTCACGAATAATCTGTATATCTCTACTCCTAATGTCTCAGTTGGTAGGTCGCGTTCCGAGTTTTATTTTCGTCCCACTTCACTATTCTTTTTTGCAGTGCTTTCTTTGATTTCCTCCCATCTCCCTCACCACGAAAAAATAAAAACCCCGCGATCGAGTCCCGCACACGCTCAAACTCCCGTCGTTATTAACTAAAAGGATCGAAAATAAACCACGGAGCACAAACCGGCGAAAATTAACCAGCGAAAAAAAATGGCAAACTGTGCGATCTCGATCTCGTCTGGTTTTCTTTCGTATCTCACCCCGCACGTAAAACAAATCTCAATCTCGATCTGTTTCATCTCAGCCTCCAGCCCCGAGAGGAGCCGCCGCCGAGAGGAGACGCCCCAGCCCCGAGAGGACCCACCGCCGCCACCGCCGAGAGGAGACGCCCCAGCCCCGATAGGATCCGCCGCCGCCGCCGCCGGGGAACGAGGTCGCCGCCGCCTCCCTCGCCCGCGGCCATGATGACCGATCTGGCGTTGGCGCCGCAGATCACCCTCTGGTCCATGGCCTCGACTAGGTACGAATCCCTCCTCCACTTCTTCTGGTTTGGTTATTTCCGCATCTTGATCTGATTCGGGCGTGTGTGCAGTTTGCTATGATCTGGCGACGGGGATGCAAGGAGAAGCTGCTGCGGTTTCAAGGGGCCGTGAGGATGCCCACCATGAAGGCGTGTCTGGGATGATGGAGGTGATATCCGCCAGGTCCCCGTTGCCGTCGACTGGCGGCGGCCACCGTCTCCTCTTCCATGGCGTCGTCGGGGCCTTCCCCTGCCAAGCGTAGCGGCTCCTTGGCTGGATCACCGTCGCACACCTCACCGGCGTGGTCGGCAAGATCTGCATCTCGATCCTCGCCACTCTCCATCCTCTTGCAGGTAATAGGCTTTCCGCCCCCTCTTTTATCTCCGGCGTTCTCGTGTGCACGGATTGTGAGCGTGAAGGAATATTTCTCTTCTATTTCATGGTGCTGCTGTGCTCCTTCTGCTTTCACACTGCACATATATAGATTCTTCAAAGGAATTGGATGCTGATAATATCAACCAAGTTCCCTGAATGTGATATATATTCTTCCCTCGCTTTGAATTGATTGCCCCAAACAATATATCTCTGGTTGACAGTCATGGCCTATTATTATTGTTGTTAATTTACAACACTCTGCGCTGTATTGTCCAATCATGGTCCAAACTTCAACTTGGTTGTGGATTCATTGTATGTACCATATGCTGTTCATAGCTACAAAATTGCAATCTCGCGAAAATGTTCTTGAATACAGTAATTTTTTTGTCACATAACCCATATGCTGAAGATAAAGTTTGTTGTATGAGCTTGTGGCATACTGATCCGACAGGTGGCAGGTATGCATTCAGATGTTGCAGCTCTAATGAAGGGTAGTATATGGCACATGGCTTCGTGGGTTGTTCAACAAGAAGTGTTTTGGGCATATTCGAAAGGCAATCTTGTGAACATTATACATCGATTTTCTTATTCCGTCATCAGCTTCTATTGATATGAGCGATACAAAAAGTTCAGCACTGAATTATTTCTCACGACTATGTTTTTTTGTTATAGGTTTATAAATTTCGAAATATAGTTGCAGCTTCACGGAATGGACGGCCCAAATTATGTTAGTGTCTATATGTTTACTTGGTGGTGGTATAGCGTGAGTGACACCTGCATCTGTAACTTACCCATTGGATGTTCTTCGAAATCACCTGACAACACAGGTGATGCTTTTCTTCCTTTCGTGATTTGTGAATAACACTAAGCCAACCAGTCAATCAATATAACTTCCAGTTAGAACTTAGAGCATCTTTGCCTAACGCTTTCATGCAATGTAGCTTTACAGACCAAAGGAACAGGTTTTAGTAAGCTAAACTTTCATGTCTATAAAATTCTGCAGAAAACCACTAGGTATTACAAGGGCATCTTTCACACGTTGTCTACAATTTGTAGAGAAGAGAATAGTAGAGGATTGTATAAAGGCCTTTGGTCCACCTTATAGGTAAGCCGTATGTTTCTGCTGAGAATTGTTTTTTAGTTGACTTCCCAGTAACTTTTATGTGTTACAGGGAGTTGGACCTGATATATCAATCAACGTTTATGTATATGAATCCCTGAGGTCTCATTGGAAAATGGAAAGTTGAATGTCAAACTGTGCGACCAATGATTTGATATGGTACCTCCCTCTTCTCTCTTCTATGAACCCTATAACACACGTCTCAAATCTTAATTTCTTTTATCCTATTGCAGGTTAATTCCAGTTGGGTGTGTTAACCTACAGTAATCAATCAAGTCAACAAATATAACAATGATACTTTGTCTTCTGATTTTTGGTGATGATTTTTTTTGTGACTGAACTAACAGGAGTTGAAGCATGTGTTCTTTTTTTTATATGACTAGATGCATATGAACTGAAGCTCCATAATTTTCTTTTCAAGTCGACATTGGTGGCAACCAATACAATTAGCGTTATTTACAACCAATGAAGTCTTATAATTTTCTTTCTTAGAAATATACAGTGACGCTGACAATCATTTAGTAGCTCTACAGGCACTAGCCAAAAACAATAATGTTTATTTATTTAACCACCAAATAGAACAATAGGTTATTCTGCATTGTGGGTACACAAATCACAACACTATATTTCAGCTGTAGAAATCTGTGTGGATGTCTGCTGATATTTTAAGCCTACATATTGCCGATTTGGTTTGAGTAATGCTTGAAGCATAATTTACTTCCTAATGTGCAAATAGCAGTATCATTTTTTGTCAAGAAACTGAGAAGACGGAAGAGAGTTGGTGTTGTCAGTGTGGTGAGCCTATGCGGCAACCACAAGGCTGAAGTCTGCTTTGATCGTTATTCAAGATTTGAGCCTTGGCTCCGGTTTTGATAGCTCTATATCAGTAAGTTTAGTCCAGTAACTATTTTAAGTATCTTTACTGTGCATAGTTGCATACATTTTATTCATGGATTAGTCTTGGTAATATTAACATTTGAAAAGCAATTTTTGTGTGACCATTTTTTCATCTTAGTATCTCCATCTACCAGCAGAAGTCAACGTGCACAAACCTGTATTTAACATGCAACATGAGATAGTGTGCATCGAAACTATGCTTATGTTTGTGACATTCATGTGGCATCTCATGCAGATAGATTTTATTATCCATTTCTGTAGCATGCAATGTTTATTTTCTTCTTTTGGTCCATAATCCCTCCTAAAAGAAATATAAGAGTGTTTAGATCACTAAAGAAGTGATCTAAACGCTCTTATATTTCTTTACATATGGAGTACATGTCATGATTGTTGGATACACATGCAGACTTTCAGCGAGTTTTTGTTCTCGGACTTGGGATCCACAGTTCAAAGTTGATTGGTGGATCAAGTGAACTTGGTGTATCTCCATTCAAGCTGGAGTACAATTACCGGCCTGCTTGTTTAGCGCAGTCTCCACAATCATACAAGCAAATGAGCAGCTAGCGACCCAACACACAAAGTTTCTATCTTCTTATTTTCTATACAAGTAGCAGCTGGCGCAGCGGTGGTGTTGATGAACGACACCCAATGCAGAGGCGGCAGTTACCATAGGGAAGAGGTCAAGAACATCTAGCTCTTGTGGTGTTCCTCCTCATTATTGTCATCGCCATCAACAGCAACAATGACGACCGGCTCATGAGACAGCTACTAGAGAGGGAGCGAGGAAGGGGGAGACAAATCTTTCAGGTACAATGGTATGACAACCATGTTCTGAACTATCAATGAGATTTGGTGCTAAGTCAGCATCGTGTTTTATCCAATCTATCATACACCATAAGTTTCATGTCGAATGTGTTGTAGAAATGTTCTTCCATAAATATGGTTTTAGTCCTTCATATTTTAGTATCGTTGTAAATTTATCCATTCACATATCACTCTGAGAAACATTTTTAATTGGGGGAAGGAAGAATGGGAGAAAAGAAGAGTGCTTTGACGTAAAAAAAGAAGTCGTCAATATAGCCCGTTGCAACGCACGGCGTTCTACTAGGAGATGCAAGTGGACTGGAATACTGAAAATACATTGCATCAAATACATTTTTTGATTGTTACTGTAATTTTTTTCTATACATGTGAAATTGGAAATGCATTATGCTTATGTATGCAATCAGAAAAAAAAATTAAAAGGCCCGTGACAACGCACGGGCATTGTACTAGGGAAACAAGTATTGACATTGTACTATGGAAACAAAACGAATAGACATGCAGACTAAGCTCCATATCCAAGGGATTTTGGTAGTACATGCCATGTTTATGCTCACTGTTGAATAATTTGTGTATAACTATTTATGCAATACTTGGACCATAGGAGCAATTCATTATGTATATTTTGCTGGGGATTGTGCCTTGCAGTCAATTTATAGAAGGGTAAGATGTATCGCAATATCTTTGACTTGCATTCTCTGTGATGTCAAGTAAGAAAATAGAATATATACTCTTTGAATTATCTTTTCTTTTTTTTTGATGTCTCTATCTTACTTATATAATCCAATTGGCATTCGCTAAAGTTTCTGTTGATGAAACATTTGTTTTGTGATGTGAGGAGGTTCTGTTTGTGAGTAGATACGGTTCGTAGATCATGATATCTGCACAATCTCAATCTACTTCCTATGACCATATATTGTATTAATGGGTTGTGTCAGGGTTATTTTATCAACTACTGGGTTGTTGATCTACATTACGGTTTAATTCTTACACGAATTAATGTTGACTCGATTCCCTGTAGTAGGTTGAGAGGCTTCTCCTCTCATGATTTACTATGATTAGTTTGCTTGGCTCCATGCTCCTCATGATTTCTTTGAATTTTTCTGTAGGTGCCCGGTCAAAAATCACCTAAGGAAAATATGTTGTTCTTCTCTACAAGGGTTGCATGTGGAATTTGAGGAGAATCTGTGCACCAGCATCCGACTCCTTGATGTTGCTCTGATCATATTGTGTAAATATATTTCTAATAAAGCAATCGCCCAATGGTGTACATGTTCTAAATAACAAGAATCATCAAGTGTGAGAGATGGCAACATCATGATGGGATGGTATGTACTGTTGTGCTCATCAATAGAGTTAGATCACTTTTCTGTCTGAGAGTCGATTTTTTTGTGCGTTAGATGGATTGACGAGTACCAAAGATTGATGCCAAGCAGAACTAAAACCTGTCCATGGATTACCTTCAGTCCCGCATTCCAATCAACAACATTGGGCCGAGCGAGCGCGCGGGTGGCGCAAGAGGCAATGGGCAGCCGGTGGAGACTGAGTGGTGAGCGACGGTGGTGAGGTCGAGACGTTGGCACCAGCGGCGAGTAGGCAATTACCATGACGGGCGAGCGGACAGGGCTTGTAGGTGTCATGATTGCATCACAATTGGAATAAAGTAAACAATGCATACTCGTGTGGCGATTGACTGATTTTGTGTGTTGTGTGCTTGTGTTAACAGCCAGCCAGATCAATTAGCCAAGGGCCATTATGTACGTGAGTGTGTTAGCAGTGGGTATATCTGAAGATTATTTCTCAACTCGGCATGTGGGTAGAGACTAAAAAGACAATGCCATGGTAGCATGGCAGACCTGGCAAGTGCCACGAACATCATGATATTCTTCCTTTTCTTAATTCCTTGATTTGAAAAATAATTTGCTCTGCGTGTATAGGAACATAGCAGTCGGGCAAACGACACTTTGGCATCTTGATCTATCAAAGGAAATATATTTTTTACTTTAGAAAATGTGAGTTCGGATTGGTCTGTTGAGTTATGGCTAGCTGATCGGAATAATTTTTTTATTTAAAAAATATAGCAAATAGCATTTCATTAGAGATTGGTCTGTTGAGTTATGGCTGGCTCATCGGAATAATTTTCCTATTTAAAAATGTAGCAAATAGCATTTCATTAGAGATGGCTTTACAGCAAAACGCAATCACGCAAACCAAGCTATCGCCGCTCTCGCCGGGAGCGACAACAACCGCGGGTCTCTTCTTCGCCTTCTTAGTCGGCATCTCCTCCATCCGGATGCCTTGCAGCACGAGCCACTCCGCCACCGCCTGGGACTGGACCTCCAGGAAGTTTAGGTCCGTCTTCGGCCATGCGGCACGCCACACCGCCACGTCGTAGGCACAAGAGGCCTCATCGGCGGTGGGATACGTGCCGAGCCACCAACGCTGCCCGGCATCGGAGAACTCGATCAAAGTTCGAGGGCTCGCCCTCATCCAAGAAACCGGACTTTTCCTTGGCGTCTTCTTGGCGCCATCGAGAGGAGGCGGCGGCGAGCAGCAAGCGGGAGGCGGCGTGTGGCGTGGGGCGGCGACGGACGGAGCGGGCGGCAGGACAGGCGGAAGCGGGAGACGAACCGGAGAGGAGGCGGACGAGCAGGCGGAGGGGAAGGACGGAGCAGGCGGAGGAGGCGGACGGAGCGGGGCAGGCGGAGGATGGACCGAGGCGGAGGCGGACGGAGAGAGGCGAGGCGGGTCGGGCGGAGGCGAACGCGATGGGGCAGCGCGGCGCCAGGCGGCGGCCTAGGCGGGGTAGAATCAGTGGTGGGGGTCTGGATCTATGGTGGGGCGAGACCTTAAAAAGTTAACATGTAACTCTTGCAAACTATTTCAAGAGCCCGTGGCAACGCACGGGCAGTCTACTAGTTGTCTTATAATGCATGACGATATTATATTGGTTAATCGAACCATATCAAACAAATATGATAATATCATTTATGACAGAATATTTGATAGTGTCTTGGTAGAACAAATTTATGATGTTCTTGAGAGATCACAAGCTTGGTGAACAAAATCAGAGAAACGCGTTCATCAATTTTACTTACCACCCATCCAAAAATTATTATACTAGAATATAACTCTTCAACCATAGTAATTTTCTGGCTTATGGTTATGCTTGCACCCAGTTGCTTACCTGTTGTATATCTAACGGCGATGACAGGGGGGGCATCATGCTAGACACCTTGTGCTTAAACCTTGACATATTGCAATTCTTATCACAGTTTCTGAACTCACACATGATGCAGTAGCCATCCAAATTCGCATCTACAAAGAATATCTGAATCCACAACATTTTTATTACTAAGATCCAAAAGCAACCTTGGCTTATCTAAAATGAAATGGGAAAACTATTAAGGACCGCAATGTATTGAATCCAAAACATGCACATCCTGAGCACACATACACATTTCCTATCTAAAACTGAGCAAAATTTTAAATCGCACAACTAAGGTCAGGAGGCACACCCAAAATCGAATCTTATACTAAAAGGGTCTACAAATATTGTCATTTAATCAGGTGTGTAGATAGCCCCTCCAACTTAATGTGGTACTATCACATACCTGTTTGAAAACAACATAGTACTGGCTAACAAAGTTACCAAGGCACTGAAGACCATATTACACAAAATGCAGGTATTATCAGTTTGTGATGCTTGTACATATAAAGTTTGCCATCATTTAGAGGAAGCCTACAACCATTTTTTTCTCTCCAGTTGATCAGTATACAATACCATCCTCCTCAATTATATATAAAAAAGGCACCGTGACACACTACCTCAATTTGATTATTAACAGGAGCTGATGTCTTGTCGTTCAGAGTTAACTGAACATCATATGTTTATACGTTGCTGTTTCACTTCAGGATTACGGTGCCAAACTTGGCCAAATTAGAAACCTCTCTACCAGGTTGAGAGTATTGTCAGCAGAGGACAGAAGAGACGGCGCAGGGCAAGAAATGTTTAGTTCCACCCCTGCATTTCAGAGCAGCGGTGACTGTCAGATCAGATGCAACCGAGTTTGCAGAGATACCCAACCAATTTATGTGGGGCATCTACTCAATGGCCTCTGCTCTCCCACCGGCAGCACCGCTCAAGTAAGGATCATGGTGACCGTCCGGCCGAGCACAGGGAATGCGACGGTCGTCGTCGCAAGCTACATGGCATGCCGCAGCTGTAAGGTTCGAGCGAATCAGGGTGAAGATCCCATGCACATTTCAGCAAACAGCTTGCAGGCAACATGATATATTGGTAAAATTAAAACAGGGGAGGAAGAAGCAGAGCATGCGCGTCCTTGACGCAAGTCCGGCTCAGATTTGCTTCGAATTTGGGTCACGACGGACAAGATTTGGCCTTGCTCCGGTGCGTTGGGCCGTCCCATTTGTTCGTTTCAACCCAAACGGAAAGGGCCGGAGCAATGGGGTCGCCCGTTGGAGTTGGCCTGACTGCACTGCCTATTTATTCGAATATGATCAATGACCCCTTGCAATTATTGGCATGCTAGCAGTTGCTAAATCATTCTTGTCTAAACATGGCAATAAACTGATTTCGGATTTATGTTGCTAATTGGTAAAAATTATTAGAAGCCAAAGGTACATGCACGGCATATTTATTTGCTGCTTGCTTAGAAGTTAAAACTGGTGTACAATCAACAATGGGATGCATTATCAAACTTAAGCTTGGGCAGTAAAAGCATTGACCAAATGTACACTTGTTAAGTCTATTACATGATTAAATGCACAAAGTGACTGCCTGAAAACTGTTATCATCTAACGTTGCTCAACAAAACAATCCGTAACAAACAAACCGGTAACAGGTATCTTTCACTACTGATTTCCATCCCAGAAATAGTAGTGAATCGGGTTAAGAGGGGAAATGTTGTTCTACACTTCTTACCCACTAATGTATAAGCACAGCACATATTTGATATAATCAAAGTCAACTATATAATCAAAGTCAACTACGAAGCAGTAAAAGGAAGTAAGGACTGTGCTAACCACCAGTCGACTGGTGGTTAGCAACAGATCCGCACGACTCCTACAACTGCGATTTTTTCATCCCTAGCGATTCTCCCCATATTGCAGGTTTTTTACGAAAAAAAATTAAAAAGAAGATGCACCAGAGTCGAACACAAGACCTCAGGCGTCCATCCCCAACTCAACAACCACCTGAGCTAACCCCTCATTGCAATTAAGTCATGTGTTAGTTTATATTTCACTACCATCTATAACGTCAGACAAGCTTTAAAAATATCTGACTCCTTACAGAATTCGAGTACATATTTGAAAGAGAAATTCGCCTCACAGCTAAATTGAACGGTCGGACCAAATCAAATAATAAACTAACCAATTTTTGGACATTTGTTTACTATGTATAATAGTACAGGAAACATGCTTTTCTAGTTTTTTCCTTGGATTTCTGTACTGGACAATTTTCGCAAACGGATATATGGTGTCTACGTGACCCTCATGTTATACTAGTTACCTAGAACTTACCAGGGGGATGTTTCTACACTTATTTTAACTGAAAACAAAAGTTACCGGGGTGTTCATATGTAAGTTATCAGATATGTGAGGTGTAAATTATCCTGCTATTTACACAAGAGTTATCGGGGTACATTTTTAATTAAAAAAATCCCTGATTCAAAATTATCAGGGGCTTGTGCATAAGTTATCAGATATGTGAGGTGTAAATTATCCTGCTATTTACACAAGAGTTATCGGGGTACATTTTTAATTAAAAAAATCCCCGATTCAAAATTATCAGGGGGCTTGTGCATAATTTATCAGGTCTGTAATGCGTAAAGAAAACCATGCTTTTTATACAAAACTTGTCGGGATATATTTTCAACAACTTTTGTCCGAGGGTCAAAAAGGTTACCATGGTATTCGTACATGAGTTATCGGCTCCGCGCTATGTAATTTACCGTGCTATTTACACATATGTTACCGAGGGTATCTTTTCAATGATTTTTCTCTCTGGTTCAAAGTTATCATGTTGTTTGTACCTAATTTAGCAGGTCTATAGTTTGTAACTTACCACGCTACTTACACATAACTTATCATATGTATGTTTCAACAATTTTTATCCACTAGGTCAAAAGTTACCATGGTGTTTGTCCATAACTTATCAGGTATGCGGTGCGTATTACAATGCTATTTACATAGAACTTAGCGGGGTTTTGTTTTGAACAATTTTTACCATGTCAAAAAGTTATCACGATGTCCATACATTAGTTATCAACTCTACGGTGTGTAATTTATCATGCTATTTTACATACATGTTAGGGGAGGGAGGGGGGTTTGAACAACTGGCCCCTTCATGGTGCAAAAATTACCATGGTGTTTGTTCCTAATTTAGCAGGTATGTCGTACGTAAGTTACCACGCTACTTAAGCAAAATTTATCAGGGGTATGTTTAAAAAAAATCCATTGTCTTAAAAGTTATCATAATATTTCGACGTAAGTTATTACCATGCTATTTACACATAAGTTGCCGAGGATATATTTTCAATAAAAAAATTTGGTCAAAAAGCTACCGATGTTTATATGCAAGCTATCAGGTTTGTGGTTCATAAAATATCAAACTCATTACAAAGAATTTATCGGATGATATTTCAAAACAAACATTTTTTCTTCATGACACATGAGAAAAAAATTATTCTATGGAAGCAAAATATTTATTTCACTAGAAAATGTGCATCACTATAAAATAGAGACAAGTACAACATGATGCATCAGTCCTTTACAAAACCTGGACTAGATGAATTTGTTCCCTCGTCAAAGGCGATGTTGTTTTTCTTTCCCATTTTCAGTTAGTAAGGTATAAAATCCTGTTAATCCGTCTAGGAAACACAATAGATACATATATCCCAGTTGGTTGCGCGCCATGGGCTTCAAATGACTGGTCGTGGGTTTGAATCCTGGTGGCCCTACTTTTAATTCCGATAGCTTTTTTCACGCGCGAGAACTGAACGAGCGGGGATCGAGCGGCTCGCGAGTCGTGCGGATTTGAAACAAACGGACAGTCGACTGGTGGATAGATTAGTCGAAGAAGTAAACCGTTAGCTCCCTTGTAATCCTGATAAAAAAAAGCATGAGCATAAGCGCATCAGCAAATATGGCAACTATGACAGATTACTAAAATGAAAGCACCCGCTTCTTTCTCCATCTTCTCCCACTTAAATCCATCACACATTATGCGTGCTGTAACAGACAATTACAAGGGAGAAGCCCCTGGACATAGCCTACTAGGGGTAGGAGAGCTAACTTCCAAAAGGCCCAGGATTATATTTGCACTTGGACATTCAAATCTTATATAATCCCCAAAACATATGAAATTTGTTCACAGGAGAATAAACAATTAACGAGCCTAAACAAGTCATACTTGACGTACATGGATCCTCCTCTGGTCCATCTCCAGTGTTACGGCTTAGACCTGGCTGTCGCTAATGGCTGGGGTCATCGACTGGCTTAGCCTGCAGAGGCATCGCCCCGCTCTTCTGGCGCGCGTGCTCCTCCATTTGCTGGCGCACAAGCTCCTCTCTCTGCTGGCGTGCGAGCTCCTCTCTCTTCTGGTGGCGTTCCTCCTCCTCTTTCTGCCGGCGCGCATCCTCCTCCCTCTCCTGGCGCACGGCTTCCCAGTAAGCATCGGACGGCATCATGGCCTTGAAACCCAAGCCAGGAGAGACAGGAGAGAAGTGGAACTCTGCACCCATCCACGCATAAGCGAATCAGAAATTAATGGAAGCGCGCGCAGCGAGGAGAAGGAATGAGGGTACCGTCGAAGCGTCCCCGCGGTGCCTCCACGTTATCCGCCTCCGTCCGGTGCAGGGTATCCATGATCATACGACGCCTTTCCTCACCCAGCAACGCCCACGTCTTCTCGCTGATCAAGCCTTCGCACTCCGCCGGTAGTGGAAGGCTTCCTCCTCCTCCCTCCTCCGACGGCGGCGTGGACATTTCTGGTGGGGATTGGGGATTAGGGTTTCGATCGATCTCCCCATACCCTAGCGCAGCACCATTATATAGCTTAGGCATCTCGAGGGCGCGGACCCGTAGGGCTGTATTGGTTCATGAAGTGGTCCGGATGCGATTTTTCAAATAAACCGAAGACAAAAATGGAGGAGATTTGTGAGAGTTTGGACAGATTCCAAGCCCGCTTGTGATCACCTGCCCCACCAAAAATCCTTCCCCTCTCTCGTTATGCTTCCCTCCCGGCTGCCCGCATTTATGCCGAGCGCGCCGCTCTACATTGAAGACGGGTCAGAGTGGACGCGTCCTCTCATTGTTTTCGTCATTGAAGCAGCGCACCGGCCGAGGACGTCGCCCACTGCACGCCTAGCTGAACATGGCGTCTCGTCACATCCATACACCTTCATTACACCCGCGTGGAAGCCGAGAAAGCTACTTCGGCCACACGCCCTCTCATGAGCTGGCCGGCATTAAACGCAACGTCGCGGCTGACCCACCCCTGTCCGTCCTTTATTTAAACGAGGCCAAACGCGGGGCAAAAATTGCACCCCTCCGCAGCTTCCCCATCTCCTCCTTCATCATTTTTTTCACTCTTCCGATGGCTTCCGAAGAGCAGTTCTCCGGCCTACAAGCCGGTTGGATGGTCCGCCGAGCCTACGGGATATGAGCGAGGCAGCTCGCTACTCCACCTCCCACGCCTGACCCGACGGAGCAAGTCGTCGCTCCAAGCCACCGCGTAGTTTGGCAACTTGCCGCTCCAGGCCAACTCGATGGGGAGTGGCGAGTTGCTCCACACCAGCACGACGGGGAGCACGGCGGCACGTGCATCGCCCCATCCAGTGCCTATGACCACGCCATCCGCCATCGACACGCGCATAGCGGCGCCATGCATGCAGAGAAAGAAGCCGGCTGCACGGATGTGGATGAGGTGGCGGCCCGCCCGTCCGCGCCCGTCGCCATCATCGAGTAGAAGTAGAACACGGGGGGTCGTCGCCGCTTGGGTCCCAAGAAGGGCACCGCCGGTTACCCAACCGGTTTTCCTTTATCCCAGACCATCCTGGAAACCCACCTGAGCTCCACGGAAGCACCCTCCCTGATGCGGAGCATTCTACGGACATCACCATGTCAAGAGTCCATTTGGCAAGTGACTGATACGTCTATTTTGCATCATGTTTACCTACTGTTATTTATATTGTTTTTATGCATAATAATGATTTTTAAAGTAATTCTAATGCCTTTTCTCTCATAATATGCAAGGTTCACACAAAGAGGGAGAACACCGGCAGCTGAAATTCTGGACCCGAAAAAGCTACGTCAGGCTACCTATTCTGCAGAACTCCAAATGAGCTGAAACTTCACGGAGAATTTTTATGGAATATATAAGAATTATTGGAGCAAATAAGTAACAGAGGGGGCCCACCAGGTGGGCACAACCCACATGGGCGCGCCAGGGAGCCCAGGCGCGCCCTGGTGGGTTGTGCCCTCCTCGGCCCACCTCTGGTGCCCCTCTTCTGGTATATAAGTCATTTTAACCTAGAAAAAATTAGGAGAGGACTTTCGGGAGGAAGCGCCACCGTCTCGAGGCGGAACTTGGGCAAGAGCAATTTTCCCTCCGTGAGCGATTCCCAGGGAACCCCCCAAGGGAGAAATCATCATCACCACCACCACCAAAAACTCTCCCATCTTGGGGAGGGCAATCTCCATCAACAACACTATCTCCTCTCAAACCCTAGATCATCTCTTGTGTTCAATCTTTGTACCAAAACTATAGATGGGTACTTGTGGGTGACTAGTACTGTTGATTACATCTTGTAGTTGATTACTATATGGTTTATTCGGGGGAAGATTATATATTCAGATCCATTATGCTATTTAATACCCCTTTGATCTTGATCATGATTATCATTTGTGATTAGTTACTTTTGTTCTTGAGCTCACGGGAGAAATCTTGTTGCAAGTAATCATGTGAACTTCATATGTGTTTGATATTTTGATGGTATGTATGTTGTGATTCCCTTAGTGGTGTCATGTGAACGTCGACTACATGACACTTCACCATATTTGGGCCTAAGGGAATTCATTGTGGAATAGTTATTAGATGATGGGTTGCAAGAGTGACAGAAGCTTAAACCCTAGTTTATGCGCTATTCCGTAAGGGACTGATTTTGGATCAAAAAGTTTAATGCTATGGTTAGAATTCTTAATACTTTTCTCGTAGTTGCGGATGCTTGCAGGGGGTTAATCATAAGTAGGAGGTTTGTTCAAGTAAGAAAATCACCTAAGCACCGGTCCACCCTCATATCAAATTATCAAAGTAGCGAACACAAATCAAACCAACATGATGAAAGTGACTAGATAAAATTCCCGTGTACCCTCAAGAACGCTTTGTTTATCATAAGAGATCGTTTTGGCATGTCCTTTGCCTCAAAAGGATTGGGCTACCTTGCTGCACTTTTGTTACCGTTAGCGTTACTTGCTCGTTACAAATTACCTTGCTATCAAACTACTCGTTACTTATAATTTCAGTGCTTGCAGAGAATACCTTGCTAAAAACTACTTGTCATTTCCTTCTGCTCCTCGTTGGGTTTGACACTCTTACTTATCGAAAGGACTACGATTGATCCCCTATACTTGTGGGTCATCAGTGACACGTGCGACATCTACTTCATGCATACAAAGGTGAATCATCTCCTTTACATGTGTCCACTTGTACCCTTCGAGGATGGTATACTACTCGACCCCTCTCTCGTGTGCATACATAGGTGTGAGCGGAGCTACACATTCATTGTGGAGGAGTCCAAGCGCAAGAGAACAACTCACCATCCAAGACAGAAGCCTGGAAGCGGAGAAGGAACCGGCCAAGAAGAAGGCAGAAGCTCCCAGGCAACCCCGTGTGCACGGGCCTCCCCAACCCCGTGCCCACGCCCCCAGGCTGGACGGTCCTGAAGACCCCATGCGCACAGGCGTGTACCGTGCCCACGGGACCCCCGTGTCCACAGGACCCCCGTGTCCACGGCCTAACAAACCCTGTGCGCACGGAATGCGCCAGGTCTCTGGAGACCCCATGCGCACGGGCTAATGCGCCAGGTCTCTGGAGACCCCGTGCGCATGGGCTAATGCGCCAGGTCTCTGGAGACCTCGTGCGCACAGGCTCCACTTACCCCGTGCACACGGGGTCCCCTAAATGTTGTTGCGGGCTTTGCCCATGTAATCCCCATTTCGTCCCTCCTTACCCCTTCATGTCTTGGACCTATATATACTCCTCCTTCTCCTCCATTTAGACTTAGGGCATGTTCTGAAACTCTCCCAACTCCCTCAACTCCACAGATTCAGCTTCTGAAGCCAGCTTCTCACTTCACCTAGCGATTGCGAACCGTTCGGAAGTGTTCTCAGCTTCTCGCAACATTGCAACCCAGCTAGGAGGGTTCTCAGCTTCTCGCAACATTGCAACCCAGCTAGGAGGGATGCAACCCAATTAGGAAGGGGTACCTGTTCGAGCGATAGATTCACGTAACGATTCACTCAGTTCTGTTTCTTTTCTAGGGGGAGGAGCAAAGCGGTATACTTGGCGGTGGCAACTCACTGTAATTTGAGTGAACTCCATGCTTCATGATTCGGTGGAGCTGGGCCGACCTTGCTTCTCATTTTTGCAGTATGGAATCACTCAGCTTCTCGTTTCCAGCTTCTCGGGCTAAATCCGCTCGGGGCAAATTCATCCGAGAAGTTTTTGAAGCGTGGAGCTGGAGGACATCAGAACAGGCCCTTAGCTAAGAATATAGAGCTTAGCTCATGTACCTTCCCTTATGGGATTCCTCCTCTTGAGAGAGAGAGACACTCCATTGGAGTTCAAGGCCTCCTTTGGAGAAGATCCTAGTGGATTCAAGACCCCGTCTAAGGAAGGATCTCTTTAGATCTCAAGACCTCATCTCCCTTTGGATTTGAGATGAACTTTACCATGTACCCATGTTCCTCTTGTTGTTTATGTACCTTTTGTGGATCTTGTGTGGATGTGAGTCTAGTGGATGTGTGATTTGGACTTGTTCTTGAGTGTTCTCTTGTGATTTCCCCTTTGTGTTCTTCTTGTTCTTGGGGATTTCCCCTCCAATTCGTGAAAGATCTCCACTTAGGGTTCCACCCTACAACACTTCCCTTCCGGCTGAAGCACCCACTTTGCTGCTCCAATGAGCGGCGCTGCCAGACATAGAGAAGATACGGGGAAAGAACATGCCTCCAAGGCATCATACATCCCAATTATTTCGGTTAGCAGACTGCTGGACATGGGAAAGACAAGCCGCGGCCGGCCAATAGACCAGTGTAATGTATCCGTGTCATGGGAGTGGAGCTCCGCGCCACTGTACGTGCACATAGTTTTAGCTTTTGAGTTGAAAATATGTCCAAAATGTAACCATTCCGGTACGGTCTGTATGAAGTCCGCCTTGTTTGCACGAATTTCATTCGGTTTGTTGAAAAAGAGTTTAAAATGTGGTTGGATGGTGTCCTCTTATATCCATGTCTATGAACTGGTCCCCCCCCCCTGTCCGTGGACGAATGTGGGAGGAAATTTGCGGGTTGATGATACGTCTCCAACGTATCTGTAATTTATGAAGTATTCATGCCATGTTTACAACAATTTTATATGGTTTTGGTATTATTTGCATGGAACTAACCCGGACTCACGTTGTTTTCAGCAGAACTACCGTGGTATTGTTTTTTGTGCAGAAATGAAAGTTATCCAAATGAGCTGAAAATTTTTGACGATTTTTTGGAACAAAAGAGACCCCCGAAGCTTCGTGGAAGGACCAGAAGGTGAAGGAGTAGGACACAAGACACCGGGGCGTGCCATGGGGCCCAGGCGCGCCCCCGTGGGTTCTGCTCACCTCGAGGCCCATCTTCGCGTGAAACCGACGCAAAAAAATCCTGTAAGTGGAGAAACCATCAGAAAGAACCCTAGATCAGAAGTTCTGCCGCTGCAGGCCTCTATAGACACGAAAAACCAATCTAGACCCCGTTCCGGCACCCTGCCGGAGGGGGAAATCATCACCGGTGGCCATCTTCATGTTGGGGATCGTTGCATGGAAAACAAAAAAAATTTGCGCACACGCAATGGTCTATCCATGGAGATGCATAGCAATGAGGGGGAGAGTGTGTCTACGTACCCTCGTAGACCGTAAGCGGAAGCGTTTGACAACATGGTTGATGTAGTCGAACTTCTTCTAGCTCCGACCGATCAAGTACCGAACGTACGTCACCTCCGAGTTCTGCACACGTTCAGCTCGATGACGTCCCTCGCCTTCTTGATCCAGCAAGACTTCGAGGTAGTAGATGAGTTCCGTAAGCACGACGGCGTGGTGACGGTGATGGTGAAGTGATCTCCACAGGGCTTCGCCTAAGCACTACGAAAATATGACCGGAGGCGTAAACGGTGGAGGGAGGGTGCCGCACACAGCTAGGCAATTGTCTAGGGTGTGCTAGGGGCGCCCCCACATATATATAGGTGGGAGGGAGAGGGGAGTGATACGTCTCCGTCGTATCTACTTCTCCAAACTCTTTTGCCCTATTTTTGGACTCAAACACTAGTACAACGACGTGCTAAACAAACGGTTTTTAACCCTTTTCCGCGACGGCATTTGGACCGTCGCCAAGTGAGTGTGGGCGATAGGGGGGTCCTTCCCACACGACCCAGAAATCGTCGGGGATAGGCCCTCCTAGGACCCAGGCTGGGGCGGTGTGCGATCGGGCGAGGCATCGAAACCCAATCATTTCTGTAGGTATGTACATCCCACACGGTAATCCGAGAAAATCATTTCCGTAGGTATGTACATCCCACACGGTGAATCGCAGAAATCATTTCCGTAGGTATGTACATCCCACACGGTGAATCGCAGAAATCATTTTCGTAGGTATGTACATCCCACACGGTGAATCCCAGAAATCATTTCCATAGGTATGTACATCCCACATGGTGAATCCCAGAAAATCATTTCCGTAGGTATGTACATCGACACAGTTCTTTGTGTGGAAACGTTTGTGCAATGTGGCCTAACGCAAATAGTTCGCTCCCGGAAGCCGTGTGTGATTGTTAGTTGATCGAACACGCCTACTTTCTAGAAACCGTGCAGGTTGTTTGAGTTCATCGCCCACGGTGCTGTCTGAGTAACCGTTTGCAATAGAAAACCCCAATAAGCAGTGTAATTAGCCTATTATTGATAATCCATGTACTAATCAAACTGATATTTCTTATAAAACACGCCAGATATTTCATATCTGTATAAAAGCAACCAGGATTTCATAATCGAATTACATCAGATAGCTTCGGCACTCAGTTACGCCATTACACAACAAAACCAAGTTTCACATGCAGCATCAAAAACCTTTGGAAAGTAGCATCATACATGGTAAATAGACAGATGAATCTCATCTGGGGAACTGCAGAAGCGGAAGGCAAATATTGAGCCTTCAGTGATGTTGAATGTCCTTGCAACTTTAGGCCAGTTGCTATGGATAATTGCCCGCCCAACCTTCGTCCTCTTCAGCAAGACTTCAATATTGTACCGTGGGTGTTGAATGAATACCTTCCTCGCCTCTTGACCATGTATGTGGTTTAAGAGGTAATCATCGGTGAACTACTTTGAAAAGTACTGAAAACAAAGATATGCATAAATCGATGTTGTAAATTTTGAAATGGCACAAGGGGTAAAAACAAGGTAAAAGAGTTGGTACCATCCTATAGTTGACTGATGTCTTATTCATTGTGCAAACAAAGATCTTGCTGTTATTCTTCACAAGTTTCTTAATCCTAACAATATTTCTGAGTTTCTTGACTTGACTGATATTCATGGACATCTCATTTCCCCATATGCAAAATGGGTCGAACAGTGGGTCTAAGCCTCTGACAGCAGGACCTACATGTGCAAGACCAAATTGTAAGAAACCTAAATATTATAATGATTCCCGCAACTGCACAATAATGTGCTATTAGCCAAAGGACCCTGCTTGAACAAACCTCGATGGTAAACCGCAGTGTCTCCCATTGTTTCCCTGCAACACACATAAGGAAGATCTTGATCAGGTTAACTGAGAGTTGCCATACTATCAGTAGAATATGTATTGAGTACAAGCAAATACGATTGGTGTCACATGCATAACAATACAAAATTGTACCCATAGCAAATGAAAATCAAATTGCAGAACTGAACCAAACAGTTAAATGGACAGCAGACCAAATGAACCAAAATAGTTAATTGAGCATGACATTGCAGAATAGAAACATCTACTTGAAGATAAGACAGTTAACAAAACAAAGAATGCTTGAGAACAGTACTACGAAATGTAGCAATTGTTGGACCAAAGTGTTAACTGAACATTACATTTCATAGGACCAAACTGTTAACTGAACATCAGATTGCATATTAACATTACAGAGGACAAATCACTAGAAGGCACTGGTGGCGGCCTCGAGAAAACATCACGAACTGTATTTTAAAGTGGACAACCGCGTGGCGGTGTCGACGGTGGCCTCGAAGACAAGGTGCTCCTCCAAGATCTGGCGGTCGACACGCATGGCAGCCATAGCAACCTCATTCGCGCGTGCGGCCGCATGCTACTGAGCTCCATGTTATATTGCGTGCAAAATGGCTGTGGGCGGCGCTAAATTGGAGGAGGGGGCAGTGATTTCGGTGGAAGGTGTCGCTCCGTCGGTCGGGGCTTGTGGGACGGGAAAGGAGGAGGATGGTGTGGGTAGGGTGTGGATTTCCTGACCATATCGACGAGGCTGCGTAGCAAGATGAAGGGTCGGCGGCGAGGAGGCCACGCAGCAGGAAGTAGGGTTGCCGGCGAGGAGGCGGCGCTGCAAGAAGAAGGGTTGCCGGCAAGGAGGCGGCGCTGCAAGAAGAAGGGTCGCCGGCGAGGAGGCTGAGCTGCCGGTAAGCAGCAGTGAAGCTTTGAACTTGGAAAGCAAGGAGAAACAGTGGAAATGTGGCTTTTGGTAGGAGGGAGGGGGCGGGGAGATAGATATTTCCGCGGTGGCAAAATTTTTTTGCTCGGTGCCGCGAGAAACTGGCGCGCAAGTGTGGTTCAAGCGGGGGCGGTGGACTGTAGACGACGAAGCTTCCTGCATAAGCCAGACAAGACGGTGCGCCAAGATATTTTATATGGCATCCCACACGATTCTTTCTAGTAAACTGTTTGTGGTATACCTGATTTTTTCATTATGTTTTGAAAGACAAAATGGTGTTACGGAGGGAAAGGATGGTGTTTGAATTGCTAGAACATTTACGTACAGTGAACATGCAACTAGTGCATGAGTGTCGTGTTTAAATTTGGAACTATTCCGGGTTCGTTTGGCATTTTTATGCATTAATTGAGTTTCTAGGCATTTAATGTGCATAATTCAAATTTGAACTACAAGCACATGCTCCAGTGCACCAAAGTTGGTTAAAAAATCACATGTGTGTCTTTGGGTGAATTTATAGGTCCCATGCAAGAAATGGGAATGAAATTCAAACATCTGGGCGTCGTGGCTCGGCCGGAAAGATTGAGAAACTTGGTTTTTTAATTCCTGTAAATCCAAAACACGCCTGAAAATCATGAAACTTGGCATGGTGTCATGACATGGCACCAACATGCAGTGGTAAAGTTTTTGGCCGAATTGAGACAAGCTTTGGTGTAAGCTTCTTGCAAACCGGAGCTTCCCTCAAGAAGGCTCATGGTTCCGAGAGGGAACGTGTCACCTCCGTGTGAGAAACGAGATACGAATACTTCCTTCCCCGCCTTAATTTTTCTTGGAATTTTTATGCATTAATTAAGTTTCTCGGCATTTAATGTGCATAATTCAAATTTGAACTACAAGCACATGCTCCAGTGTACCAAAGTTGTTTGAAAAATCACATGTGTGTCCTTGGGTCAATTTATAGGTCCAATGCAAGAGATGGGAATGAAATTCAAACATATGGGCATCGTGGCTCGCTCGGAAAGGTTGAGAAACTTGGATTTTTAATACCTATAAATCCAAAACACGCGTGAAAATCATGAAACTTGGCATGGTGTCATGATATGGCACCAAAATGCTGCGGCAAATTTTTTGGCCGAGTTGGGACAAGCTTTGGTGTAAGCTTCTTGCAAACCAGAGCTTCCCTCAAGAAGGCCCGTGGTTCCGAGAGGGAACGTGTCACCTCCGTGTGCGAAACGAGATACGTATACTACCTTCTCCCGCCTTAATTTTTTTACATAGGTAGATTAGACCAAATAGAAGTATCGTGCTAAATTTTGGAATTATTCCGAGTTCGTTTGGCATTTTTATGCATTAATTGAGTTTCTAGGCATTTAATGTGCATAATTCAAATTTGAACTACAAGCACATGCTCAAGTGCACCAAAGTTGTTTGAAAAATCACTTGTGTGTCATTGGGTGAATTTATAGGTCCCATGCAAGAGATGGGAATGAAATTCAAACATCTGGGCGTCGTGGCTCGCCCGGAAAGATTGAGAAACTAGGTTTTTTAATTCCTGTATATCCAAAACACGCCTGAAAATCATGAAAGTTCGCATGGTGTCATGACATGGCACCAACATGCTTCGGTAGATTTTTTGGCCGAATAGGGACAGGCTTTGGTGTAAGCTTCTTGCAAACCGGAGCTTCCCTCAAGAAGGCTCGTGGTTCTGAGAGGGAACGTGTCACCTCCGTGTGCGAAACGAGATACATATACTGCCTTCTCCCGCCTTAATTTTTTTACACATGCAGATTAGACCAAATAGAAGTATCGTGCTAAAATTTGGAATTATTCCGGGTTCGTTTGGCCTTTTTTATACATTAATTGAGTTTTTGAAAATTTAGTGTGCATAATTCAAATTTGAACTACAAGCACAAGCTCCAGTGCACCAAAGTTGTTTGAGAAGTCACATGTGTGTCCTTGGGTGAATTTCTAGGTCCCATGCAAGAGATGGGAATGAAATTCAAACATCTGGGCATCGTGGCTCGGCCGGAAAGATTGAGAAACTTGGTTTTTTAATTCCTGTAAATCCAAAACACGCCTGAAAATCATGAAACTTGGCATGGTGTCATGACATGGCACCAACATGCTGCGGTAATTTTTTTGGCCGAATTGGGACAAGCTTTGGTGTAAGCTTCTTGCAAACCAGAGCTTCCCTCAAGAAGGCTCGGGGTTCCGAGAGGGAACGTGCCACCTCCGTGAACGACATACGTACACTGCCTTCACCCGGTTTAATTTTTTTACACAGGCACATTAGACTAAATAGAAGTATCATGCTAAATTTTGGAATTATTCCGGGTTTGTTTGGCCTTTTTTATACATTAATTGAGTTTCTGCGCATTTAATGTGCATAATTCAAATTTGAACTACAAGCACATGCTCCAGTGCACCAAAGTTGTTTGAAAAACCACATGTGTGTCCTTGGGTGAATTTATAGGTCCCATGCAAGAGATGGGAATGAAATTCAAACATCTGGGCGTCGTAGCTTGCCCGGAAGATTGAGAAACTTGGTTTTTTAATTCCTGTAAATCCAAAACACGCCCGAAAATCATGAAACTTGGCATGGTGTTATGACATGGCACCAACATGCTGCGGTAATTTTTTTGGCCAAATTGGGACAAGCTTTGGTGTAAGCTTCTTACAAACAGGAGCTTCCGTCAAGAAGGCTCGTGGTTCTGAGAGGGAACGTGCCACCTCCGTGTGCGAAACGACATACGTACATTGCCTTCTCCCGCCTTACTATTTTAACATAGGCAGATTAGACCAAATAGAAGTACCGTGCTAAAATTTGGAATTATTCCGGGTCCGTTTGGCCTTTTTTATACATTAATTGAGTTTCTACCCATTTAATGTGCATAATTCAAATTTTAACTACAAGCACAGGCTCCAGTGCTCCAAAGTTGTTTGAAAAACCACATGTGTGTCCTTGGGTGAATTTATTGGTCCCATGCAAGAGATGGGAATGAAATTAAAACATCTGGGCATCGTGGCTCTGCCGGAAAGATTGAGAAACTTGGTTTTTTAATTCTTGTAAATCCAAAACATGCCTGAAAATCATGAAACTTGGCATGGTGTCATGACATGGCACCAACATGCTGTGGTAATTTTTCTGTCCGATTTGCCAAGGCGCACACATTAACAATCAACAAAGTCATTTTGGAACAAGTGTTGTCACGTTACAAATCAGAAACACAAGTATTATTGAAACCGTGGGCATTCTACTTACCAATTACGTGCCGCCACACGTCCCCTTTTTTTATTGGCTAGGAGGTGCCGTGCGGGGTAGCTATTTGAGTACGAGAGGCGTGCGATCAGACCCCTGCGTGTGCTCATCGGGAGGAGAGCCCTTTGACTGCTACCCGCCGCGCACCTCCCTCCCAACGTCCCCATTATTGGCTCCCGAGCACCTGTTCTACGGCGTGGCTATATGTCTCACTGGACTGAGATCTAAGAGAGAAAAATGAAAATCTGAGAAGAAAGTTTTGCACGGATCTTGATGTAAGATCCGACGGACCTATATAGCATCGACTGCGACTTATAGCAAGCATGATGAATATAAGGACGATGACAGTGGATAATAATTGTCTTACCTATTTAGGAACATAATTAAAAAAACCACATGCTGCAACGCCCGAAATACACAAGGGCAAAAGAAGAAGGAAGACAACGATCTGGCTCGCTGATCTCTACTTTGTTGATGCATTGCTGCAGGCCGCGGGAACTAGTCTCCGCGCGAGCAGCTATGAGATCTTTCTTGTCCTCAAGATGCTACTTGAGAGCATCAACAGATTCCTCCACCAGCCTTCTACGCTCGATGCGCAACATGGCATTCTCGTCCTTAAGTTTCTCGATGATGATGTCGGTCCTCTTCAACAAGGCAGTGGTCTTCTCCTGCTGCTCTGCATTTCCGACGATCTTCAGCAGGTCGCGCTCAGCCTAGAGCTTCGCATTGCTCTCATTTAGTTGCCGGATGACGCCGATAGACTATTCAAACGAGGCTTTCAGGTCATCCTGCAACCTCGCCCACCTGGAGATCTGATCCATCTGCCTAAGGAAGAGGGCACGCATGCACCTATAAGAGTCCGCGCCTGCCCACGAGACATTTTCCCAGGCCGCCGCCGCGCGGGAGGACATCTTTGCTGCATTCGTGGCGCGGCGGGATATCTCTTCTGCTTCTGCGGTGCGGCTGAACCAATCTGCTGCATCGACGGCACGACAGGACCTCTGTGATGCTTCGGCGGTGCGGCGGGACCTCTCTGCTGCTACGGTCGCATGGCGGGACATGTTGGCTGCTTTCGTGGCGAGGCGGGACATCTCTCCTGCTTCCACTTCTAGGCTCGCCTCTCCCTGGTGGCAATCTCTTGACCCAGAACTCACGCTGGATATGACAGATGCAAGGGAACGATGTTGAATGACTTGTTTGTTTTTGTGGATGAGGAGTTGAGGAGGAATGTGCAGTCATCTTGGAGTAGTAGTATTTATAACTGAGTAGTAATACGCTCCTAAGTGGGAAACCGTTTAGGTTTTGATCGGTGTGAACAGGTTTGCAATTTGGAATTTAACGGGATGGACCCCCCTGTTCTTCTAAAAAAATTGTGACGGGACGCATGCTCAAAATTTACTAACGGTTATAAATGCGGCACTATTCCCGGAAGGCGTAACGTGGGCACGTACGCCTTCTCGACCGCGTACGTGGCATTTGCACCATAGGGTGCACCGCAATAGGCAATGTCAGCACACGTCTTGTTCCAACAACCGCGCGCGCTCGTTATTACACGCGTCTTTTAATTAGAATGTGTGTGCCCGTCTAGCGCACACATGTTGATCTATCTAACTGTTTTAGTTTGTTGTGGCTAATCGCAAACATTTCATCCATGTGAAGTGTGTGCCATCAATCGCAGACACTTTGATCAGGCTGACCCGTTTCTGTTCTGTTGCTTAATCAGAAACAGTTAATCCTTCTGAAGCGTATGCCCTCAATCACACACACCTTCATCCGGCTGCCCGTTTCTTTTGTGTTGCCTAATCACAAACAATTCACCCGAGTGACCCGTATGCTGTGTATTGCACAGGCCTTCATCTGGCTGCCCATTTCTTTTGTTCCTCCACATCGCAAACAGTTCATTGAACTGAACCGTATGCCCTTAATCGCACACGCAACTAAAACCTGAACCGTGTTTGATGCATCCGTCATCGCAAACTTTTTATACATTTCTGACGGTTTTCATACAACACCGTTTGCGATTATTGCATCGCACACAGTTTCTCGAAGGGTCTCTGATCGTAGTGTCACGTTAGCAGCATCCTGCAGTAGTGTAACTTGCATGATTTAAATGGAACTAACACGGATTGACGTTGTTTTCAGCAGAATTGCCATGGTTTTATTTTTGTGCAGAATAAAATTTCTAGGAATGACCTGAAACTTCACAGAGACAAGTTTTGGAATAAAGAAAAAATATTGACGAAAGAATCAACCAAAGGGGGACCACACCCTGGCCAGAAGGGTGGGGGCGCGCCCTCTGTCCTTGTGGGCCCCCTGGACCTCCATCGACCTCAACTCCAACTCCATATATTCACGGTCGTGGAGAAAAAATTAGAGAGAAGGATTCATCATGTTTTACGATACGAAGCCACCGCCAAGCCCTGTTCTTCCTTGGGAGGGCAGATTTGGAGTCCATTTTTGGCTCCGGAGAGGGGAAATTGTCGCCACCATCATCATCAACCATCCTCCATCACTAATTTCATGATGCTCACTGCCGTGCATGAGTAATCCCATCATAGGCTTGCTGGACGGTGATGGGTTGGATGAGATTCACCATGTAATCGAGTTAGTTTTGTTAGGGTTTGATCCCTAGTATCCACTATGTTCTAAGATTGATGTTGCTATGACTTTGCTATGCTTAATGCTTGTCACTAAGGCCCGAGTGCCATGATTTCAATCTGACGCTATTATGTTTTCATGAATATATTTGTGTTCTTGATCCTATCTTGCAAGTTATAGTCACCTACTACGTGTTATGATCCGGCAACCCCGGAGTGACAATAGTCGGGACACTTCCGGTGATGATCGTAGTTTGAGGAGTTCATGTATTCACTAAGTGCTAATGCTTTGGTCTGGTACTCTATTAAAAGGAGGCCTTAATATCCCTTAGTTTCCATTAGGACCCCCCCTGCCATGGGAGGGTAGGACAAAAGATGTCATGCAAGTTCTTTTCCATAAGCACGTATGACTATATTCGGAATACTTGCCTACATTATATTGATGAATTGGAGCTAGTTCTGTGTCACCCTAGTTTATAACTGTTGCATGATGAATGCCATCCGACATAATTATCCATCATTGATCCATTGCCTACGATTTCGTTTCATATTGATCTTTGCTAAGTTACTTTTCCATTGCCACTGTTACGATTGCTACAAAACTGCTATTGTTACTTTTGCTACCGTTACCGTCACTTCCATACTACTTTGCTACTAATTTTTTTTGCAGATAAGTCTTTCAGGTGTGGTTGAATTGACAACTCATCTGCTAATACTTGAGAATATTCTTTGGCTCCCCTTGTGTCGAATCAATAAATTTGGGTTGAATACTCTACCCTCGAAAACTGTTGTGATCCCTTATACTTGTGGGTTATCAAGACCTTTTTCTGGCGCCGTTGCCGGGGAGCATAGCTCTATTCTCTGAGTCACTTGAGATTTATATCTGTTGATTACTATGAGGAACTTGAAAGATCAAAGAACCAAGATTTTCCCCTCAACTACGAGGGAAGGTAAGGAACTGCCATCTAGCTTTGCACTCGATTCTCCTTCTGTTCTGAGTAAACTTGCAACACCTACACCTGCTATTGATTCTGATATGTTGCATGTTATTGATGATGCCACTTCTTCTATGCATGATGCTTATGATGAGACTACTTCTTTGCTTGATAATATTGTGCCACTTGGTGAATTTCTTGATGAAAAACTTGCTAGGGTTAGAGAGAATGAAATTACTGAAACAAATGATATTACTGAAACTAAAGATTATGATTCCACCCTAGATATGAATTGTCTGTTGTACCTGAGGGTTATGTTATGGATGAAGAAACTGCTAGAGAATTCTTTGCTTGCAATGATAGAGAGGATCTTAAGAAACTATTAGCTAAGCTGAAAGAAAAATCTTTGAATGCTAGAATGAAATATGATCCCACTTTTGCTACTGCACCTATCTTTGTTACTGATAAGGATTATGAATCCTCTGTCGATCCTGAGTTAATTACTTTGGTTGAATCTGATCCTTTCTATGGTTATGAATCTGAAACTATTGTGGCACATCTTACTAAATTGAATGATATAGCCACCCTATTTGCTCATGAGGAAAAAATTTGGTATTACTATATTCTTAAGTTGTTTCCTTTCTCATTAATGGGTGATACTAAGTTATGGTTTAATTCTCTTGCTCCTGGTTGTGTGCATAGTCCCTAGGATATGATTTACTACTTCTCTCAAAAATATTTCCCCGCTCATAAGAAACAAGCTGCCCTACGGGAAATATTTAATTTTGTGCAAATTGAAGAAGAGAGTCTCTCACAAGCTTGGGGGAGGCTTCTCCAATTACTTAATGCTTTTCCTGATCATCCTCTCAAGAAAAATGAAATACTTGATATCTTTTATAATGGACTAACCGATGCTTCCAGAGACCACCTGGATAGTTGTGCTGGTTGTGTTTTCAGGGAACGAACTGTTGATCAAGCTGAATTGCTGTTGAATAATATATTGAGTAATTATAATGATTGGACACTTCCTAAACCAACTCCAAAAAAAAGGGTATTCTATTTCTCAGTCCTGAAGATATGCAAGAGGAAAAGAAATCTATGAAAGAAAAAGGTATTAAAGCTGAAGATGTTAAGAATCTACCACCTATTGAAGAAATACATGGTCTTGATAACCCGACACAGGTAGTAGCGGTAAACTCTCTCCATAGATTTGATGAAGGTGACATTCCTCATAATAAGTCTGCTAGTCAATGCTTGGATGAGTTCGATAATTTTATTGTTAAACAAGAAAACTTCAATGCTTATGTTAGTAGACAATTGAAATGCAATGCTTACAAGCTTGACCACTTGGGTGATTATATGAGTAGAACCGTTAATGATCTTGTCGGAGTAATGGGCCACGGGTAGGCAGACCCGAGCCCTTGAACCTTTCAAAACATCGGGGTAGACTGCGCCCCTCAAGACCCCAAGACAAAGAGCCGCCTTCAGAGAGTCGGCAACAGAGTCGCCGACTGCCCCTCTAGGCCGAGTCCCAGAGACGGCCTCAGGACGAGCCGACTCCAAGCCAGCGACCTCCAGTGAGGCCGGCTACAGGGAGTCGGCCCGCGACTCCAACCACCTCCTGCCTGAGCGACTACGAGCGGGATGGGATAAAGCCGCGTCGCGGCCCATCCCTGCCGTGCTCATAAAGGGCAGGTATGGTCAAAGAGCGCCGTACCGACGGAGATCTCCGTCCGGCGCGGCACTGTTGCCACGCCGGCCCTGACATCAGCCCCGTGGGCAGATTCCTGTACCCACGATGGCATGTCTGTACGTCCCGAAGACGGCGGGACCCGCCTGTCGGCGGGAGTACCGAAGACGGCGAGAGCGCCCCAAAGATGGACCCGTTGGAGTCGGTCTCCGGGAGTCGGCCGGCCCCTCCCGCGGGCTCCACACGCCATTAACGGACAAGGCGGGAATGGCAATATGATCGCCGCCAGGCGGCTGATTGTTGCCATGACCCCATGACCAAGCTCGCGTCATTAGAAGCACGGCTACGATGAATCCGTAGCCGGCAAGACCCGCCCGCGGCGGACAAGGGCTGTCGGCCCCATGCTGGGCCGTCGACGGGGCCCACTAGTCGGCGGGCCCCAGAAGTCGGCGGAGAATACGGCGACTTAAGAGACTGACGGCTTGGACCCGCACCCAGCCGGATTACCATTGTACCCCCAGGGGTTAGGCCTATATAAACCCCCGGGGCACCCATGCAAAGGGTTGGAAGCTAGTAGTTTTAGACACATACATAGAGGGAGAGAAGAGCTAGCCGTGCCCTTCTCCTTCCTCACCCCGAACAGCTCAAGGAGCATCTTGTACTCACTTTACCATAGTGATCATGCGGAGACCCCGCAGAGCAGCAGTAGGGGTGTTATCTCCTCGGAGAGCCTTGAAGCTGGGTAAGATTCGCCGGCGTGCATGTCTTCGCCTCATCTCATTTGCAGGCACCGGCGACGTTCTACTCGCCCCCTCCATGATAAGCCATCCTTTGGCATATGTCGCACCCAACCCCCGACATTTGGCGCCCACCGTGGGGCCTGGTGCATCGTCGTCCAGGAGACCTGCTCGGACGGGAACCTCTTCCTCCCTCGGCGGCGCAGCCAGCCCGCACGCCAGTGGAGTCTGCGCTAACGCGCTGCATGGCGCTGAGGTCGCTGCTTGGCGAAGCTGCTCGCCCGAACTTGTCAGCGAGGTTCGCCTCTCCGACGAGCCTGCATCCGACGCAGGCATGGACGGCCCCGAAAGCCTCCTCGCGGGCCTCCTCGAGCAGCTCCACGTCGCGAGCGAGCCCGCCGCCGACCTGGAGTCCGTAGGCTCCACCGACCCGATGCTGGTCGACTCTGACACCGCGTCGCTCGACGCGTTCCCCACCAACTTGGTGGTCTACGACGAGCCTCTCCCTCGCGCAGAGAGCGGCGGAAGCACCGTCACGGAGGTGCTCGTCATCGGTCACAGCGAGCCTTCCGGGAGGGAGCTCGTGACCCTCTCGACGCGGTTCTGCAAGACCTGACCGCCCCCATTCCGGAAGACGCCGACGCTAGAACGCTGGAGGCACACCGCCTCCAGCTCCTCGTGGGCGCACAAAAGCTGGCAAGCATGAGACTCTTGTCAGAAGCCTATCAGTGCGAGATGGATCGCGCTGTGGGCGGCTCGCCGGCTCCGACTGGGCCTAGCCGCCTAGGCGCGTCCAGCAGCGGCGTGGCTATCGCCGATCTGTTTGGGGCGGTCGCCCTGCGACGCCACGCCCGCGGAGAACATCCGCGCCGCCCGGCGGCGGCGGCAAGCTGGATAACTTCGAGGGCGAGAGTGCCGCCGATGATGGAGCGAGTCCAGCAGCTCCGACGCTGCCGCTGCGCAAGACGAAGCGGCCGGCCGCCGCACGAGGCGCCGCGCGACGACAACACGACGATTTGCCTCCTCGCCGAGATCAAGGCGCGACGTCCCGGACGCCGAGTGGCGGCGTCCGCGGAAGAAAAAACAAGGATCCGGCTGTCAGCCATAGCCGGACTCACATCTCCATCGAGCGCGACGAAGACGGCCGCCCGAGAGCAGTGGAGCGGCGGGACGACTATCAGCCTCCTCCTCCCCGCAGAGAAAGGCGAGTCTCCCCGCCACCCGTCGAGCATCCGACTCTCGGCGACCGCCTTGGCCGCTGAGAGGGAGTCGGAGAAAACGACGCCCGCCACCGGATCGAGCAACTCCACCGGTCCCTGGCACTAGAAGAAGAAGACGAGTTGGGCCCGCCCTGTTTCGGACCTCGCATCCGAGACGAGTCCTTCCCCCGAGGATTCACACTCCCCCGAGACACACTCAAATACACCAGCTCCGTGAAGCCAGAGGGCTGGCTGGTGGACTACTCCATGGCCGTCAGCATAGCGAACGGCAACAAGCGCGTTGCCGTAAAGTATGTTCCCCTCATGCTCTAGGGCACGACCCAGACATGGTTGAACAACTTGAAGCCCCGCAGCATCAACAGCTGGGTCGACTTCACCGAGGCCTTCGTCCGCAACTTCACGAGCACATACAAGCGACCACCCAAGCCTCGTCAGCTGTCCTTGTGCGTGCAAGGCCCCAACGAGTCTACTCGCGACTACCTCACGCGCTGGGCCGAGCTCCGGAAGTCCTGCGAAGGAGTGCACGAGGTGCAGGCAATCAAGTACTTCACCGCCGGGTGCAGAGAAGGCACCCTCCTCAAGCACAAGCTCCTTTGCGACGAGCCGGAGACCCTCGACGAGCTGCTGATCATAGCGAACAAATACGCATGACCGACTCCTCCATGAAGTCGGAGATCGTCGATGCAACGGCAAGGTGGCTCCTCATGCTCCCGAACTCCGGCGGCGACGCCGATCGCGGCAGCAGCAGAATGATCACAAGCACAAGGCCCCGCAGCGGCTTCCAACAGCCGGCGGTGGCGGCTGATCAAGACCAGCAACGGAGGGCAGCCTCGCCAAGCGGCCGAAAGCGGCAAGTCCAACTGGTTGCCGCCTTCTCTACGAGCAGACTCTGGGACGGACCTCGCAAGTTCCACAGCGCGCTGGCCGCCAAATCACACCACCGGAAGTGCCAGCGCTCACCAGATCGCCAAGGAGACGGCCTTGCCCCTCCTCCGCTTTCTTTGGGCCGCCTCCACCGCCGCCCAAAGAAAGCATTTGTCAGGCCGGTCGGCGCGAAGACAAGACGACTACCCAGAAGAGCATGGTGCCTATGTAGTGTTTACCAGTGTGGCTGACGATCGCCGCAGCTGGTGGCAGCAATAGCAAGAAGTGAATGCAGTAGCATCAGATACTCCAGAATTCATGCACTGGTCTGAGAAGCCCATCAGTTGGAGCCGAGATGATCACCCAGAGGTGATGCCGAACCCGGGCTCCTACGCCCTGGTCTTGGGAGCCACCCTTGCCGTGGATAGGCGGGCCGCTCGCTTCTCGCAAGTGCTGATAGACGGAGGCAGCATCATCAACATCCTGTACAAGGATACGATGGGGAAGCTAGGAATCAAGCAAAAACAGCTTCAGCATAGTCGGACTGTGTTCCACGGAATTGTACCTGGCCTTTCCTGCTCACCGATTGGCAAGATTCTGATAGACGTCCTCTTTGGGGACAAGGATCACTTTCGCCGAGAGCCAGTCTGGTTTGAAGTGGTGGACCTCGAAAGCCCCTACCATGCCCTGCTTGGCCGACCTGCTTTGGCCAAGTTCATGGCGGTCCCCCACTACGCCTACCTCAAGATGAAGATGCCGAGTTCCAAGAGGATTCTGACCGTAGCTGGCGACTACAGGAAGTCGTCCGCCTGTGCAGCTGAAAGCAGCCGGCTGGCCGAGTCCCTGGTGATCGCAGCTAAGAAGCGACTCCTGGATCGGGTTGTGGCAATGGCCGGCAAGCAGCCAGAGATATCGCCCGACCCCAAGGAGTCAGAAGCTGAGGGCTCGTTCAAGTCGGCCAAAGAGACCAAGAAGATACCCTTGGACCCGGAGCACCCGGAGAGATACGCTGTCGTAGGTGCGAACCTCGACAGCAAATAGGAAGGCGAGCTCGTCGATTTCCTCCATGAGAATCGGGACATCTTCGCATGGTCCCCCAAAGACATGCCAGGTGTACCGACGGATTTTGCCGAGCACAAGTTACATGTCCGATCTGATGTGAAGCCCGTCAGGCAGCCCTTGCGCCGCCTGTCAGAAGAGAAAAGAAGAGTTGTTGGAGAAGAGATAGCCCGGCTCCTCGCAGCCGGTTTCATCATGGAAGTTTTCTTTCCAGAATGGTTAGCAAACCCGATCTTGGTACTAAAGAAGAACAAGCAGTGGCGGATGTGTATTGACTACACAAGTCTCAACAAAGCCTGCCCCAAGGACCCGTTCGCTTTGCCAAGAATTGATCAGGTGATAGACTCCACAGCCGGATGCGAGCTGTTGAGCTTCTTAGATGCATATTCAGGATATCACCAGATCAAGCTGAACCCGGCCGACAGATTGAAGACCGCCTTCATCACGCCGTTTGGAGCCTTCTACTACCTGACCATGACGTTCGGCTTGAGGAACGCCGGCGCCACCTTTCAGCGTTGCATGCAGAAGTGCCTCCTCAAGCAGCTTGGCAGAAACGCCCACGTTTACGTGGACGACATGGTGGTGAAGACGGAGAAGCGAGGAACGCTGTTGGAAGACCTCAAGGAGACCTTTGAAAACCTGTGCCGATTCCAAATCAAGCTCAACCCAGAGAAATGCGTCTTCGGAGTACCAGCTCCTTGGCTTCCGGGTATCTGAACGCGGCATAGAGTGCAACCCCGTGAAGATCAAGGCGATCGAAAGGATGGAAGTACCCCGCCGACTGCTAGATGTGCAGAAGTTCACCGGCTACTTGGCGTCTATCAGCCGATTCATCAGTCGGCTGGGTGAGAAAGCTCTTCCTCTGTACCAGCTTATGAAGAAGACCACCTTCTTCGAATGGAACTCCAAGGCGGACGAAGCTTTTCTCCAGTTAAAGAGAATGCTGACTACTTCCCCAGTGCTGGCGGCTCCGACTCCAAAGGAGCCCATGCTCCTGTATATTGCCGCCACCAGCAGGTAGTCAAGCCTGATCATTGTAGTTGAGCATAAGGAGGAAGGCAAGGCACTACCTGTCCGAGAGACCGATGTATTACCGAGCGAGGTCTTGTCGACCTCAAGCGAACTACCCCCACTACGAGAAGATGTGTTACGGCGTGCACTTTGCCGCCAAGAAGTTGAAGCCTTACTTTCAAGAGCATCCAATCACCGTGGTTTGCACGGCCCCACTAGCGAGATCATCGGAAGCCGAGATGCTTGGGCCGAGTGGCCAAATGGGCCATAGAGTTGGCCCCTACACCATCTATTACCAGCCCCGCACCGCCATCAAGTCACAAGCACCGGCCGACTTCGCCGACCGGGCCGAGACCGATACCGCCGCCGGCCGACTCACCCATTGGCGGATGCACTTTGATGGCTCCAAGATGCGCACCGGCTTGGGAGCCGGCGTGGTCCTCACTTCCCCCAAGGGCGACAAGCTCAAGTACGCGCTGCAGATCCATTTCGCCGCCTCCAACAACGTCGCCGAATACGAGGCGCTCATTCACGGGCTCCGGCTTGCCAAAGAGCTTGGCATTCGCCGGATCCTGTGCTATGGCGACTCCGACTTGGTGGTCCAACAGTCATCCGGCGACTGGGACGCCAAGGATGCAAATATGGCGAGCTACCGCTTTCTGGTACAGCAGCTGAGTGGATATTTTGAGGGATGCGAATTCCTCCACGTGCCAAGAAACGACAACGACCAAGCAGATGCCCTGGCAAGAATCGGCTCTACCCGTCAGGCAATACCATCCGGCGTCGCCCTTCAGCGCCTCCTTAAGCCATCTGTCAAGCCGTCACCAGAGTCAGACTCCATTTTTGTGCCGGCTCCCCCTGAAGAAGTCGGATCCGACTCCAAAGCCTCAGCAGACGGCACAAGAATCCTTGCAGACGCCCCCAAGAACGCGGCAGTCGAAGCCGGCCCGGGACTTCAGAACCCGGCCCGGGGACTGCGGCGACCATTGCGAAGACTCCAATACTCGGCCCGGGGACTGCGCCAGTCGGCCCGGGGACTTCTTCAACCCAACAAGCTGTTGCGGACTCCAACCCGCCGCCTCCCAGCCCAGCCGCCCTCGACCAAGTAGCGATCTTGGCGGTCAAGAAATAGCAGCACCCTCATGGGCCCAGCCCATCCGAAGTTCTTAGTAAGCGGAGAGCTACCAATCGATGAAACCTTGGCTCGGCAAGTGCAACGCCGAGCGGCAGCCTACACTATAGTCAATAGAGAGCTGGTCAAGCGCAGCGTCACCGGTGTCTACCAGCGCTGCGTCGAGTCAGAGCAAGGCCAAGCAATTCTCGAAGACATCCATCAGGGCGAGTGCGGCCATCATGCGGCCTCAAGAGCACTCGTCGCCAAAGCCTTCCGACACGGTTTCTTCTGGCCAACTGCCCTAGAAGAGGCCAAGGAATTAGTTCAAAATGCAAGGGTGCGGTGTTCGCTCCAAAGGCGCTTCAGCCGGCTTCAGCGCTCAAGACTATCCCCATCGCCTGGCCCTTTGCTGTTTGGGGCCTGGGCATGGTGGGACCATTCAAGACGGCACAAGGTGGCCTAACTCACTTACTCGTCGCGGTGGACAAGTTCACCAAGTGGATAGAAGCAAAACCCATCAAGAAGTTGAATGGTCCTACAACAGTGACTTTCATCGCCGACATCACGACTCGGTACGGCGTACCACACAGCATCATCACCGCCAATAGCACAAATTTTGCCAAAGGCGCCCTGGCCCATTTCTGCGCGACGCAAGGCATCCGACTGGACTTAGCGCCCGTTGCCCATCCGCAGTCAAACGGCCAGGTGGAGCGAGCGAACGGCCTCATCTCGTTCGGCATCAAGCCTCGACTAGTCGAACCATTAAAGCGTTCGGCGGTTCTTTGGCTTGAGGAGTTACCTACCGTCCTCCGAGTCTGCATGGCACGACTCCAAACAAGTCAACTGGCTTCACACCCTTCTTCCTCGTCTACGGTGCCGAAGCCGTCATCCCAACGGATATAGAGTTCGACTCCCCGCGAGTCACCATGTACACCGAAGAGGAAGCAGAAGAAGCACGTCAAGACGGCGTCGATCTGCTGGAAGAGGGCCGGCTGTTGGCACTCAGCCGGTCCAGCATCTACCAGCAGAGCCTGCGCCGCTACTACAACAAGAAGGTCAAGCCAAGATCATTCCTAGAGGGCGACCTTGTGCTCCGGCTGATCCAGCGAACAGCCGGCCAGCACAAGCTGTCGGCGCCTTGGGAAGGCCCATTCATCATCAGCAAAGTGCTGGGCAACGACTCCTACTACCTGATCGACGCTTAGAAGCCCCGAGCACGCAAGAGGGACGACTCCGGCAAAGAGACGGAGCGGCCATGGAATGCGAATCTCCTCCGAAGATTTTACAGTTGATGCAGTATGTACCACGCTACCCTTTGAGTTTGAAGTACCAAGACTCCGGGCCCCCCGAGACGAGCTCGGGGACTGCCCTCTTTTGATATCTGTATGATAAGAATTATGCCTTTAAGTATGTTACCCTTTGATTATGCTGTTTGGCACCGGGCTCGACTAGTCGGCCCGGGGACTCGCCGCCTTTGGGCTATGAAATGCTTCCTGAAGTCAGACAAGTAGCGTGCGGTGCCCAAGCCGCCTCCTGTCAGAAGCCGCAGCTCGCAGAGCGACTGTTCGGTGGGCAGGAGTAAGGTAGAACGGGCGCCCACACGAAAAAATGGCTAAGGACCCAAAGCATAAACATAGTTTAAATCGGCTTCCAGCCCGTTTCGTAAAACCGACTCCTAAGGAGCCGGCTTGCCGTTTTTTACCTAACTTGCTTAACGACTCTAAAAAATGGCCAAGTACTTGCCTTCTCAAAGTAGCTAGGCACTTGACCTAGACGGCAATCCACAGAGCGGTTGCCCGATGGGCAAGGCGGCATCTAAGGGAAGGCGGCAAAGGAAAAAGCCACAAGAGCAATAAGCAAGGAAAGATAAAATTAGAATAGTATTTACACAAGCTTAGGCCCTTGGACGGATCTTCGAACAGAGGCTCAGAATACACCCCCCCCCGCGGGTGGAATTGTGCAAATTAACAAATTCTTTCAAAAGACTAGCAAACAGATAAAATAAAGGCAAGGCAGCGGCCTAAGAAGCAGCGGATGGGGTTGGAAGGCCGGAGGCGGCGGCGGCGTCAGGCGCCGGGGTGGCCGGCTGGGCGGTCTCGGCTTGATCGTCTCTAGCGGCAGCTGGCCCAGATGGGCGCGGCTCGTTGCTGGAGGCACGGTCGAGCTGAGGCTGGTCGCCCGCTTCGTCTTCTGGCGCTTCCATGCCGTCTCCGTCCTCCGCCTCGTCTTCATCCTCGGCGCTGGAGTCGATCACCTCCGCCGAGTCCTCGCGGTAGTCCGGGTTCATCCCGAACCACTCGGCGGTGCCTCCCACCGTCTTCAGCCTGCTTTCGAGGACGAAGCGCTGGTGTCCGTGTAGTCGGCGATCGCCGCCGCACGCTCGACGAGGGCGTCCTCCGCGGCCAGCAGCTCCGCCTGGGCTTCTGACCGGAACGCGGACAGCCGGTCCAGGTTGAGCCCTGGATACCACGCCTTGACGAACTCCAGGGCTCGGCAAGCTCCAGCCCGAGCCGCGGAACCTTTCCAAGCCTCAAGACGGCCAGCCGCGACCTCCAGCCAGTCTGCGGTCCGGCTGGGAGTGCGCAGAACCGGCATGTCCGGCCACAGAGCAGCGATCGCCTGGGCACCGACACGCTGAAGACGGCGCAACATCCGATGTGCCGGCCGCAGACGAGCCTCAATGCTCAGGAGCTGCTCGTCAAGGGTCCGGGGGGCGTTGGCTGCGATCTCAGCGCCACCCGCCCTCCGTGCCTCGCGCTCGGCCTCGATGGCCTGATTGGCCGCCTGCGTGTGACCGGGGAAGAAGTCTGCCAAGAAGAAGAAGAAGCAAGTCAGAAAAACAGGAGCCGGCTTAACCCATAGTCGGCAACCCAAAAGAAAAAGTAAAAGCAAACTTACCATCGACGATATCTTCGATTTCGTGGAAGCCGGAGGTCAGCTGCGCTTCCCTGTCGGTCCAGGCGGAGCGCTCGCTCTCAAATTCGGCCAGGAGAGCGGCCTCTTTCTTCTCCGCCTCAGCCTGCGCCGCCTTGAGCAGCTCCCTCTGCTCCGCCAGCTGCGTAGCTAGCAGGTCGCGCTCTGCGGTGAGCTTGCCGCACCCCTCCTCTTTGGCGCGCAAAGCGGTCTCGACCGTACCCAGCTGCCCCCGAAGAGCGGCGTTGGACTCTGAAGAATAAAAAGAAGAAGGACGCGAAGTCGTCAGTTAAGAAGGTCGCTAGGAAGATCCGGCCCGGCTGCATGATAGTCGGCCGAATCTCGGGACTACAGCCAGCGAGTGCGCCAGCGCGCCCTTGAAGAAAAACTCACCTCGGCTCCTCGCCAAGTCAGCAGCCCGCTTACTCAGCTCCTCAACGTTGCGGTTGAAAGCGAGAGCGGAGGTTGTGATACTCTGCGACAAGAATTCGAGCATGAGGTAAAAACTTGAAAGTAAGCAAATAAAGTTCGGGCCGCTTTGCCAAGCAGCCGCCCGAAACTTGGGGACTACACCCAGTGGGTGCGCTGACGTGCCCCCACAGAGAAGAGCAAGAAAAAGTTCAAAAAGAAACATACCCGCACGACGGATCGCGATGCCAGGTTCGCCTTGGAGAGGTTCTGGATGGCGTTGCCTTCAGCCCGCAGTTTCGCTTGGACGTCCAGGAGCGCCGTGTTCAGCGGGCCCGTGTCGCCTCCTCGCACCCACCCAACGGGCGCGGCGCTTGTCGCCTCAGCGTCAGGGATGGCCGAGCTGGCGGCGCCGGTCTCCAAGGGGCGTGGCGCCGAGGTCGCCTTCTCAAGAAGGCATCGCGCTGGCGAGGCGACTTGAAGAAGTAGCTGTGCCATGGCCTCGTCGTCGGTCGGCGGCACAGGCGGGTCCGCCGGCTGCTTGCCTCGCGCTATCTCGGACTGCGGTGGAGGCGGCGGAGGTGGCGCGGCCGCGCCCGGTGGAGAGACCTCGCCGCTTTCCCCCCTGCGACGGGGACCTCACCACCGACTCGCTCCGACTGCCCCGTGAACTCCGGCGGTGGTGGCGCTGAGCTCAACGGGGTGACGAGCAGCGCCGACTAAAGGTGCGCGGCCTCCTCGGCTCGCCTTTTGGCTGCAGCGGCGGCTTCGTCCGCCTTCTCAGTCTCCGCCTTCTCCCGACGGGCGGCCTCCTCCTCGTCGCGCTTCTCCTGCGCATTCCGTTCCGTTGCCTCCCGGAGGGCGGCCGCAGGGTCAACCCGCCGACTATTGGCGGACGTCTCCACCGACCCCATGACGGATGCGGCGGCGACCCTCTCCAAGGTGAGGGGAGCCCTGATAAGAAAAAAGGATATGAGAAGACTCGGGCAAGACGGACCAGAAGAAAATAAGACAGAATAGAAAATACTTACGCGGAGACCAGCGGTGGCTTCTTCACTTCCTTACGGAAGAGGTTAGCCTTCGCGACCGCCTCTTCGCGCTGAGTCGCGGTGGCCGCTCCCCTGAATTTCTTGGCCCGGCCGCCTGGCAGACTCGGCCCGGCCTGGCGCTTCTTCGAGTCACCTCGACCGCCGAAGGCGGCGGAGGAACTCGCGCCTTGATGGCCGGCTTTCTGCTGGCGGCGGGGGACGACTTCCTTCTCGCCGTCGTTGTCAGGCCAATCGGCGAAAGTGGCCGAAGGCCTGAGGTTGTCGGCCCCTCCTCCTCCCTCGGCGTCGGCCTCCATCGTTGCCACGCCCAAGTCGGGGTCGTCGGCGTCGCTCTCCGCCCGGTCGGGGACGAATTCATGAGCCGGTCCCGTGGCGCCGGCCGAAGGCGGCATGAGGGGATTCTGAATCAGAGAAGACCAAGGAAAATTAGAGCCGGATTTGGCTGAGGAAGTAAACAGAGAAGCAAGAGACGACTTACCAATGGCGGGGGATTGGCGCGTGAGTATGGCTCCTTGCCGAACTGCCTTTCCTCCGTGAGGCCGCAGTTCACCAAGAAGTTCACCGTGTCCACCACCTCCGCGTGGGGCATGTCCTTGGAGCACAGCCGGCTGGGGTCCCGGCGACCGCTCATCTGACAGATCAGATGAGGTCGGCCTTGAAGAGGGAGAACTCGGCGCGCCACGAAGGCGACCAGCAAGTCTGCCCCAGTCAGGCCCTCCGACAGTATCATCACGCGGAGCCGCGCGACGGCAGCGTTGCCTGCGGGAGTCAGCGTCCGGGCCCTATAGGACCAGCTGGAGGGTCGGCCCGCCAACTCGCCGCCTACGTAAGGCAGCAAGTTGACCCAGTCGCCTTCGGGGGCGACGTTCTTGATGTAGAAGTATGTACGCTGCCACATCTTCACCGACTTGATGAGGGAGATGGCAGGAAAAGGGTTCTCGGGCACCGCCTCCTCTTGGCGATGAGCGTGCCGCCTGAGAGCGACGCGAGCGGCGGCGTGGGTCCCGAGCTTCGCTTGGAAGAATTCCCCCCACAGCTCGATGGTGGGGAGAACTCCGAGAAAACCTTCGCATAAGGATGCGAAGGCGGCCAGCAGCACCACCGTGTTGGGGGTGAGGTGGTGCGGCTGGAGCCGAAGAACTCCAAGAACGCACGGAAGAAGCCGCTCGCCGGCAGCCCTAGCCCGCGCATGAGGTGCGAGCGGAAAATGACCCGCTCGCCCTCCCACGACGCCGGCGTGATTTTGCCCTCCGGCGCGGCGCGGGTCCGCACTAGGTGGCTGCCGGGGATGCGGCGCGTTTGACAAAGGAATTCGATGATGTCGTCGTCGATGATGGAGCCGTCCCACACGCCGGAGCACGCGGTGGGAGGCGCGGCGGCGGATGAGGAGCTCATCTCCGCGGCGCGGCGAGGTTCGGCGCTACGGAGCGAGGAAGAAGCGAGTTCGACGCAGCGGAGCGAGGAAGAAGACGAGGCAGGAGCGGGAAGAGAGTGCGCGCGCGTCACCGCCTCTCCTCCCCGCCTACTTATAGGCGCCTGAGGCTGCGGCCGAGGCGGCGCGGGATTGCGCGCCACGCCCCCACGCCCCCACGATTAACCCACGATGTTCTGCTGCGCGATAACGGCGCTGAAAACCAACCGCCGCACGCGATCGCAGCGGATCCGCTGCGCGCCGGGCGTGGTAGTGGCGAGCCCTTTGACGGGCCTGTCTTGTCACGCAGCGTGGGCTGGCAGACCGCCTGCTGCTGCGTGGCGTCGCGTGGCGGGCCCGCAACGGTGGCTGCGGGGAAGCTTCGAGCACGCCGTCCGGATCCCGCCGCGACCTTGAAACCTTTGAAGAGCAAGACGGCCCCCTGCAAGGCCGACTCCAGCTAGTCGGCTCAAGATAGAGACGGCGGGCTGAGTCCAGATTCTTTTACCAAAGGGATGATGCTGTCGAGGCTCCTCGATATGCTGCCCTCGGCGCCTCACCAGCTTCGGGGACTACTGTCGGAGTAATGGGCCACGGGTAGGCAGACCCGAGCCACTGTTGCCACGCCGGCCCTGACATCAGCCCCGTGGGAAGATTCCTGTACCCACGATGGCTCGTGCAGACGACCGAAGACGGCGGGACCCTTTGTCGGGCGGAGTACCAAGACGGCGAGCGCCCAAAGACGGACCCATTGGAGTCAGCCTCCGAGTCGGCCGCCCTCCCGCGGGCTCCATGCGCCATTAACCGAGACAAGGCGGGAATGGCACAAGTGATCGCCCGCCGGCGGCGGACTTGTTGCCATGACCCCATGACCAAGCTCGCGTCATTAGAAGCACGGCTACTGATGTCTGGAGCCAGCAAGACCCGCCATGGCGGACAAGGGCTGTCGGCCCCATGCTGGGCCGTCGGACGGGCCCACTAGTCGGCGGGCCCGAAGTCGGCGGAGAAGACGGCGACTTAAGAGATCGATGGCTTGGACCCGCACCCACCGGATTACCATTGTACCCCTGGGTAGGCCTATATAACCCCCGGGCACCCATGCAAAGGGTTGGGCGCTAGTAGTTTTAGACACATACATAGAGGGAGAGAAGAGCTAGCCGTGCCCTTCTCCTTCCTCACCCCGAACAGCTCAAGGAGCATCTTGTACTCACTTTACCATAGTGATCATGCGGAGACCCCGTGGAGCAGCAGTAGGGGTGTTATCTCCTCGGAGAGCCTTGAAGCTGGGTAAGATTCGCCGGTGTGCATGTCTTCGCCTCATCCCGTTTCTGTGCACCGCGACGTTCTCTACGCCGCCTCCATGATAAGCCATCCTTTGGCATATGTCGCACCCAACCCCCGACAGATCTTAAGCTTATTAGCAAACATGCTTCCATGATTACAACTCAAGTGGAAAAAGTACTTAAGGCACAAGATGATTTTCTTAATGAGTTGAATAGTAAGAACAATGATAATGCTGTTAGGGTTATGACTAGAGGTGGTAAAATGACCCAGGAACCTTTGTATCCTGAGGGCCATCCTAAGAGAGTTGAGCAAGATTCACAGGGAATTAATACTGATACACCTAGTCCTAGTAATAAAAAAAAAGAAAAGTGATAGGACTTTGCATGCTAGTGAACCTGCTATAGACACATGTGAGAATCCCAATGATATTTCTATTTCTGACGCTGAGACACAATCTGGTGACAGCATGAACCTACTGATAATGTTAATAAAGATGTTCATGTTGATGCTCAACCTAGTAATGATAATGATGTAGAGATTGAACCTGCTGTTGATCTTGATAACCCACAATCAAAGAATCAATGTCATGATAAGAGAGACTTTGTTGCTAGGAAACATGGTAAAGAAAGAGAACCATGGGTTCAGAAACCCATGCCCTTTCCTCCTAATCCATCTAAGAAAAAGGATGATGAGGATTTTGAGTGCTTTGCTGAAATGATTAGACCTATCTTTTTGCTATGCATTTGACTGATATGCTTAAAATGCCTCCTTATGCTAAGTATATGAAATATATTGTTACAAATAAAAGAAAGATACCAGAAGCTGAAATTTCCCACCATGCTTGCTAATTATACTTTTAAGGGTGGAATACAAAAAAAACTTGGAGATCCAGGAGTCTATACCATGCTCCATTAAATGAAACTATGTTAAAACTGCTTTATGTGATCTTGGAGCCGGTGTTAGTGTTATGTCTTTCTCTTTATATCGTAGACTTGAATTGAATAACTTGACACCTACTGAAATTTCTTTGCAAATGGCTGATAAATCAACTGCTATACCCATCGGTATTTGTGAGGATGTGCCTGTTGTGGTTGCAAACGTTACTATCTTAACGGACTTTGTTATTCTTGATATTCCCGAGGACGACAGTATGTCGATCATCCTTGGTAGACCCTTTTTGAATACTACAGGGGCTGTTATTGATTGCAACAAAGGCAATGTCACTTTTCACATTAATGGTATGAGCATACAGTGTACTTTCGAAGAAACAACCTCAAGTTCATAGTATCAATTCTATTGGAAAAATTTCAAGTACATGCATATCCCCGTTGAGGTAATCTAGTGTTATTCGAAAATTCTCCGGTTTCATGTCATTCGGAAGAAGTTTGTTAATAAGACTTGATCTACCTTGTTATTGGATTCCTTTTGATGGGCATGAGATGGATCAATTTAGAAAGCACAACTCTCTGTACCTATCTTTTACTTTCTGTTATTTAGATTAAATAAAGAAAAAAAATAGTATTTTCTGTCTGTTTTCTGGATTACCCATGAAATAAAAAATGTCCTGAAAATAAAAGTTCTCCAAATGCCCTGAAAATTTATTATGATTTTTTATAGAATATTTGAGAATTTCTGGCACTGAGAACACACCAGAGGGCCTCACCAGTTGGCCACAAGGGTGGAGGGCGCGCCCTACCCCCTGGTGCGCCCCTATCCTTGTGGGCCCCACGTGGCCCCCTCCACTTATTCCAACAACCATCCACTTCGTCTTCCTCCAGAAAAAAATCACTCCATAGCTCAAACTCATGTTCTTGCTCATTTTGCTGCCATTTTTTATCTCCTTGCTCAAAGCTCCATTCACAAAACTGCTTTGGGGGATTGTTCTTCGAGGAAGAAAATCTTGAGGAGATTGTTGAGAGGCTCCTCGAGCCGGGGTTCGAAGGATAAGGAAAATGAGGAGAAGAAGAAGCCCAAGTACAATCTTCCTCGCGCTGCGGAGATTCGGCCGTGTGAATGGTCATGTGATGCATTCTTACAAGCGGCCAAAATTTATGATGGTTTCTATTATTTAGCTGAGGATGCAGGCATCACCGACTTCCTCCCTACCAGTGTGATCAGTATCTCCTACCCACTAATACTTTCGTGCAAAATTTTCATTTTCATGCTAGGAGATCACCACCCATGGTAGAGTTTCACTTATATGATGAGCATAAGGAAATGACGCTTTATGACTTTTGTGAGGTTTGTAAATTACCTTATGAGGGTAGCGTCGAGGAACCACGTCCTAGAGACGTGGAAGATTCTATTGATAAAGTCACCGTAGGGGAAAGGAGAAGGGTGTTGGAAGCGAGAGTGGCTAGTTTACATTTTCCTGTTTTGTGCTACTACTCATTATTTGCAGGTAGATGTTTAATTGGTCACGGGGAGAGTGGAGGCCTTAGTGCTCCTGACCTTGCCATTTTGCGCCATGCTTTACTTCGTGATAAAACTTCCAGTTTACGCGCTATGGTTGCTAAACGGTTAAGTTTAAACCGTACTAAGGGTCCTATTTTCGAAGGCATCTTCCCTCCCGCCTTGCTAGACGCTTCGAGATACCCATTAGGCACCATGAAAAAGAGGAGAAACTGCTACCCACTGTTTACTTAGATTATGACAGCATGGTAGCACATAAGTTTATTTGCTATGATGAGGAAAGGAGATTCATTTATAACTTGATATTTAGCGAGGATACTTTTCGGATTATTACCTTGCCTGCACCTACTTTGTTCGATATTCATTCAGGCAGGTACTTTGTTTTTTCCCGCGGACATTCATTCATACTGGGAGGGGACACGATCCCCAGCTCCTGAACTAGAGCCATCACCTGATCCATATCAGGAGTCTATTTATCAATGGGATCCATAGGAGCTCGCTAACCAGTGGAACCCCCAGGATCCTCCTCAATACACCGGAGTGGGCTACTTTGATCCATGGGCTTAGACCAACTTAGGCCAAAAGGCTAAGCTTGGGGGAGTACGTATTTCTCCCCGACATTACATTCATGTTCACACATTCATTTCAGTTGTCGGTGTTCATACTTTTTGATTGTATTATCCATGTTAGTTTATTTCTTTTTCTCGCTTTCTTCTCATGTGTTTGAAAAACCTTAAGAAAAACAAAAAAATTAGTTGTAGTTAGTTTACTTTCTATGCATGCTTAGTCGTAGTATTAAATGAAAACCCAAAAAGATTTATCATTCTTCTTTTGCTTGTTGGGAGCTTTCCTGTGTAAATAGTTTTTCTCGTTCTTGTTTTACTTTCTTCAAAAAAAAAAACAAAAACTCCAAAAAAAATCAGTGTGTTTCTTTGAAATTCTTTTCTTTACTTTGGGGGTCGAGAGGAGAAGACCATGATGAAAATGTTGAGTGGCCCTCATATGCATTATTGTTGATCTAATAAAGAGCCCATATTACATTGTCTTCTCCTTTGAATAAATGTTTGAAAATTCCAGCTTAGTCCAATGCACATGCACTATTATTATTATTATTATCCACACCGTTCGGTCGTGCAAGTGAAAGGCAATAATGACGATATATGATGAAATGATTGAGATGAGGAAAAGCTGGTATGAACTAGACCTATATTGTTTTTGTAAATATGATTAGTTCATCGTTCCTGATTCAGCCTATTATGAATGAAACATGTTTGCAATGACAATTAGAGATTATAGTTACTCATGCCATGCTTAATTAGCTAGGAGTTTATAATGGTTTACCTTGCATGCCAACATGGAAATTAAAATGGTTGTGATGTAGTATGATAGGATGGTATCCTCCTTTGAATGATTCGAGTGGCTTGACTTGGCACATGTTCACGCATGTAGTTGAAGCAAAATCAACATAGCCTCTATGATATTTATGTTCATGGTGATTTATATCCTACTCATCCTTGCATTCAATGTTGGTTAATCTCAATGCATGTCTATGACTGTTGTCTCACTCTAGCTGGTCGCTTCCCAGTCTTTTTCTAGCCTTCACTTGTACTAAGCGGGGATACTGCTTGTGCATCCACTTCCATAAACCCAAAGTTGTTCTATATGAGTCCACCATGCCTACCTATATGCGGTATTTACCTACCGTTCCAAGTAAATTTGCAAGTGCCAAACTCTAAACCTTCCACTATTGCAGGATGCTACTAACGCGACACTACGATCAGAGACCCTTTGACGAAACTGTGTGTGATGCATTAATCACAAACGATGATGTAAAAAACCCGTCAAAAAAGACGCAAAACATTTGCGACGAATGATACATCAAATACGGTTCAGATTTTAGTTGCGTGTGCGATGTTGGGCATACGGTTGATCCATATGAACCGTTTGCGATGAGACGGAACAACAGAAACAGGCAGCCAGATCAAGGTGTGTGTGATATACAGCATACAGTTCGCTCCGATGAACCGTTTGCGATGATTGAGGTTAACACAAACGATTCGGTGTAACAAGATGTGTGTGATACCCGATAAACAGGTCGGTAATCAGAATTGTGTGTGATCATTATAGACAGCCCATACGGTCTTTTTTTGTGAATTGTGTGCTCGTCAGGGCACACAGTTCAACAAACCAACCTATGGGCGATAATGTAGTAGATATCTGTAGAATATGTATTACTAACCGTTTGTGATGAGATTGACAGGATAAACAGAGATAACAAATTAATATGAGCGAACAGAAACAGAGATATATACAGTCTGCTTAATTTAGTCCTTCTTCTTGTTATTGTTGTTGTTGGATGGCCCCGCGGCATCGTCTTGGCGAGTACGCTTCTTGCCGCTGACCGTTGGCTTTTCATCGCCAACGCCGTCGTCATCGTCATTGCTGTCGTCGTCCTCCTCCTTGTTCGACCATTCCTTCTCATCATCATCGACGTCCTCTTCTTCGTCCTCCGACGGCTCCTCGTCCATCTGGTTGTCGTTTGACGACTCCGGAGGTGGTGTCCCTTCCATGATCCGGATATAATCGAGGTCTGGGCTCGATGCCGTACTCATGGAAGACGAGCGGGATGATTCCGATGTTGACCTATCATCGGGCGCCAAACTGCTGGCGGGACTGTCGTCCTCGCTGTCGCTCGACATGGCTACAGAGTGTGTGCCAGTGTGTAGCGCAGCCTGCCGGGGACGATGAAGATGGTGGACACTTAAGAGGGGTATGCAGAGAAGAGGAAATGCCAATTGAAGCGGGGGTTGACGTATTATCTAACCGCTGATATAATCAACCGCAATTATTTGTACCCAGTCGCTCCAAATTCCCGGGGTTGCGCAGGACTCCTATTGGCTGGTTTCTTTTTTCAGGACAAAAACAAGGAAAGGGTTTTGGGATTATGCACCAGTATCCATACGAACGGAGTAGGGCAGTTGGCAAGCAATACATTGAACTCTTCTTATTCATAAAGCCAGTAATAATCAAACTACAAATGAAAAGAAAAAATACAAAGGAAAATATCTACACAAATCTCGCGTAACATCAATGTCATAGGACCTAGATGGGCATTACTTAGAGCACATCTAGATGTGCTTTAGCAATACTGTCAAACAAAACCCCTAATCATCATTGCAAACAGCGCATAGAACATGGCTAATGCGACAACCACAACTGCACATGCTAGTTTCTTCTTGTCTCTTGCTTTCATATTTTGCCCGTGATTGATTCTTTCTTGCTTCATCGTACTAATTGTACATTCTAGATCAGCTAGTTTCTTCTTCAGACGTTATCTTCTGCGAGCTTGGTGATAACACTCTGAGCCCTGCCATGCCATTCTTCATCCAGCCAATTAACAAAGGCACAAGCCTCATATCCTTGCCAATGTTAAATAGTATTCAGGATGAGCGGTGGCATTAACTCAAGTAAAATGATGAACTTAGCACTAACCTCTAAGGGGCAACTGAGAAACCGCCTGCCAATGTCGAATCCCTTCGTGCATACACGTCGAGCGGGAGTGTGCCCGTGCACACAACTCAGCTTTTGGTACTTCTCGGTGGTGCAAAACTCGGAGTCGACTCGTGTTGCGGGAGTCTGGAGTCATGCTCCGGATCTGGCGACAGATCACTTTCCTGGGGGGGTTCATTCAGGATGGATTCAGCAAGGAGCTACTTTGGACATGCTAAAAAAGGTCGGGATAGATTGGAACCTGACAGGATGATTTGGATCCGTAGTACACCTGCCTTCTGATGACCTTAGGCAAGTGCTCGGTGGCGATACGAGCAGGAGCGGCCGCACCGAAACCATCAGCACCACTCGTCCGCATTCTCCCAATGTCAGCGCCACGCGAGGGAATTTGGAGGCTATGTAGGGATTTGGGGGAAATGGGGAAACTATGAGGATAAGCTAACGGTCGGGAACTACTTATAACACTATATGTTGTATACGACACATTGTTTATACATGTCGGTTGTGTTAGGTATTACAACATCACACACGATTTCCACACCAAACCGTGTGAGAAGGCATCGTAGGTGAGACACGGTTGTCGTTACATAACCGTATGTGATGTACTACCCTGTACATATAATTGAGTTACAGTGATACCGTGTAAACAGCCGCTCTGCGGATATCCGTAAAAAAATAGTCGCTCTGCATATAGAGATGGCAGCGGCAGCCTAGGCGGCGGCTACCAGAGAAGAGGTCAATCCTTGGTCGATGGGCGGTGGCGACATCATAGGAGGTCAATCCTCGGTCTGCGGCGGGAGATAGGAGGAGCTCAACCGTCAAGGTCGGCAGCGGCGTGATTCGAGCACATCCATCGCGGTCGATGGCGGGATAGTGGAGGTCGACCTTCAGGTGGCAGCCGCACTAAGCTTCGCTCCTCGACCCTATTATCTCGGCGTGCCGCCGCATCACGCTTCTCTGTTTGCTGGGTGGAGGTCGTCGCGCGGCTAATTAATTATGGTATTCTTTTTGTGAGTGGCTTAATTAAGGTATTCAATTCCTAAGGGTAGTGTTGTACTAGTACTCTGCGTGTAAATTGATTGACCATTTATTTTTGTCATTGCATGTCTGAATAACAATATGGAGCACCCTCAGTAATTATGAAAATAAAACCTTGTGATTTATGCACGCATCTTTGGGCAGCAGTTAATCCGTGTATTAATGCTGTTGTTTTGTTTTTAATTACCATTCATGTGGTGCAGATGGAACGATCTCGATGGATGAAGGATCGGAAAACCACATATTTTATCAGTGGCGTGACAGAGTTCATGAATTTGGATGAAAGTACAAAGAGGAGAATTGGTGATGCGGATTACATCCTGTGTCCATGTACTGATTTTGTCAATACAGAGTCACATGAAGTTGTAGATGTCCAGTGGCACTTAGTCTCTTGGGGATTCATGGATGGATATACACGTTGGACCAGACACGGTGAAGAGGAGGTCATGGATGAAGATACCCAGGGCTGCGAGATGCCAAACCCCGATCAGTGTCACATGGATGTTGAATCTAACATCGGGGCACATGCGTCAAGCTACCAATGGAACACCGGAAAGCCGAAACGCCCACTAGAAAATCAAGACGTCGACGCAGATGACGATGATCTTGATACGCCAGATTTTGCTGCTATGATTGCAGATTTCGAGGGCCCAACAAAGGATGTGATTGGGTACAAGGATCTGCCAACCGTTGATGTGGACTCCAAGAAAGAATTGTATCCATGTTGCAAAAAGAAATATTCCAGGTTGAGTGCCACCCTGGCGTTTCTCAGATTGGAAAAAGCAAACGGTCTATCAAACAAGGCTTCATAGAGATGTTAGGTCTTTTCAAAGAAATTCTTCCAGAAGATAATGTTCCCCAGAGGCACGAATGAAGTGAAGGAAGTTGTTTGCCCATTGGAACTTGAAGTACAAAAGATACACACTTGTGTGAATGATTGTATATTGTACCGTGGTGAGCACAAAGATTTGCGTGCATGTCCCACATGCAAGCATGCACGATACAAGCATAGGAGAGCAAAGGAAAAGTACAAATTGGATGACAAGATCAAGACAGGAATCCCGTTCAAGTTTGTTTGGTACTTACCTTTAATTCCAAGGTTGAGGCGTTTGTTTGCAAACCCTAGAGAGGCAAAGAGGTTGCGGTGGCATCATGATGAGCGAATTGCGGATAAGTATATGAGTCACCCGAAAGATGGGGCTCAGTGGGAATTAATCGACAACAAGTTTGAAGACTTTTCCAAGGATCCTAGATGTATAAGGATCGGGGAGTGTACTGACGGGATGAATCCTTTTGGCGATATGAGCACCAATCACAACACATGGTCGGTGCTTCTGTGCATATATAACCTAGCTCCTTGGTTGTGTATGAAGAAAAAATACATTATGATGTCAATGATTATCCAAGGCCCGAAGCAACCTGGAAATGACATCGACATTTACTTTCAGCTACTGGTAGAAGAACTACTGACAGTGTGGATAGATGCGCCTGCTATAAAATGTTATGATGCTTACAAAAAGGAGATTTTCGATCTACATGTGATGCTGGTGCACACCATTCAAGATATGCCGGCATTAGGCAATACATCGGGGCAGAAAACAAAGGGAGATGTAGGGTGTGTCACATGCATGGATAGGACAGCTAGTAGATTTCTTCCCAACTCACGCAAAACCATGTATTTGATTCATCGTAGGTTCTTACAGAAAAATCACCCATATCGAAAGATGTAAGCTGAATTTGATGGTACGACAGAGGTAGGTGTGGGCCCAAGACCCTATGATGGGGACGTGGTCCACAACATGGCTAAACAAATTAATGTTGTGCTTGGCAAGAACCACCCTTTGATGATGAAACAATCACCCACGGGTCAAGTGTTTAAGAAGAAATCGGTGTCCTAGAAATTACCTTACTGGCATATTCTATGTGTACGTCACTACATCGATGTCATGCACGTAGAGAAGAACGTTGATGTCTACTACGCAACCTTCTTCTTGTAGACGTTGTTGGGCCTCCAAGTGCAGAGATTTGTAGGACAGTGGCAAACTTCCCTCAAGTGGATGACCTAAGGTTTATCAATTTGTGGGAGGCGTACGATGAAGATGGTCTCTCTTAAACAACCCTGCGACCAAATAACAAAGAGTCTCTTGTGTCCCCAACACACCCAATATAATGGTATATTGTATAGGTGCACTAGTTCTGCGAAGAGATGGTGATACAAGTGCAATATGGATGGTAGATAAAGGTTTTTGTAATCTGAAGATATAAAAACAGCAAGGTAACTAGTAACAAAAGTGAGCGAAAACGGTATTACAGTGCTTAGAAACAAGGCCTAGGGTTCATACTTTCACTAGTGCAAGTTCTCTCAACAATGATAACATAATTAGATCATATAAAAATCCCTCAATGTGCAACAAAGAGTCACTCCAAAGTCACTAATAGCAGAGAACAAACGAAGAGATTATTGTAGGGTACGAAACCACCTCAAAGTTATTCTTTATGATCGATCTATTGGGCTATTCCTATAAGTGTCACAAACACCCCTAGAGTTCATACTAAAATAACACCTTAAGAGTCACATCAACCAAAACCCTAATGTCACCTAGATACTCCAATGTCACCACAAGTATCGGCGGGTTTGATTATATGATATGCATCACACAATCTCAGATTCATCTATTCAAACCAACACAAAGAACTTCAAAGAGTGCCCCAAAGTTTCTACTGGAGAGTCAAGACGAAAACGTGTGCCAACCCCTATGCATAAGTTCACAAGGTCACAGACCCCGCAAGTTGATTACCAAAACATACATCAAGTGGATCACGTGAATATCCCATTGTCACCATAGATAAGCACATGCAAGACATACATCAAGTGTTCTCAAATCCTTAAAGACTCAATCTGATAAGATAACTTTGAAGGGAAAACTCAATCCATTACAAGAAGGTAGAGGGGGAGAAACGTCATAAGATCCAACTATAATAGCAAAGCTCGCAGTACATCAAGATCGTGCCAAATCAAGAACACGAGAGAGATCAAACACATAGCTACTGGTACATACCCTCAGCCCCGAGGGTGAACTACTCCCTCCTCGTCATGGAGAGCGCCTGGATGATGAAGATGGCCACCTGTGATGGATTCCCCCTCCGGTAGGGTGCCGGAACGGGCTCTCGATTGGTTTTTAATGGCTACATAGGCTTTCGGCGGCGGAACTCCCGATCTAGGTTTCTTTTCGGGGGTTTCTGCATTTATAGGAATTTTTGGCGTCGATTTCACGTCAGGGGGGGGGGGTCCACGAATCAACCACAAGGTCGGAGGGGGCGCCCAAGGGGGTAGGGCGCGCGCTCCACCCTTGGGGAGGCCTCGTGGCTCTTCTGGCCCAACTCTTTTGCTTCGGGGATTCTTGTGGTCCATAAAAAATCACCGTAAATTTTCAGCTCAATTGGATTTTCTGTGAAACTCAAAAACCAGGAAAAAACAAAAACTGGCACTGGGCTCTAGGTTAATAGGTTAGTCCCAAAAATAATATATAATAGCATATAAATGCATATAAAACATCCAAGATAGATAATATAATAGCATGGAGCAATAAAAAATTATAGATACGTTGGAGATGTATGAAGCATCCCCAAGCTTAATTCCTGCTCATCCTCGAGTAGGTAAATGATAAAAACAGAATTTTTGATGTGGAATGCTAGCAAGTACAAGTGTTTGATCAATGATAATTTCAATCACTTTTTCTAGCATCATTATATATCATAATAGTAGCTCATATCATAAAGCTTCTCATGATCAAGTAACAAGCTATCCACATGTTAAAGCATAGACCATAAACTTTCTTGAAAACTAACAAACTATGTTCTCAGTCATCAAACAATTGCAATTCATCTTATTTTCAGGAAGGGTCTATGTAAGAGCTTTGATTTAGCAAATCCACATACTCAACTATCATATAGTCTTCCATAATTGCTACCACTCAAAGCATTTTTTTAGAACAAATAGCTTCCATTGAACACAGAGAAAAATAGGGGCTTAATGTTTCGCCTCCCAACTTATTTATGGTATAGATAATTGTCAACAATAATAACTCATGATCAAATGTATTTGAATGGCCATACATGCTTAGATCTTTCCCCACAACATGATGCTTGCCAACTAAAGAGTAGGTTGTAATGAGAAGGAATACTACTGACTCTTGCATAAAAGTAAAAGATAGACCCTTCACAGAGGGAAGCAGGGATTTGCAGAGGTGCTAGAGCTCGAAGCTTTTAAAACAGAGATGAAAATAATTTTGAGAGGTATGCTTTCATTGTCAACATAACAACCAAGAGTTCCCAATATCTTCCATACTAGATACATTATAGGCGGTTCCCAAACAGAATGGTAAATTTTTTACTCCCCCACCACCAACAAGCACATTCCACGGATGGTCTGAAACAATGGGTACCGTCCAACTATCAACAATCCTGGGGGAGTTTTGTTTAATTATTTGCGATTTTGTTTTTGATCTTTTGATCATAGGACTGGGCATCCCAATTACCAGCCACTTTCTCGTGAATGATAAGTGAATAAACACTCATCGTGAGAATAGTCCACCTAGCATGGAAGATACTGACAACCCCCAGTCGCTACATGAGCAATTCGGGCATACAAAACAGATTATTATTTGAACGTTTAGAGTTTGGCACATGCAAATTTACTTGGAACGGCAGGTAAATACCTCATATAGGTAGATATGGTGGACACTCATGGAAGGAACTTGGTTCAAGGATTTTGGATGCACAAGCAGTATTCTCGCTTAGTACAGAAAGTTTGGCTAGCAAAGGATTCTAAATAGCAAGCACCACATGTTGTAGGATCCATAACAATATAACTTCTATACAAATATACCCAAGCATAACTCATTATGTTGTCTTCTTGTTCAACTTCAACTAATTTGCTCAAGTTTGAAAATATTTAATGGGGATCACAATCATAGAATATGTCCAAGATAGTATATTTATATGTGAAATCTCTCTTCCTTCAATATTCTTTCATTAATTGATCAAGTGACCAATACTATGTTTGCTAACTTTCAATAAATTTACCACATATACTTCTTATATGTGAAGTCATTACTCCTCATGGGGCAAGCATATGAAACATATATAATTTCAGATTTATGATATTCAATTCATTCAACCATTTACTCATAGGATATAAGTGAAGCACGTGAGTAAATGACAAACTACTCCAAAAGATATAAGTGAAGATCAATGAGTAGTCAAATAATTATTTAGCTATGTGAGGACTCTCTCTCATTTAAGTATTTCAGATCTTAAGTACTTTATTCAAACAGCAACCAAACAAAATAAAATGACATTGCAAGGATAGCACATATCATGTGAAGAAGTAAAAAATTTAGGCTCAACCAAAACTGACCGATAGTTGTTGAAGAACAAAGGTGGGATGCCAACTGGGGCGTCCCCAAGGTTAGATGCTTGAGACTTCTTGAAATATTAATTAGCGATGCCATGGGAATCCCAAAGCTTGAGCTTTTGTGTCTCCTTAATTCCTTTCATATCGCGGTTTCCCTAAATCTAAAAAACTTCATCCACACAAAACTTCAACAAGAACTCGTGAGATAAGTTAGTATAAATCAATGCAAAACCTTATCATTCTCTACTGTAGAAAATCACTAAAATTATTATTTGATATTGCCTACTAAATGCCTCTGCATATTTGACACTCATATCCTCAAATATAATCATTAAACAAGCAAACATATGCAAACAATGCAAACATAACAGCAATCTGTCTAAACAGAATAGCCTGTAAAGAATGCAAGAGGAATCATACATCCCTAACTCCAAAAATTCTGAAAAATTACCACAACGAAGAAAATTTGTTTTTACTAGTTTTGTAAAAATTTCAAGATATTATCATGTTCTGACAATTCACAAATACTCAAAACATAACAACAAATTTCTGTTTTCAAAACAGCAACGTATAGACTTGTAAAATAAGCATGGTAAAGGCTATACTTGACCTTTTTACTGAACTAAAATATAGAAAACATGTCTTTGAATAACATCAAGAAAATACTAATATAAGAAAATGACGCTCCAAGCAAAACACATATCATGTGGTGAATAAAAATATAGCCCCAAGTAAAGTTACCGATGAACGAAGATGAAAGAGGGGATGCCATCCGGGGCATTCCCAAGCTTAGGCTCTTGGTTGTTCTTGAATATTACCTTGGGGTGGCTTGGGCATCCCCAAGCTTAGGATCTTGCCACTCTTTATTCCGTAGTCCATCAAAACTTTACCCAAAACTTGAAAACTTCACAATACAAAACTCAACAGAAAACTTGTAAGCTCCGTTAGTATAATAAAAGAAATCATTCACTTTGGTAATGTCAAGACAAGATTCATAATTTTTCTCACATGATGCCTACTGTACCCTATCATTTCTACAATTTATATTAAGCAATATAGGCCATAGAAACTAGAAAACAAGCAAACTATGCATCGAAAACAGAATCTGTCAAAAAACAGAACAATCTATAAAGATCTGAATTGAAATCATACTTCTGTAACTCCAAAAATTCTGCAAAATTAGTACAATCTAGAAAATTTGTATATCATTCTTTTGTAAAAAATTCAGATCAAATGCACGTTCCAGTGAATTTTATAAATTCCTGGACTGGACACAAAAGTTTCTGTTTTTGCACAGAATCAAGTCAATTATCATCCACACTACCCCAAAGGCTTTACTTGGCACTTTATTGAAACGAAAGCAATAAAACATGATTACTACAGTAGCATAATCATGTGGACACACAAAAGCAGTAGATATAAATATTGGGTAGTCTCCCAACAAGCGCTTTTCTTTAATGCCTTTCAAGCTAGGCATGATGATTTCAATGATTCTCACATAAAAGATAAGAACTGAAACATAATGGGAGCATCATGAAGCATATGACTAACACATTTAAGTCTAACCCACTTCCTATGCATAGGGATTTTGTGAGCAAACAATTTATGGGAACAAGAATCAACTAGCATAGGAAGGCAAAGCAAGCACAACTTCAAAACTTTAAGCACATAAAGAGGAAACTTGATATTGTTGCAATTCCTACAAGCATATATTCCTCCCTCATAATAATTTTCAGTAGCATCATGAATGAATTCAACTATATAACCATCACATAAAGCATTATTTTCATGATTCACAAACATTGAACTTTTATTACTCTCCACATAAGCAAATTTCTTCTCATTCATAATGGTGGGAGCAAATTCAACAAAATAACTATCCATATTCTTTATAGCGTACATGTCATCACAATAATCATCATAGATAGCAACTTTGTTCTCATAATTAATTGGAACCTCTTCCAAAATAGTGGATTCATCACTAAATAAAGTCACGACCTCTCCAAATCCACTTTCATCAATATAATCATCATAAATAGGAGGAATGCTTTCATCATAATAAATATTCTCATCAAAACTTGGGGGACTAAAAATATAATATTCATCAAACATAGCATCCCCAAGCTTGTGGCTTTGCATATCATTAGCATCATGGATATTCAAGGAATTCATACTAACAACACTGCAATCATGCTCATCATTCAAAGATTTCATGTCAAACATTTTATTGCATTCTTCTTCTAACACTTTGGCACAGTTTTCCTATCCATCATTCTCATGAAAAACATTATAAAGATGAAGAAAATGAGACAACCTAAATTCCATTTTTTTGTAGTTTTCTTTTATAGACTAAACTAGTGATAAAACAAGAAACTAAAAGATTCAATTGCAAGATCTAAAGATATACCTTCAAGCACTCACCTCCCTGGCAACGGCGCCAGAAAGGAGCTTCGTTGATGGGGTGTTAGTGATGCTTACCTAGCCTCCCTGGCAATGGCGCCAAAAAAGAGCTTGATGTCTACTACACAACCTTCTTCTTGTAGACGTTGTTGGGCCTCCAAGTGCAGAGGTTTGTAGGGCACTAGCAAATTTCCCTCAAGTGGATGACCTAAGGTTTGTAAATCCGTGGGAGGCGTAGGATGAAGATGGTCTCTCCCAAACAACCCTCAAACCAAATAACAGAGAGTCTCTTGTGTCCCCAACACACCCAATACAATGGTAAATTGTATAGGTGCACTAGTTCGGCGAAGAGATGGTGATACAAGTGCAATATGGATGGTAGATAAAGGTTTTTGTAATCTGAAGATATAAAAACAGAAAGGTAACTAGTAACAAATGTGAGCGAAAACGGTATTGCAATTCTTAGAAACAAGGCCTAGGGTTCATACTTTCACTAGTGCAAGTTCTCTCAACAATGATAACATAATTAGATCACATAACAATTCCTCAGCGTGCAACAAAGAGTCATTCCAAAGTCACTAATAGCGGAGAACAAACGAAGAGATTATTGTAGGGTATGAAACCACCTCAAAGTTATTCTTTCTGATCGATCTATTGGACTATTCCTATAAGTTTCACAAACAGCCCTAGAGTTCGTACTGAAATAACACCTTAAGACACACATCAACCAAAACCCTAATGTCACCTAGATACTGCAATGTCACCATAGGTTCCGCAGGTTTGATTATACGATATGCATCACACAATCTCAGATTCATCTATTCAAACCAACACAAATAACTTCAAAGAGTGCCCCAAAGTTTCTACCGGAGAGTCAAGACGAAAATGTGTGCCAACCCCTATGCATAAGTTCACAAGGTTACAGACCCCGCAAGTTGATCACCAAAACATACATCAAGTGGATCACATGAATATCCCATTGTCACCAAGATAAGCACATGCAAGACATACATCAAGTGTTCTCAAATCCTTAAAGACTCAATTCGATAAGATAACTTCAAAGGGAAAACTCAATCCATTACAAGAAGGTAGAGGTGGAGAAACATCATAAGATCCAACTATAATAGCAAAGCTTGCGGTACATCAAGATCATGCCAAATCAAGAACACGAGAGAGAGAGAGAGATCAAACACATAGTTACTGGTACATACCCTCAGCCCCGAGGGTGAACTACTCCCTCCTCGTCATGGAGAGCGCCGGGATGATGAAGATGGCCACCGGTGATGGATTCCCCCTTCGGCATGGAGCCAGAACGGGCTCCCGATTGGTTTTTCGTGGCTACAGAGGCTTTCGGCGGCGAAACTCCCGATCTAGGTTTCTTTTCAGGGGTTTCTGTATTTATAGGAATTTTTGGCGTCAGTTTCACGTCAGGGGGGGTCCACGAGTCAACCACAAGGTTGGAGGGCGCGCCCAGGGGGTAGGGCGCACCCTCCACCCTTGTGGAGGCCTCGTGGCTCTTCTGGCCCAACTCTTTTGCTTCGGGGGCTTCTTCTGGTCCATAAAAATCACCGTAAATTTTCAGCTCAGTTGGACTCCATTTGATATTCCTTTTCTGCGAAACTCAAAAACAAGGAAAAAACAGAAACTGGCACTAGGCTCTAGGTCAATAGGTTAGTCCCAAAAATCATATAAAATAGCATATAAATGCATACAAAACATCCAAGATAGATAATGTAATAGCATGGAACAATAAAAAATTATAGATACGTTGGAGACGTATCAAAAGTATGTGAAAGCATCCTTGGTACTCTGCTCAAGATTAAAGGTAAAATAAAGCATGGTGACGGTTCACGACTCGATATGCTTGCTGATCAATCAAAACGCAAGACTGAAGCAGAAGATGATGACAAATTCATCAAAGCTCGCCAAGAAAAATTTCAGTACAAAAGAAGCAACATAGTTCTTCACCTATTCGTTGTCAGTTAAGACACCGTCTTCCTACTCCGCAAACATCAGAAGTCTCATGGATGTGAGCTCAGGTAAAATGAAGTTGGGACACATGAAGTCACATGATTGCCACGTAATGTTGACACAAATCCTCCCAGTGGCCATCAGGAATCTGATGGACAAAGATATAAGAAACACACTCTTTGAGCTCTCTGATTTCTTCAACCAACTATGGCAGAAAGTTGTAGATCCTGAAGAGTTGGATCATATGCAAGATGATATTGCAAGAATATTTTCCACCCTAGAGATGTTTTTCCCATCGTCAATCTTTGATTTCATGGTCCATCTCACTGTGCACCTTGTCGACGAGATAAAGAATTATGGTCTTGTGTTTCTTCGCAACATGTATCACTTCAAGCGGTTCATGGGAATACTGAAGCGCTTTTGTCAGAACCAAAACCATACAGAGGCAAGCATCCTACAAGGTTATACCGCGGAGGAGCCGAGGAGGTGGTTGAGTTTTGCACCAAATACATGAAACAAAGATCTATAGGTTTGCCCCTCTCTCGCCACGAGGAAAGGCTGAAAGGTAAGCCGGTCCTTGCTGGCACGCAAATGGCTGCACCCGGAGAATTGGCAGAGAAAGCCCATTTGATGGTACTGCTTAACAACCCAGTTCTCAGCGCTTATGCCGAAGAACACTTGGCGGAGATACGCCAAAGCTTATTACCAATGGTGCCTTCATAAGATGTGGAGATGAAGGAGCACACTAAGAACTACGCCGAATGGCTGAAGAATCGTTTGGCACAAGGATCCATCGATGACATTGCTACATGGTTGGCACAAAAGCCATCACCTACGGTGTTGACGTACCAAGCATATGACATAAATGGATACATGTTCTACACTGAGGAACGTGATCAAAAGACCTCATATCAGAACAGCGTTGTTCGAATAGAATGCATCACTGTAGATGAAGCTGATAAAAGGGTATACTATGGATCCATCAAAGAGATTTGGGAGCTTGACTATGTGAAAGTTAAGGTGGCATTATTCAGGTGCATTGGATCCCTCTTGGTCATGTAAAGGTTGATGATTACAGGAAGACCTGTGTTAACAGGACAACGATGGCATATCACGTGGACCCGTTCATTATTGCCAGTGATGCTACCCAGATTTTCTTTGCGGAAGACCCCTTGCATAAGAACTGCCATGTAGTGATGCATGGTAAGAGGAGGGTACTGGGTATCGAGGATGTTGCCGATCAGGACGAGTACGACGAATTTGCTGAGTTGCTAGCCAAAGGATCATGCACCCGTGTAACAGAGCAGCGTAAAATCATCAAAAAACCCAAGTTCATTCGGGGTCAACGTAATGATCCTAGTTCCCCCATGTACATGGGAATTAAGCTATCAGACTAGTCTTTATGCCTACCATACAACTTAATTCATTCAATTTAGAACTGTCACGTGTACTGAATTTGTGAGTTATGCCCGGTTTTCTGTTGATGTAAGAATCGTTAATATGCTGACCTTGATATGATATCAGCTCAGGCAATGAATATGAACTATTTTTTGGTGTTGTTGTTATTATTATTATTATTATTATTATTATTATTATTATTATTATTATTATTATTATTATTATTATTATTATTATTATATCATAGAGGTAGCACAATCAATTGATCTCACTACAGTATGTGTGAACAAAAATATGCAATCTGGTTTGTGAATAGCACACGGTTCGTTGATGAAAGCCGTGTGCCGACCAAACCCCGCCCGGGATCTGAGTCGTGCTTTCTGATTGGCCAGAACCCAAACCCCACGGATCGTACATCTGCACCGTTGGATGCTCCTTGATCCAACGGCGATCCTCATCCCTTTCGACAGCACATGCAGTTCGGGTTCATGTAAATGTTTTCATATAGCACACGGTTCACTCATGAAAGCCGTGTGCCTACAAACCGTGGCCGATGCCCCCCGTGCCACGCGTGTGATCTGAGTTGTGCATTCTGATTGGCCAGAACCCAAACCCCACAGATAGTACGTCTACACCGTTGGACGCTCCTTGATCGAACGGAGATCCTCATCCCTTTCGACAGCACATGCAGTTCTGGTTGTAATTTTATTTTTATGCACAAAATGCATGTTAAACTCAAAAAATGTCTTAAATATAGCTAAGGATACCTAAAATGCGCCAGAAAATCAAACCCGTGGTATAATGGTGATTGCGTATTGTGGAAATTTTTATGAGGCCAAACGATGAAGTCACCAGCCACTAGAGTTTGAATTGACACGTCTCCTTTTGGAAACCATGATCCTTCATGTGAGATGCTCCGGTTTGGAAGGAGAGATCATCAAGACTTGTGCCAAACTTTACCAATTTTTTCCACGAGGTCGTGAGAGCACGCCACGGGCACACATTGATTTTGATGATGTCCGGACTCCATCTAAATTTCATGTGATTAAAATACCAACTAGGCCTCGCGCGTTAACGCACCTCATGACGAAATGTTTAAAACTTCTCCCCGCTTCTCGAATAAACGGATGAAAACTCGCAAAGCGACGCACAAATGATTTGTACACCTTCTTTGCTAGGCTGATCGTAATGGGAGTATCATAGCTAGTATCATGCATGCCAACTAGGCAATTTTAATGAGCTGACATAGAATTAAATGAATAAAGAGAGGTTTAAGCATCATATCATGATACCGTATCATAATAAATGCTATGCTACTGTGTGTCATGCGCATGATAATAAATAAAATACTACATGATACTAACTTATGATACTATGCGCGCATTACGGAGGTAGTATATCATATACTAGTATCATATGCATGATACTAGTATATGATACTCTCCATTAGGCTGCTTCCAATGCATTGGTGCTTACATGAGGTGCTAAGCATATTAAATACTTTAGCAACTAAAGACCCCAATGCATAGGTGCTTAACTTGTTGGTGCTAAGTACCCTTCATTTAATGATTTTGCAACTAAAGTTCTTCACCCATTGGTGGGATTCTTCCATTTAAGTGTTTTGCCTAGGTTCTCGCGCTTGGCATTGTTTCTTCCTAGAGTCACCACACTCATCTCTCTCCTCTTAATTACCTTGCCACATCAGATTTTTTGCCTACATGGCAGCCTTAGCACCTGTACTACAAGGTGAAGCATTGGGAGGGGCCTTAGACTAGTCACAATGGGTATAGTAACTTAAAATAGTAACGTGCATATGTTACTAGTCTATGTTACTACCTCTATAGTGGGGAGTAACATATGTGTGGTGTCATCGAACACTTCATTTATTAGGTTGTAGACTCATCTTGTGTTGGTATGTGTGATGTTACAGTAACTAGCTATATTACCACATGACTCTCGTTCCTCATTAATTACTTACCACATCATCTGTTTTGCCTAGAGATGTGTGATGCTACCACCTATGTTACCCCAACTGTGGGTAGTCTTACAACCAGCCTTATCATATACCAGTATCATGCATATGATACTATACGATATGATACTACCTTCGTAATGCGCGCATAGTATCATAAGTTAGTATCTTAATTAGGTTGCCTCTTATTAATTGTCATGCATGACACAAAGTAGTACAACATTTAATATGATACGGTATCATGATATGATACCACACCCTCTTTTTCCTCATTTAACTGTGTGCCACTACATTATCCAAAAAGTCTAGTTTGCATGCATGATACCGCTTATGATACTCCCATTACGACGAGCCTTAGGGTGGCCATAGTGGGGGTATCATAGTCGGTATCATGCACTCGCGAATAGCAAATATGATGATGTGGCAAAGAAGTAACATAAGTAGATACTGTAACATAATAAATATGCTATACTACTTTGTGTCATGCATGGCCATAAATACGATCATCTATGATACTACTCTATGATACTATATGCACTATGAAGGTACATACGTAGTATCATACACTAGTATCATATGCATGATACTATAGTATATGATACTCCCCATTATAAGGCTGGCCATAGTGGTGGTATCATAGCCGATATCATGCACTTGGAAATAACAAGTATGCTGATGTGGCAAAGAATTAAATAAGATAGAGAGGGTTAGAGTAACATATAGGTAGATACCGTATCATGTTAAATGCGATGCTAATTTGTGTCATGCATGGCAATAAATATGATCATCTATGGTACTACTCTATTACACTATGCACTATAATTAAAGGTAGTATCATACACTAGTATATGACAGTCTCCACTATGAGTAGCCTAAGTATAGCCTAACTAAAACACCCACATGTAGTTGCAGTAGGGTTTTTGACTTTAATTATATGCACTAAAATGCAAGGTAAGTGCAAAGAATGACTTAGACATAGCAGATGAGACCTGAAATGTGTCGGAAAATGAAACCAAGGGTATATCCGCGATTGTTTACCATGATTTTTTTCGAGGCGGAATGATGTAGTAACTGGCGATTTGGAGTCTGAAGTGTCGCGTCTCCATTTGGAAACTATGATCCTTCTTGTGAGATGCTCCGGTATGGAAGGTGCGAGCATCAAAACTTGTGCCAAACATTACCAATTTTTTTCCATGCGATCGTGAGAGTATGCCACAGTGACACAATGATTTTTGTTATTTTCTGGACTCTATATGCATTTCCTGAAATTAAAATACCAACAAGGCCTACGCCTCTGGCCACACCCTGCGGCCAAACTGTTTGAAACTTTTTCCTATTTCTCGGACAATGAATGAAAACTCATAAGCGACACACAAATGATCTTGCTAATACCCACGTATAGTATATATATATATATATATATATATATATATATATATATATATATATATATATATATATATATATATATATATATATATATATATATATATATATATATATATATATAGACACACACACACAAATGAGATCTCTTTTTTTGCTATTCAAAGTTTGAGATTTCTAGCCATGCCTGCCCTTTGGTAAAATGTACGAGAAAATCGAACCATAGGGCACAATCATGATTTCTTACCGTGGAAAAAAATTCAAGGCGAAAGGATGAACTCATGTTTTCATTCAAACAAAAATATGTTGTTAGTTAATGTAAATGTTTTCAAATAGCACACGGTTCACTCACAAAAGACGTGTGTCCACTAAACCGTGGCCGATGCCCCCCTGCCACGTGCGCGATCTGAGTCGTGCTTTTTGATTGGCCAGAACCCAAACCCCACGGATCGTATGTCTGCACCTTTGGATGCTCCTTGATCGAATGATGATCCTCATCCCTTTCGAAAACACATGCAATTCCGATTCATGTAAATGTTTTCAAATAGCACACGGTTCACTCACGAAGGCTGTGGGCCTACCAAACCGTGGCCGACGCCCCCCTTGTTGCGCGCACGATCTGAGTCGTGCGTTCTAATTGGCCAGAACCCAAACCCCACGAATTGTACGTCTGCACCGTTGGATACTCCCATATCGAACGACAATCCTCATCCCTTTCGACAGGAAATGCAGTCTGGCTAGGATTTGATTTATATGCCAATATGCATGGTAAATGCCAAAAAATGTCTTAAATATAGCACACGAGACCTGAAATGTGCCAGCAAATAAAACCCGTGGTATAATAGTGATTTCTTAACATGGGAAAAATTTAGAGGCGAAACGATGAACTCACGTCTTCATTTCATAATTAGTATGTCTTCATTTCAAACAAAATTTTTCTCTTTGTGCACATGAGCGCTTAGAGGCAACCGTTTGCATAGACATTCCACGCGGCGACGGGGATATTTTTCACCCTTTTCGCCTAGGTCGCCAACACCCCCCCACCGCCCGCCCGCCTATCTCGCCAGCCACCCTCATTTGCTCCTGTGCTCCGGCCGGGTTTGCATTAAGAAGCCTGTTAGTTACTGCTCTCCATTTGCGGTGAGGCATATTTCCTTGCAATCCCTCTTCCTATTTCGTTCTGTATGTCCCAAATTGGCTATAAAATAATGGAGAGCGTATATATGTTCATTATCTACCTTCCTAACTAGTACATATAAGTTGTATTTGTTCCAAATAAGTTACTGCCGATTTACAGATCGCGGGCGCCCGAGTCACACAAATTTAACAAATAAGTCATACATTTTCTAAACTATTGCATGACATGTTTAGACAGCTTCATACGAAGTTGTTAGTTTTATGCTTATCCTCCTTTCCCGAGTTTCGCATGTGTTCTTCGTAGATGCCGAGTAGCAGCGACAACACTCATGCTTCAGGCGATGTATCTTCATCTGATTCCGACAACCCTAGGTCTTCAGCAGGTGGTGAGGGATCAAGTAATCTTGAACGGGTTAGAGTTGCAGCAATTACCCTTCCGGTCAGGACACGGAGGAACGCTCCAAGGAAGCCCACACACCAGGCTAAAGGTATATATGAAGTAAGCGAGATCAATTTAAAGTCTTGGGCTCCAACTAAACCAGATAAAGCACGCATGGGGTTTAGGAGTGTGTGTGTGGATTTGTTGGAAGGGCAATGCTCAACTTAATTTGCCGGGGTTTCGGAAGGCTGACACAGAAACACGGCGAAGGATAGTCCGGGAGATCATGAATCACTTCAACATTCTAGAGCAGTGGAGAATGCAAGTGGAACACGCTGCACTGAAGAAGGCTAGGGATGCTTGGAGAAACTGGAAGCACGTGATGTACAAGAAGTACTTGTGTGAAGACAAGGACCCAATCCCCGCGTACCCCCAAATTACAAAGGCAGACTAGGAAGAATTCAAAAGGGTCAGGGCAACTAAAGAGTTTGCTGGCAAGAGTGCCAAGCAATCGGAACTTCAGAAGAAGAACATACACCCCCACCGTATGGGTGTGGCAGGTTACTACGGCATGAAACCGATATGGGACCAGGAGGACAAAGAAGTAGTAGCGGCGGGTGGGCAACCAGCCTTTAGTGAAATCAGGGGCGAACGTGCCAGAGACTACTTGTGGGCACATGCAAGGAGGCGTGATGACGGAACTTATTACTTTGAAAACTCACGCAACGAAGCTGTATCAAGTGAGGCTAGAGGCTTCCAAGATCCCTGGAAGGTTCTACAGTAACTCAGGGCCATGTGACATTCTGTCTGATGCTCTGGAAAAAAGAGAGCCCCCTGGCCGTGCAAGGGGTATAGGTGTTAATGTCCCGCACAAGAGGGCTTTCACACTTAGCAAAGAAGAGAGGCTCGATGAAAAAAAGCAAGGAGTGAAATGAAGCAGAATGAATTGTATGAAAGGTTGAGGAAGGACATGTATCCGGTTGTTCGAAAGGATATTGAGGAGTCAATGATGATGTAGAAGACTCTAACACTGACAGATAGCCAGCAGATGGGAGGGGAGGCGGGCATGGAGGATGCTGCTTATTGCGCGACAACACCACACAAGAGTAGTTGTGCATCAGCTAACCCCGGCGACACTGAGACTGCAGCTACTCATGACGATGCTATATCTGATCTATCTGGAATGAAAGATAGACTGAAGGGCGTGCTTACACATTATGAAGGTACATTAAAATGTGCAACGGCCTGGGTTTGCCCACCCTTCTTGGAAGAGGGCCTCTTGTTGGACAATGTGTCATTGAAGCCGGGCTGTGTGAAGTGCTACGTGACTGAAGTAAAGCCTGTATTCAATGAATTTTCCCTGAAGAATGTCCTAGGAGACTTTGATGAGCAAAGGACCTTGGGAGAAATACTGTTACATCACATCCAATGGCCACGAAAGGAAATAGAGTTCATCGATGAGATCCCTGAAGCACCGCCAAGAGCAACCAATGTCGCCCCTCAACCGGTGACGCTCTCCTTGCCACAACAGCTCTCGTGTGCTTCCCCCAAAGAACCTAATACTCGTAATCCGACAACTGATGCATCAACCTGTGATCAGCCGGCCCGACTTTGTGCTGCACAGGCCATGTCATCCTTCGCCCCAGAGCAGCCAGTGGCAAGGCCTACAACTGCTGAAGACGCACCACCGGTTCAGATGCCGGCCGCTGAAGTAGCAGGGGGAGACCCAACTGCAGCACATGCTCAGTAGACCAACCTGGTGGAAGAGACTGCTAAGCAGTCTGATGCTTTGGAACCGCATGTTAAGCAGTCTGTAGGTCCAGAACCGACTACTCATCAGTCTGTCGGTCGGCAGCCGCGTGATGAGCATACCAATGCGTCAACACTTCCTGCTTAGCAAACAACGCGTTGGCACGGCCTCCTCAGCACACCGACAAGTTGGCACCACCTGCGCAGAAACCCGACATAGCTTCAATGCATGGTCGGTAGTCCGATGACTCTGCTCCTACATCCCAGCAGTCCGTCACAGTAGCACCGCCAGCTCAGCGGTCCAGCATAGATAAACCGTCTGCTAAGGAATCCGTCAAAGCTTTACCATCTTCTCGACAATCTACCTTACAGCCAACCAGACGTTCTGCCAGAAATGCTTCAAGTACGAAGAAGGAAGCGGCCAAAAAGGCTGCACCCGCGAGGAAGCGCGGTGGGAGAGGAAGAGGAAAGAGAACGATTGCCTCTTACTTAAAGCACTCATCACCCAGAACCGAATTAACCACAGGTTGTTCGAATCGGGGAGTAATATTGTTTCTAACGGCATGAATGATGAAGAAGTAGAATTGTGGCTTGCTAAAAGTAAAGCAGTCGTACTTGAAGGACGCAATTACGTCCATGGCCAGCCATTTCTTGTTGGTGAATACTTTGATGAGTGCACTCCAGTTGCCGCGAGTTACATGAATATTGCATGGATCAAATGTCAGCAGGTCTTCATGGTCTGCTAGTCCACTACAACAGAGATCATTTCCGACACGATGCTGGTTCCATCAATGTGAGTTTCGAGGACTTACATCTCTTCTTCAACTTCAACGAGCTCGATGCCACTCTTGTTAGATGCCTGATTTTGTAAGTACTTAACAAACTCTGATCAACTTCTCCATACAAGGTTGTAAATGATAAACAACTAACTGCATTTTATTCCTCTCAGGGGATTGAACACGCAGAGAAGAAAAAGGGAGATTGTGTATTTCATAGATCCTGCATTAGAAAATGGCACAACATTAGATGGTAAGTACCTACGGGACTGGGACATTAACACGGTCGTCCATATCTTAAAAAACACATCCCATGCAGAATCATTTTTCTAGCCATATCATGAACGGTAAGTCAAGTAAACAACCACGCATACACTGATTGTCTTTCAAATTTTGACATAATTCGTAAGTTCATGGATTTCTTAATATGTAGCAATCACTGGATATTGGTATTCACTGTTCCAAACAAGAACACAGTTTACTACATGGATTCTCTCAGAGAGTCAACAAACGCTCAGGATCTGACGCATATTCAGCAATTCATAGATAGGTATTGAATTCTATGATGTTGAAATTAATTTGCATTCATATCTAGTTCAATAATTGATGTTGTCAAAATTCATCTTCATTGGTAGTGTGCTCGCATTGTGGAAAACTAAACCATGGAACATGTTCAAGAGGGAACTACCTCTGCAGCACGAGATCGTTTCTCCTGTAACACACCAAAATCCGTTATTTCAGAAAATTTATCCAACAGTCTGCAAATACCTTTTCTTACGCTAGTCAAATGTTCAAGCTTCTAAATAAACCTCTTTCTATTTCTTTCCAAAGAAAAAATAATACATCTAACACGGGTTAGGTTGTTCCTACCAGGACAAATACATGACTAATTATGTACAAAAAATTTCAGTGTCCTCAGCAACAAGCAGGGACCAACCTTTGTGGATACTATATTTGTAGACACATGATCTCCATCTGCAAATCTGCTGATAGTTGTGAAGATCCTCGCGAATTAGTACCAGTAAGTCTATCTTAATTAATATCTTCTACTCCACTCATATGGCACATTCTGATCTTAAAAATACTGCAGCTCATCTTAGAACTCGGGCGTTTCGGGAACGGGGTACCAGACTTGCTCGCTGCGGCTGTGCGTGGCTCAAGGGTGGCCCGACGCCCATCTTCATCAAGCACAAGCTCAAGACCTAGCGAGGGGCCAAGCCTCATGGGCGGACGACAGAAGCTTCCTCTGCACGGCCTCGTCAGGTTGGCTCACGAGGAGGCGGAGAGATCAAGCGGGGTACCTCATGAGGCGCCCATGGCGCAAGCCATGACGACCAAGAGGCGCCAGGCGGGCGCCAGCCAGCAGATGTCCTCATTTCCTCTTTGGTGCAAAGGAGGCAAGCGCAGCGAGAGTATCAAGCAAAGGCAACCATTTCGTGCAACAAGACCAAGACCAACACAACGGCAGGAAGGAGGTCATTGTGGAGCCCAAGCCGGCGTCATCGTCGAGCCTTTGGCAAAGCGAGGACCAACTTTAGTCAGATAAGTGTACTAGATGTTCCCCTTCAAAATGGCCAATTGTTGGCGTCCTTCCCGCTCAATATTTGGGAAGAGGCCCAGGGCCTTTGCCTATAAATAGGACTAGCCACCCACAAGGTAGAGGGATCCCGGAATCGAGGACAGAGCTAGAGATCAAGCAATCTAGAGAGAGAGAGAGAGAGAGAGAGAGAGAGAGAGAGAGAGAGAGAGAGAGAGAGAGAGAGAGAGAGAGAGCGACCAAACTCCCCCTAGCAGTTCGTCCCACTGGCCAAGAACAGACCCTCGCGAGGCTGTTCTTCCTTGTACTGTTCATCATCAGCCCCTGAGGCAATCCACCACACCACACACTGGAGTAGGGTATTACACCACAATGGTGGACCGAACCAGTATAAACCTTGTGTCCCTTGTGTTGCTCTTTGTGTAGCTTAGATCCTTGCGAGGCGGTGAGGTGTAGGTATGTAGGAGGTGAGATCTCCGCGTGCACCCCAGAGTTCGAACCTAGAGGGTCTGCCGGAACCCGAAATCCAACATTTGGCGCGCCAGGTAGGGGCGCACCGGAATCCTCCTTCTGCCGCCTCACGCCCCGTCGCATCGTATTCATCATGTCCGGTGACCCAACGGGCAACCTCGATCCTCGGGCGGCTCGGCCCGCCCACGCAGAGCCGCTGCCTCGGCGACCTCAACCCGTGCCCAGGCAGCTCTGCGGTCCGCAGGCGCCCCGGGCCGGGCGACGCTGGTCAAGCAGCGTCGGCTCTCACGCCCGCAGCAGTGCGGTCGGCCGCAGGGCCTCGAACCACGCCGCAGGCCACGACGCCGTACACCCGACGGGAGCAGGCGAACTGAAGGGCCGCGCTCACGGTGGCCCGAGAGCTACTACAATACAGGATGCTGGAGGGCGGCCACGACCTGCTGCTGGAACGGGTGGCAGAGCTCCTGGGCTTCGCAGCATCGGGGGCTCACCCCTTCTGCACCCAGCTGCCACCTCAGATCCAGGGCGGGTGAGGGAGTCCCGGATTAGGGGGTGTCCGGATAGCCGGACTACCATCATCAGCCGAACTCTCATCGGCCGGACTATCATTATCGACCGGACCCCAAGACTATGAAGATACAAGATTGAAGACTTCCCCCCGTGTCCGGATGGGACTTTCCTTGGCGTGGAAGGCAAGCTTGGCGATACGGATATGTAGATCTCCTACCATTGTAACCGACTCTATGTAACCCTAGCCCTCTCGGGTGTCTATATAAACCGGATGGCTCTAGTCCGTAGGACACAACAACAACCCTTACAATCATACCATAGGCTAGCTTCTAGGGTTTAGCCTCCTTGATCTCATGGTAGATCCACTCTTGTAAACATCCACAATATCAATATCAATCAAGCAGGACGTAGGGTTTTACCTCCATCAAGAGGGCCCAACACAGGTAAAACATCGTGTCCCTTGTCTCTTGTTACCATCCGCCTAGACGCACAGTTCGGGACCCCTACCGAGATCCGCCGGTTTTGACACCGACATTGGTGCTTTCATTGAGAGTTCCTGCCGTGCCACCGATAGGAAGGATGCCCTCTCCCGTCTGAAGGACGGTATTTTTCTAAAGGAGCTTTGGCCGGCCAATCAGTGACGCCCCGATTTAATCGTACACTAATCATGCACGCAAATGTGTACGATCAAGATCGTGGACTCACGGAAGATATCACAACACAACTCTATAAATAAAATAAGTCATACAAGCATCATAATACAAGCCGGGGCCTCGAGGGCTCGAATACAAGTGCTCGATCATAGACGAGTCAGCGGAAGCAACAATATCTCGAGTACGGACATAAGTTAAACAAGTTTGCCTTAAGAAGGCTAGCACAAAGCGGGATACAGATCGAAGAGGAGCAGGCCTCCTGCTGGGATCCTCCTAAGCTACTCCCGGTCGCCGCCGCGTGGCTGCACGTAGTAGTAGGCACCTCCGGTGTAGTAGTCGCCATCGACGGTGGCGTCGCCCACGGCTCCATAGTCAGTTGCAGCAATCGAGTAGAGGTAGGGGAAAAAGGGGAACAAGGCAACCGTGAGTACTCATCCAAAGTACTGCAAGCAAGGAGCTACACTACATATGCATGGATATATGTGTAAAGGCCATATCGATGGACTGAACTGCAGAATGCCGTAATAAGAGGGGATAGCTAGTCTTAACGAAGACTACGCACGGACTCTGTCTTGCAACAGGTAGGAGAGGACGATCTGAAGTCCTCCAAGTAACATCACATAACAATAATCCTACCCGCGATCCCTCCTCATATCCACGAGAGAGAGCGACCACCGTTGTATCCGCACTTGGAAGGGTGTGTTTTATCAAGTATCCGGTTCTAGTTGTCATAAGCTCAAGGTACAACTCCAAGTCGCCCTGCTATCAAGATCACGGCTATCGAATAGATTAACTTCCTGCAGGGTGCACCATCTTACCCAAAGACGCTTGATCCCATTTGGCCGGACACACTTTCTGGGTCATGCCCGCCGCGGAAGATCAACACGCCGCAGCCCCACCTAGGCACAACAGAGAGGCCAACACGCCGGTCTAAACCTAAGCCGCAGGGTGCAGGCCCATCGCCTCGAGCACACCTGCACGTTGCGTGACGTGGCCGAAGCAGACCTAGCCCAAGAGCGCCCCAGTCCAATCCCGGCCGCTCCGTCGTCACGACGTCTGAAGTGCCTGGTGATACCACGACGCCGGGATACCCATAACTACTCCAGCGTAGATGGTTAGTGCGTATAAGCTCAGAGCCAACTCAGATCAAATACCAAGACCTCGTTAAGCGTGTTAAGTAACATGAACGCCGAACAGGGCAGGCCCACCTCTCTCTAGGCGGTCTCAACCTGCCGCCGCTCTCGCCTCAAAGATCCACTCATGGGTGCTCCATCACCACCCGACTTTAGTCTCCACATGTATCATGTATAAGTATATAGTATATACCCGTGATCAACTCCCGAGTGATCACGGCCCGATAGTATAGCACGGCAGATGGACAAGAATGTAGGGCCACAGATGAAAGTACTAGCATCCTATACTAAGCATATAGGATTGCAGGTAAGGTAACAACGAAGGTTACAAGGACAAAGCTATGCAAAGTATAGGAGTATCCGAAAACAGTAACATGCTATACTACTCTAATGCAAGCAGTATAGAGAAGAGTAGGCGATATCTGGTGATCAAGGGGGCTTGCCTGGTTGCTCGGCAAGTGAGAGGGGTCGTCAATACCGTAGTCGAATCGCCAAAGAAGCAGTGGCGTCGGTCTCGTAGTCTACCGGAGAGAAGAGGGGAAGAAACAATGAATACCAAGTAAATAGATGCATATCGATGCATGACATGTCAAGAAGCGATGCTAGGCGTGCGGTATGAGGGTCTTGGTTAAGGGAAACATCCGGAAAGTATTCCGGTGTTTAGGTTTTCAAAGCAAAGGAGCCGGGGGAAAGTTGCAGGTTCGATAGGTTAGGGGTGTGGCGGACAAAGCGGACTGCGTTCCGGATTCGCCTCGTCGTTACGAGCAACTTTCATGTTGAAAATATTTTAACCGAGTTACGGATTAAAAGATATGATTTTAAAAGATTTTAATAATTTCTGGAATTTAATTAATTAATTAATTAATTCAAAAAATGTATTTATGACGCCATGGCGTCATGCCGACGTCAAGATCAACAGGGTTGACTAGGTCAACCCCGACATGTGGGACCCGTTAAGTCATACACTGTTAACTAATTAACTTAGTTAAGTTTAATTAATGATGAGTTAATTAGATTAGTTAGTCATTAGGTTTAATTAATCAGATTAATTAAAAATTAATTAATTAATTAATTAATTAATTAATTAATTAATTAGTTTTATTCATTTTATTTTTATTTATTTAAATTTCATTTTCCTTTTCTTTTTTATTTCAAAACGCTCTGGGTGGGGCACGCATGTCATAGTCGAGAGGGGTGGGGGTGGACTGTCACCTCTTGACCAAGTCAGAGTGGCGGGGTGGGCCCACCAGCCGCTCGATGTGAGCGGTGGCCCAGTTCGTGCTGCGTCGCCCGATGGTGGCGGCTTGACGCCGGCGATGCCAAAACGCGGCCTCGGGCCTCGGGCCTCGCCGGAATCGCCGTCCGGCTGACCAAAAAGGCGGCGGTGCGTTCGAATGGGGGTGGATGGCGAGTCCTTTGGTAGAAGGCCACGGCCGAATCGGCCGGCAGAAACAGCGCCAAGTGGCGGTAGGATTGGTCCCGACGGAACGCGCTTCGGGGGCGGAGGGTGCTGCGGCGCACCGAAAGCACCGCTCGCCCCCGTGACCATTTAGTCACGGGGCGCCGTCGACAGATCCACGCGGGGAGCGTTAGGTGCGCGAAGGCGGGGGCCGCCGGCGAGGAGAAGGAAGGAAGGCGGGAGCACGTCCCGTGCTCGTGGCGGGAAGGAGAGAGGGAGGCGCGGCCGGAGCCGGGCGACGGGCGGCGCGACTTCACGGGGAGGGGAGACGAGGGAGAGAGGGGCCGGGGGGGAGAGCGCTCACGGGGGGAAGCCTTGGGGTCTATGAGGCGTGCTCGGAGTCGGTCGGTGGCGCACGGTGAGGAGGAGGCGGGGGGGGGGTCGCTTGGCGTCGAGGGGGGGCGAGGATCGGGCAGCCCCGATCCGGACGGTATGAGGAGGGGAGGAGAAAGGGATCGGGGTGGGTGGCTAGGGTTAGCCGGCCGGGAGGGAGTGGATAAGGGGCGGCGGTTGGGCTGGGCAGGGGGCTGGCCGATTGGGCAGTGGGCTTGGCCGGTTGGGCCGATGGGGTTTTCTCCCCACTCCTTTTTGTTTTATTTTCTTTTTTCTGTTTTGGTTTATTTAAAATATCTAAACACTTTACAAAAATGTGTGCACTCCACCATAATTAGCTTTGTAATTTTTGACAACCCCCGAACATTTTAGTTTTAGTTTTGAAAACTTTTATCGTTTGCCTATGTTTTAAATTTGAATTTGAACCGGTTGAATCAGCGTGAGTTTAATCACACGATGGCGAGGCGATTATCTGTAGCTTAATTATCCGGTGTTACAAATCTCCTCCACTACAAGAAATCTCGCCCCGAGATTTAGGAGGTAGAAGGAAAGAGTGCGGGTATTCATCTCAAGACGATCCTCGCGTTGTGTGGCCGTCTTGAGTGATTCGACCATTGGACCTTGAGGAACTTGATCGCCTACGGCGCGTGCGGCGTTCAACAGTCGAGAATGCGGACGGATGCTCTTTATAGGAGAGGTCTGTTGTAATTCGAGCACTTCATGGTCCCTTTGCGGATTGGGTCCTTGAAGCAGCGTCGGAGTTGTGATACGTGGAACACATCGTGAACTGAGAAAGGTTCGACGGAAGCTCCAGTTGATATGCCACTTTTCCACGCCTTTCCGAGAATAGTGAATGGGCCAATATAGCGAGGAGCTAGCTTGCCCTTGATCCGAAGCGGTGAGCACCCTTCATTGGTGTAGCGAAGATAGGCCTTTTCGCCAAAGTTGATAGACCATGTCTTTGTGATAGCGGTCATAATTACTCTTTTAGCGTGGTCGGCGGTCTTGAGATTCTCGCGAATAATGCGGACTTGTTCTTGACATGTTGGATAATATCCGGACGAAGAGTGGGCGTTCCCGTTCGACCAGTTCGGAGGGTTCGCACTTTCGTCCATATAACACTCGAAGGGGCCATCTTGAGACTAGCTTGGTAGCTATTATTATAAGAGAACTCAGCATCGGAGAGATTCCTCCCATTTCTTGCGAAGGAAGCGACACAAGCTCGAAGCATGTCTTGAGAATTTGGTTGACACGTTCAACTTGCCCTTGCGACTGGATGAAACGCAGATCTTGAAAGATAAATGAGTCCCCATAGCTTCTTGAAAACTTGCCCGAATCTTGAAGTGAATAAGCTGCCACGGTCCGAACCGATAACCAGTGGAATACCGTGAAGTGAAACAATTACGGACATATAGAGCTTTGCAAGCTGACTAGCGATGATCGTTTCTTTGACCGCCGAAAATGAGCAACTTTAGAAAGCCGGTCAATGGCGACAAGAATAGCATCATTACCTTTCTGCGATTTGGGAAATCCGTGATGAAGTCCATTTCAACATGGTCCCATTTCCATTCAGGAATAGAGATAGGTTGCAGAGTTCCAGCAGGCCTTTGATGTTCTGCTTTGATCTGACGGCAAACGCCACACTCAAACAACATAGCGAGCAATGTCCTGCTTCATATTAGACCACGGAATCTCGGCGAATGTCTTGATACATCTTTGTACTACGGGATGGATACATAGAGGCGTATCATGAGCTTCTTTCATAACCTTCTGAGTCATATTCAGGTTTTCCTTCTTACGGCACCACTAGGCGGCCTTTGAAGTACAAGGCGCCATCATCGGCAATAGTGAAGAATGAGGATTTCGCTTTGAGGTCTTGCTTAATCTTGTAGACTTGAGTCAAATCCTGCATTGTCTTTATGGTGCCCACGAGATCGGGTTCAACAGCCAGGGTATAGAGGAACCACAGGAAACAACACGGAGATTCATCTTGCGGAACTCCGGAGGAGGGGCGAAGAAGCGCCGGAGGAACAATATGGAGGTTCAGCTTTCTGAATTCTTCAACAAGTGAGGGCTGAACTTTGTGAACTGAAGGTGGTTGCAGATAAGACTTGCGGCTCAAGGCATCAGCCATTACATTAGCCTTGCTCGGCGTATAGGAAATACCCAAATAAAAGTTCATGCAGTCTCCATCCATCTCTGTTGACGGAGGTTCAGGTCTGGCTGAGTAAGCAGATACTTCAGACTTTGGTGGTCGGTGAAGATCTCGCATAGCGATTACCGAGAAGGTAATGTCGCCACTGCTTCAGTGCATGAATGACAGCAGCAAGCTCGAGGTCGTGAACTGGGTAGTTCTCTTCGTGAGGGCGCAATTGTCGAGAGGCATAAGCAACCACTTTGCGCTCTTGCATTAGGACACCGCCTAATCCTTGACGAGAAGCGTCGCAGTAAATGACGAAGTCCTTCTTAGTATCAGGAGGAGCTAGCATTGGGGCAGAAGTCAACTTGTCTTTGAGTGCCTGGAAACTTTCCTGACATTTATCGGTCCATTGGAATTTGACGCCCTTATGCAACATGTTAGTCAGAGGCCTGGCAATCTTGGAGAAGTTCTCGACGAATCGACGGCAATAGCTGGCGAGACCGAGAAAACTTCGACTTAACATTCTTGGAGGAGTCAATCGAGAATAGCCTGAACTCGTTCGGGGTTGACGGCAATACCATCCTTAGAGATGACATGCCCGAGATAGGTCACTTGAGGAAGCCGAATTCACATTTGGAGAACTTGGCATAGAGTTGATGCTCTCGTAGCTTTTCCGGCACAAGGCGAAGATGTTCGACATGTTCTTCTTCATTCTTGGAAAAGATCAGGATATCATCCGGATAAACCACGACGAACTTGTCGAGGTAATCCATGAATATATAGTTCATCAAAGCGAGAGAAGGTGGCTGGAGCATTGGTTAAGCGAAAGACATGACGGTGTACTCGTATGAACCATAACGAGTCACGAATGCGGTCTTGGGGATATCCTCCTCACGAACACGGATCTGGTGGTAACCCAACCTCAAGTCGAGTTTGAGAACAGCGGCGAACCAGCCAGTTGATCATAAAGATCATTGATCCGAGGAAGAGGATACTTATTCTGAATGGTAGCTTGATTTATGGGACGGTAGTCTTGGACCAATCGGTTTGTCCCATCTTTCTTCTTGACAAAGAGAGAAGGGGCTCCCCAAGGAGAGCAACTTTGGCGAATGAAACCACTTTGAAGAGATTTGTCTATTTCCTCCTTTAGCTCAAGGAGTTCATGCGGCGGCATCTTGTAGGGTCGCTTGGCTATAGGAGTGGTGCCTGGTTTCAAGTCGATGACGAATTCGACAGCTCTAGCAGGGGGAATCCCTGGAAGTTCTTCAGGAAAGACGTCTTGGAAATCATAAGCAGCGGGAATGTTTTCAATGCCCTCGAGGGTGCAGCGTTCAATGCATTCAATGCATAGAGCCTTGCCTCGGCATCTGAACCGAACGAGCATTGTAGCTTATTATTTCATCGAAGGCGTAGTAGATGGGCGGTCTTAGTGGCGCAAATGATTGATGCAGTATGCGCTTTCAACCAATCCATCCCCAAAATGAGGTCGATGTTAGGCGTCTTCAGGATAATGGGTGAGGCATAGAATTCCAACCCTTCGATTTCCACGGGGACGTCGACGCCAATCATGGAGGTTTGACATTGTCCCAAGGGGGTTTTTACCACTACCGAAGAGTTCATCTCCTCACACTTAACGTCGTGCTTGTATGCAAAATCTTCGACATGAATGAATGCGATGCTCTGAATCGAATAAAACAGATGCGTGTACTGAATTTACGAGGAGTGTACCCATCACGATGCAGGCTGGTCTTGAGCTTCGTTCGGATCAACGTGGTTGGCTTGAGCTTGACCATAAGACTTGGCGGTGTTGTTGCGGTGCAGGTGTTTCCACGGCCAGCTGCTGGAAGGGCCACTGATTCGGTTCGGTTGCATTCTCTAGCGGTGCCTGGTTGTCCGCTTTGAAGCACAAACCATTATTGGGAGTGGGAGCAGGAGCTTGGGGTGGTGGAGCTGGAAGCTTGGCTGCTTAGTTGTAGGCGAGCGAGGTGCATCATAGTTCGCCTTGGAGCAGGTGCATTGGTGGTATGCATCTTGTTGGGAATCCATATCTTGCTTCTGCGAGGGCGGGCCGAAGATGAGCCGTGTCGCAGTTGCGCTGTTAGAGCTCTGGTATTCCTGCAGACCAGTTTCGACATTGATAGCCTTGTTCACCAAGGTGGCGAAATCAGCAAAGTCGTGCACTAGGAGTGCGAGCTTGATGTCGACTTGAAGGCCGTCACGGAACTTCTCCTGTCTGCGTGCATCGATTGCAATGTCCTCTTCAAAGATAGCGAGACAAGTCCAGGAACTCTGTTGATAAGCTTCAATGATCTTGTTGCCTTGGGTGAGGTTGCGGAATTCACGCTTCTTCGGTCCATGACCCTTGAGGATGAAGCGGGCACGAAAGCAGCTTGGAAGTCCGGCGGGGTGATGAGTGTTCCAACTGCGGAGTACGCCTATGGCTGTCCCACCATTGAGCTGCGGGTCCCTTCGGGAAGAAGGAAGCAAAAGTGACATAGCTGGCGGGGGCTACATCGCAGACTCCATCTCATAGGTGATGTCACGGAGCCCGTCATCTAGCATCCAACGGCTGGGTTGAGCTGCGGTACACGGGGTTCAGCGTATGAAATCCTGCAGAGTTGTTCCGTTTGGGTGCTGGTTCATATTGGGGCGAGGAAACTGAGCCATCATGTTCTCCATGAACTGGCGATTCATCTCGAGCTGTTGGATCATACCAGCCATGTACTCAGGTGGTGGTGGGAAGTTGCCACCACGACCACGACCAGCTGGCCTAACCATCCTGCTATTATATAACAGGGGTAGTTCAGCATTTGAGAAATTAAACAAAAGACAGGAATCATTCATGATGAAACATGCATAATGAAAGCAGCACGATAGGAACTACATAGTAGTCGGCATATCTTACAAAAGGGATCATGCATAGAGTTCGATACATAGAGTTTAGTACATAGACTAAGACATCATAGGCGCACGCAG